>JAZGUH010000161.1:1200000-1591436 GCA_037893225.1 Hippasteria phrygiana
TTCATAATAAAATTAATGTATTCACGGTAGAAAGTAAGTATTTGATATTCCTACTGTATATGTAAGTTGTATTTTTTTTCCACATGCTGCAAAATATTTTGAATATTTTTCCCCAAGGGCATTTCATCTTGATGACATTTATTAAATGTTTTCATTCTTTAAAGAAAATGGTGTTTGCTCCAGTTGTGTTAACAAATTTAATCATACTGTTGTATTTAAAACTATAATGGTCGGAGGCTTTTTAAAAACTTAAGTGGTATAAACATCAGTGGTGTATCCAGCGAGTGGGGGGGGGGGACATTTTGCTGGAAATTGTTTTTGGAAATCTTTTTGGGAAATCAAAAGCGTCACTATAACCAGTACTAATACCCCCCCCCCCCCCCTCTTTATAAAATCGTTTCTGGTTAAAAAATATGTGGGTCACCTTTAATTTGTGTGTGATATTGCCAACACCCCCCCCCCCCCCCCCCCCCCATGCACCTGTCTATGTAATAGACGTTCGTATCTGAGCACCCTCCCACCTCCCGGACCCAAAACCTGGGCACGCATACTGACAGTTGCATATAATAGAGTACCGAAGTGATGACGTCAATGCCATGTTTGGAACCAGAATACTTTTGTTATTTTGTGTCAATGTGTTTGCGTGACTGGCTGTTAACAAAGGAACAGTCGAAATCTCCATTTGTTTGGAGGGGGGGTGGGGGGGGCTGATACACTTTCTCACCGTTGGTGGCGCCATTTAACCTCTTTGTTTTGTTCTCACCCATAGGCAAAATATGACCTATTTGCAAGGCGTAGCTAGCTAGCTAGCTAGGCCCCTACAAGCAAAAAGAACAAAAACATTACATCATCTCTATGGCGCCACCACACGTACATGAAACAGCCGTCAACAACTCGGCAACAACTCGGCAACAAGTCGGTATACGGCCGGCTGTTTTATGTACGTGTACTGTAAACGTGCAAAAATAAATCATAAAAACAAAATGGCTGCCTCTGCGAAGTTGGAAGACAAGGCGATTTGGGAAGATGGAGAGGTAAATAACGTATTTTGGAATTCAAAAATGAAATAAAAAATATAATTTTACAACACTGAATGATTGTCTTTACTGGGAAGTTTAGATTTCGGGGGATGAAGGTCTTTTATTTATGTTTATCGGTAAAAAAACTTTGCCCTTCTCAGTCGTGCAGAGTCATGCATGCAACGCACGTAATTGCGTTGGGTATGATGTATAGTCGGACTCCCTATCGCGGCAACTCTATTATCGCTGCATCGGAAATTCCTTTTTTTTCCGTTGCCAAAACTCCTTCGACTGGCAATTTTATATCCAATTCATCAAGCATTAAGACTTTCTGCTGATTTGTGTAAAAAAATGACGATTAAAAAATGTTGTGTCGGGACTTTTAACGATTTTTAATATATATTCACGTTTTCCAAAACTTGTACATTTTGCCTCACCGTTTCTGCTAAAAGGTACCGTCTATATTTTAACATGAATCTTTAATGGTGCTCTGTCCATGGAAGTTCCATTGTCTGGTTTCCATTCTACAGCTGCAAATGCAAAATGACGCCGAAGGACGATATTTCCACCGCGAAATCGTAGAAACATTTACGGGATCAAAATAAGGACAGTGCGGTAAAACAAATAAAACGACGCACCCGTGTAAAGTGAATGGCGCCCCCAATCGTCAATCAGTAGACTTGTCTCAGTGAATTTTGTCGCCTTCGAGGGGGGACAGGGTGTTAAGAAATCATCTTGCAGGGCCTAAAGGGCCGGTCACACTGCAACGATAAACGTTCCACCCACCAATAGAGAGCATTTATTCACATCGTTTTCGTTTTCGTTTTCGTTATCGTTATCGTGGCCAGTGTGACCGGCCCTTAATCGTCTTTAATCAACTTGAACTTTACAGGGAAAATATCAGACTTTATTCAGGGGATGTTTTGGTCAAACATTAACCATGAATAAAAAAGTTGAAATCATTGTAAAAACACTTCCCACATACCGCGATAATACAGAGTCTGTACTCCGCCGAGCAATGACGAGCAATGACGAGCATGTCTATTTTCACAGGCATCGCATGGGAATAAACCAAACCACCGTTGGATTTTTTATGTCAGTTTAAAAAAGGCAAGAGTTATACAACACAAAAGACAGGACAATTCGGGAAGGTTAGTGAGCAATCTCTATTCCGATCGGGAAACGTGATATCACCCTGATAAGTACCGCGGTAATACAGCGTCCCATCCTACGTCAGGTACGTGTGTTTTTGAAATGTATGTGTGTACTGCCCTGTGCATGCAGAATTTGGCAATTGTGTAGTGTACTGTACAGTGTACGTGTAGGGCCCTTGGACCTCGTGCACAAAGTCTATGGGCCATGACAGAAAAAGTCAAAGTATTTTTAAAGAAAAAGTTGAAATTGTTTCCCTCCTAAATTCGTGTTTCTTCATCAGATTTACACTTTTTGGTAGTTTTTAAGGAATTTAAGTCATATTAAGGGAAAATAAGTGATGTCCGGATATGGAACTCTCTCCGGCCCCTCTATAGTTTTCATCAAATTAGAGTCGAGGGTATTTTTTCTCATTCCAAAATGACTTTTTCAACCTACACGTTAAAGCAGACTTCTCTTAATTCTATTGACATATTTTTTTCATAATTTTGAACAGTTTATTGTGGTAGAAAATGCAATTTCCTTACGTGCTTTACACAATCACCAAAATATTAGATTTTGGGTTAAATAATTTGTTCCCGTTTTTTTCCAGGATTCTGTTGGCGAGGAGGTGTTGCGTATGTCAAATGATGAAATCATTGGTCGGACGAGACTACTGGACAATGAAATTAAGGTTTGTTACTGCTGGATCCAGCTCTTGGATCTAGGGCTAATGGGGGGAGGGGGGGGGGGGGGGGGGCGGCAGACAGATGTGTATTTTGTAACTTAAGTTAACCAAAAAAGGTTGTGAGAATATCTGAAATTGCTCTATATACAGGAATTCGTCGACGCCATTTTGACAGTGGTGCCGCGCTCGTGTGCAGGATGCGCGCGTTCTTTAATTTCAGTCGCGCGCGCATTTTGGCAAGTTGTAAACACCCTGTTGGTCGAAGCTGCATCTAGCGCGTGCGTAAAAAATACGCACGCGAGCGCCTCGCCACCGCAGTAAATGCTTCTAATTTTGGTCGCCGGATTCGTCTATATCTGCTCTTCCAAAATCAGGTTCATATAAAACGGTTAAAGCAAATCTTGGTTATTAAAAAAACTTGATTCTGGACGGAAATACTGTGCAGTGTTCTCCACGAGGGGTTTTAGCAGGGCGGGGCTGCCCTGCCAAAATTGTATACCGCCCCGCTAAAGTTTTACCGCCCAGCTAAAATTTTCACCGCCCTGCTATTTTTTTCCATTGGATTTTCCCCCATTCTCCAACGTCTTCACAGTGTATCTAAGTACGAAGAAGTTTACCGCACTCTGTAGAACGAACATGAAGAGTTTGCCAGCATTAACATTCAGCAGTATTGCCGTAGTGTTTATAGTATTATCGAACAGATCTGGACGCAACGTACGCAACATATTATGCATTCACATCATAAAACTATACATGTAATATTATTCTGGACTGGTTCCAATCTCCCTGGTAATGTCATTTTCACTTTGTCGCGTCGAGAACCAGTTTACCTAAATTACAATGTTCCGTAACACTTGAGGGTGTCTTTTTCTCTCGGAAAATACCTTATCCACGCGCGCTGTGCCCACGTGCATGTTTAGCTCACACCGGCCGGCTTAACTCTGGACTAGGCTTAGCCTGTATATTGAGATGACATCGGCCGGCCTGTTTAAGAAGAAAGTGGCCAGGAAATGCCTCAGATTGCACCACAGAGCATCTAGAATCCACAATTTCCCGGACCCCACGCCGTAAGGGCTTCGCGCTCCACGCTCCGCGCTCCGCGCTCGCATTGTCTGCCGCCCTGCTAATATTTAAGGCCGTGGAGAACACTGACTTTGCAACATTTTTTCAATCACCTCAAAATGTTTAGTGTAGAGACCTTATATCACCATCATAACAGGAATACATGTAGTTGGGTAGAAGCGCTGTTATTACAGGGGCGGATCCAGGAATTTTGCAAAAGGGGGAGGGGGGGTTGGGGGTGTTCAGCATCCCCCTTCCCAGTCCCCCAAATAAAAGTAAATCTGCCCATATTATTCAAATATCTAAACACAGGTCAACACAGGTCTTAACCATTCAATCTGTTTTCCTGTCAGATCATGAAGAGCGAAATCATGCGGATTCAGCACGAACTACAAGCGCAAAAAGAGAAAATCAAGGAGAACCAGGAGAAAATCAAAGTCAACAAAACCCTCCCGTATTTGGTGTCAAACGTGATTGAGGTACGTTAGCCCTGTAATTGACTGTATATTTTGACTACTGCAGAGACAACAAAATGATAACCACCTGGGACCAGAAATGAAGACAATTTTTCAAACTATTTTCAAAGCTTTCTATCCTTTTTAATCTCCTGAAATTTGAGATGTTGGCCCTCTCCCTTTCACCCCTTGTGTCCTGCCGTTATTGATGGGGTGCTGTATGCCAGGATCGGGGCTGTGCAGCCAAGCATAAATGCAAACAATAGGCACCACACTGAATAGAGTGGTCCTATTCATCACATTTGGAGACCCCTGTTCGTGTGAATGAAAGCTTTGTTTGAAAAGTTCCATTTTATAAAATTATACTCTCATTCAAGAGCAATATAGTTGAAACATAAATGGATTGAGTATGCGCAGGAATGTGGCTATCCACATAAACTGTCCAGGTGGTCATTTTCAAACTGCCACTGTGTCTGTTGCCATATTGAAGAGGAGAATTTTAGCCAAATATCTCAATGTCTTATCTAGTTCACATTATTTTTTCTTCAACCTTTTCTGGTTCTGCGAACATGACCACTTTTCTCTCCTGTTTAGCTGCTTGATGTTGAGCCGGAGGACACCGGCGAAGCGGAGGGCGCCAACGTCGATCTGGACTCGCAGCGTAAAGGCAAATGTGCCGTCATCAAAACCTCCACTAGACAGGTCGGTAGAAAACATTGTCTCCAAAATATTTGCAAAGTAATCAGAAGGCCCGTGATTTCTAAATGTTGCAACAGTTATGAAAAAATTTAAAATCTTCGAAACATTAACCTCTAACATCTCCTAAAGCTACAAAATACTACTAGAAGTAAAATGTAGTATGCAGTACTCTCACCTACTTGTGTGCAATGCCTGTAGTAATTTTTAGTATTTGGTACTCACCCCAAATAGTGTACGTAGTAATATGTAGTACTAAGGTTGCTCGGTTTAGAGGAAAAATGTTTGTTATTATTTAAGGCGGAAACACAGTATGAATTACTGGTTTGGGTTGAAGTACCCAATACTAACAAATACTACTTCCTATTAGTAAATGGTAGTAGTCAGTAACTTACCTGTATTACCACTATTACATAAAAGTAGTATTTTGTAGTTGTCAGTATCTAGACTGCTGTCATTACACACCCATTCATCAGTCACAGAGAGACTCAGTGCTACAAAATACTAAGTAGTATTCTGTAGTACTCAGTTCTTTATACCAAAGTAAAAATGCCTAGAACTTACACATTTCTGTGACAATGAGGGCGCAGTAATTCTTCAAGGAGGGGAAGAATGTTAACGCTGAACGTTGATTTTGAGTTTTAAACGTTTAATTTTTTTCTGCAGTCAAATATGCTTTGTTCAATGTGTAGATAAAGCAAGTGTTTGAGTTGATACAAAAAGAAAACACTCATTCATATCGTGTTGTATGAGCGCCCATCTGTAAGTGCAGTATTGATCAACTTGGCCATTGTTGTGTTGTGTGAATTTGGTTTATAAATTTGCAAAGAGCGCCCTCGGCAGACATGCGCAGAGTGAATAAATACACTCTGACTTTCACAAAATTGGACACAAATGAAAAACAAAACAAAACATCATTCGAACTTCCGTCCTTTGAGCTGCAAGCCAAGCACTTGAATGGTAGATCCCCTTTAACATGCATTCTGTTGGTCTACAGACATACTTCCTACCGGTCATAGGATTGGTTGACCCCGAGCAGCTACACCCCGGCGATTTGGTTGGTGTCAACAAAGATTCCTACCTCATTCTGGAAACACTACCACAAGAGTAAGTTCAAGTAGAATAGGCTACAGTGTGTCTTGTTTGTCCCAATCTGATAACAGATGAATAACCATTATTATTGCTAAATATTAAACTCCAACTCTTTTTGAACTGAGCTAGGCCAAAAAAAATAGTTGTTGCCCTCTGCGATGGACCCTAAAAGTCACAAAAGTTGGGTCGCGTTTTTTATTATTTAAAATATTTTGTTTTTAATTTAAAAAAAAATGTTTAAAATCTCACCTTTTTCCTGCCCAAAATAATTTTTTTTATTAAAACCATTGTCTTTAAATACAGCTATGATGGCACAATCATGCATTTTGCCATCTCATATTAAATAAGCTTACTTTTTGCCTTCCGACTTCAGAGTTAAACGACATTTATCATTGTTTTCATGGATGGTTAAAACAAAAAAATGAAACAAATTGATAGATTTTTCCCATTTAAGGGCAACACAAGGTTTTTTTTTGCCTTTAGCTGAGCTGAGCTGAATTGTGCATTCCACGAGTATTTCAGTTACCACAGTGACTGGCCAAAGTACCTTACTACCCACAGAAATTTGCTGGCCACAACAATATCCTAGCCAAAATAATTTAACAAGTTATTTCCTGACCACAGTAATTCACTGGCCAAAGTAATTTGCAAGTTGCTACAATTCCCCCAATTTGGAATCACCATGTGATCTAGCGGCCACCTTTTTACTGGCTTTTGTAATCTACAGGCCACTTTATTCACTGGCCACTTTATTCACTGGCCACTTTATTCACTGGCCACTGCCAAAGATTTTAGTAGTAGATAATTTAAGCAATCTGTATTATAATACCTTTCTTTTTTTCTCAAAGGTTTGATTCTCGGGTGAAGGCTATGGAGGTTGACGAGAGACCAACAGAACAGTACAGCGACATTGGAGGACTGGATAAACAAATACAGGAGGTATGGAATAAGCTAGGGGTGGTCCAATGGTGGGGAGGGGTTTGTGTCAGTGGAAGGGGGAGGGGTTGTGTTATTAGAGGGGAGGATATTGAAAAAACAAGTTGTAATTTATTCAGAGATATGGTCAGTGTCATGAGGTAGGATTCAGTTTGGAAAAATTGTTTAACCTCTGGTCACTTTTTTTATTACTTGAATAACCCATTTTTGGGGTCACAAAGTTGGGGGTTGCGGAAAAGAAAATGGTGCCCTTCATTTCAATATGGCGTCGCCCATGGTTCAGGAAAAAAAATGACGGAGAGAAAAAAATGAGCTCTTCAAGCTGATTATGGCTCGACTTCCTCTAAACCTGGTGGATTTTGACGGATTTGGGAGCATAAGGGTTTATAAACGGGTTTCATGGTCGACCATCGGAACATAATTTTTGAATTGTTTTTTTTTAATCCAACAGCTCATTGAAGCTGTTGTTCTCCCAATGACCCACAAAGAGCGATTTGAAAACATTGGTATCCAGCCACCGAAGGGAGTTCTCCTGTACGGACCGCCGGGTACCGGGAAGACGTTGATGGCAAGAGCATGCGCTGCTCAAACCAAGGTTGGTGTCCGACATTCTCTTTTCTTGTGATAAAAACTTGCCTGGGACTGTTTTACTTTGATGCACATAATTTATAATCCAAATATGTGACCCGCTCTGCAAAAAGGGCACAAGTTATGGGCCGTTCAATGTGAAGAGGGTGAAACATTCTTCAAACAAGTTATTTTGAAGGGAGGGAATTTTTTGCATTTTTGATACCTATATTATATATTATACCTATTTCATAACCAAAATCTTTGATTTCAGTGAATAAAGTTGGAAAAAGAATGTGTTTTTGTCAAGTGCTTCCATCTATTGCTTTGCTTTTTGTTTTTTTAAATGGCTTGTTTCTCCTTAAGTCATTTCAAGAAATTCCTGAAAACAAACATGCAAATTTCCAAATATCTCGTGATTGCAAAATGCTAGAGACCTCAGACATATACCATATGAAAGCTTATAAAATGGCCTTTCCAGCTATATATAAAACACTATTTCCAAATTTTGCAACATAAGTGTCCTTTTTGCAATTCGTAGTCGACATTCCTGAAGTTGGCTGGTCCCCAGCTCGTTCAGATGTTCATCGGTGACGGCGCAAAGCTGGTGCGCGATGCCTTCGCGCTCGCGAAGGAAAAACTCCCTGCCATCATCTTCATCGATGAGCTGGACGCGATCGGCACGAAGCGTTTTGACAGCGAGAAGGCCGGAGATCGAGAGGTGCAACGAACCATGCTGGAACTCTTAAATCAACTGGATGGCTTCAGCTCGAGCGAGGAGATCAAGGTCAGGGGTCACAGATTACAAAAATGAGAGTAGTGAATGTAAAGATGGAATTTGCGTCAACGGTGATGTAAATTGGAGGTTTTTTTATTCCAAAAAGTTACATCCTAACCCTTAATCCACCACAATACAGAGATTTTCCGCTAAATCCACTAAATGAAATCTGCTAAGCACAGATTTGTCTGCTACACTTCCCCGCGATTCCTTGCTTACAATAAGCAGAACCCATGACATTGAGCCTAGTGTGGTTGAAGTGGTGTATTTGATCGTGATTTTGAATTTGATTTCCGTGATCATTATCAGGTGATAGCTGCAACCAACAGAGTGGACATCTTGGACCCAGCCTTGCTTCGCTCCGGTCGCTTGGACAGGAAGATTGAGTTTCCTAACCCCAACGAGGAAGCCAGAGCTAGAATCCTACAGATTCACTCCAGAAAGATGAACGTTGGGTGAGTCCCCTGATTAGATTAAAATTGCTTCGTAGAAAAAAATTAATTGTTTTGCATTTTTTTCAGTAAACATATAAACAGTCGTTGTTTGTATGAAGCTGGGGTAATGCAAAATAAGACTTGTGGATTTCCAATGCTCTTGGGTTGTTTGTAACATATACCCTTGTGCAATTTCACCCCACATACATTCATTTTCGAAATACATGTATTAGAAGGTTGAGATTTTATTACTTATCCTACGAGTGCGAGTGGAAAAACAAAGTTATCTTCAAGCGAACTTGATGTGCAGTAATGATTTCTTAATTTGGGGTGTTCTTTTTTCAGGACTGACGTTAACTTTGAGGAGTTGGCTCGATGTACGGATGACTTCAATGGAGCTCAGTGTAAAGCTGTGTGCGTAGAAGCTGTGAGTGCAATAGACTTAAGATAAACTAAAACAAAACTTATTCAGATTAACCTTTTTAATACGCAATAGAACTGCTGTGGTAGTGCCGTGGCCGCGTGGTTTGGAGCATTGAATTCGTGGTCTGCGGGTAATTCTGCAAGTTGTGGGTTCGAGCCCAGTCCTGGGCTATAGCACTTCTACGCCTAATATGGGTAAAGCATTATTAATGCCTTGCAGTGGACTAGTTAACCATCTCGACCCTATTCATACTGTGAAGAGATCAGATTATCTTGTCTTGGTTTCAGTGTGAGGTTCTTCCACACTTTCCTCTGTAGCCCACACCTCGAGTGGCAACTTGCAAAAAAAGAAGTAATAAATAGCATGTTGCTATATCATGTTTTGAATACAGTAACAACCGAAACACGATATAACAACATGCTATTTACATGTATTATTACTGTTATAGATTGTAAAATTCTTGTGATTGCATCATTGGGAAAAAAAAAAGACCACCATTGTCATCCGTATGCGCATTCTTGTGCCCCCCCCCCCCCCCCCCCCCCTTAGCTACGCTGCTGCCATCGACCTGTCAAAATCCAACACTGTAGTATACCTATGGCACATTATTTGGACATCGTAGCTCAATGTAAATTAATGGTGCCAAGGCGCTACAGTCCTGAACCCATCAAATTACAAGACAACATGGTGTTGGATTTGGGACAATCGGGGTGAATTTTTTTGGAGAAAATTGTGGTTTCTCAGCTCAACCAATCAGAAAACTAAATAATTTAACAAAATAAGACACTGCACACATTGAAACTTCTATACAGTGTGCCCGGAAGTTTGTATTCTTGCCAACTCTCGTTGGATTTTGCAATAAACTTGCACACTCTGTTGGATCTTGACTTGCACGTTATTACAATGCGGTGAATTTTATTTATTTCTTTGTCAGGGTATGATAGCTTTAAGACGAGGAGCGACTGAGCTTGCCCATGAAGACTACATGGACGGCATCTTAGAGGTTCAAGCTAAGAAGAAGGCCAACTTGAACTACTACGCTTAGCTCCTAGACAAATCAGACGCACACCACATCAAGGATAATAAGCCAGTACAGGTCAAAGGTTATTCGGGATAAAATTGCTGACGTGAACGCCCATTTTGGTTGAATTTAACACATGCGACTACCTTGTGCATTCATACGCGCGTGTTAGTTCTTCCGAATGACCCGTGTCATTGTGCAGTTGAAATACCAAACTGGCTTATTACAGAGATGCTAAGCAGAAACGGGTTACCAGACAAAATCCCATGTTGGGCTATGCATCCGAGTAACCGAAATAATGTACTCGGATAATAAAAAAGAAAGTTCTTAAATGTCATTTGTTGGGAATTTTCAAAATTAAAAATAGGGTTTATGGATAAACAAACCAGAATAACATTTATGACACTTGTGAAAATGCAATTGGCACTATAGAGTGCACCGATACGGTAGTGAATGTATTAACGCGCGGACCTTTACTAACAATATGAACAGCAATTTCAGAGATTTAATTTTTTGGATTGGCTTTCTGGTGTATTGCTTGTGAACGGTTCACTATTTTCTTCGTAGCAGTTCCATTTGTTGGCGTAGCATCATTCTACTTTTTATAGTGCCCCCGATGCATTTTACCAATAGATCTCTCTCATAGGACCGTGTGTACAGGTTCTGTATATACTTAAGAGGAGAAAGGAAATGCAAAGAAACCTTTCAAAGGAACAAAGCATTGTGAAAGTACGACTGTGTGCATATTTCTTCAAAATACAGCGCAGCCGATGTAGGTAGTGATGTCATTTAAGAGAGACCTATACAGTAGAACATTTTTTGGTGACGTAAGCATGAGAGAGAAAAATTGGTACAGGGTGGGGTGGTTACTCAGTCAAAATAAGTGAGCATGGCGTTTGGCCAAGAAATCACATTTTTGCCCCAATAGCTCTGCGAATATTTTCACACTAATTTTTTTTCACCAAGTTTTTATTAGAGGGGGTGTCAGTAAGGAAAGCTTATTTTGAAGTATTGTCAAAAGTCTAACATTTCTCCAGAGTTGTAATGGGAGTCAATTACAAATCAGCTCACAACCTACTAACAATGACAAAGGAATGTATGTTGAAGTGACTTGGGATGACTGCATTTTTCTATTGAGTAGATGGTTTCAGTTAATCCTGCCGTTTTTACCACAGTTGCAATACCCATTGCTTGAAACGCGGTCGGGTGTGTGTTTCCATGCCACGCTAATGAGTCGGGAACCAGTGTTTTCGTGATGCGGATGGACCGAATGGAGTTTTAACCCGTGGGCTGTACCACTATGTACATGTAATAACTGAAGTATGTTCATTTAAGATTCCAATTTGTTTTGGTTAACACAATTCCGGGCTTGCATCTTTAATGCAACCTAAATTGGCCATATTATTTTTCAGGGTGATTTTTCAAAATTGGAACAGGGCTTTATGTAATTTCAAATTGGTTGTCAATAATAAACTAAATGGCTATTGTATATGTTTGGCTTTTCTTTAGTATGATGTAATTATTCAAATGTCCAACTGTAACCTAGAAAGGATGGCGCAAAATGAACGTAGACAGAAACAACTGTATTTACTTCAAGCCTTGTAAATTTTATTTTGTCCTCCGACTCCCCCTTGAGTTTTCACAACACTCGGGCCATTGAAACAGGTGGTCACATTGAACACGTGGCCATATTATACAGGTTGTGTAGGTTTTATTTCATTCTTTACAGTCCAAGAAACTTTTGGCATTTACTCGTTCTCCTCGCTGCGGAGGCGGGCGTGGGCATTGGTCACCTTGACGGCCAGCTGCTGAGCGCGCTCAACAATGGTCTTGCGTTTCCGGGAGGAGACACCGTGTGCAATCTCGGCAGCGTAACGACGGTTCGTCATCATCAAGATCTCGAGCTCCTGTGGAGATAGAAGAAAATGGAACTTTTAAGGTTGCTTTTGAATATCCAGTTTCCGAAACCGAATGTTAAAAAATTCAATGCCGACATCATGGGAACAAAATCATTAAGATGTATTTTTTTTAGTATAATTAATCTTACTTGCTAGTCTTAAAGTGAAAACTACATTATGGTTCAGGGTTTTGGGAGGGCAGAGGTCAAGCAATGCACGTTACCCGGGTGCACGCTAAAGTGGGTAAGCTGAATTGCAGGGTGAATTTTGTAGTGTGAAACCCCTATAAAATGCCTCCACACTAAAGTCCTTAAGATTAATTGTATGCTTACCTTGACGTTGTGGACGAGGAACTTGCGGAAGCCGTTAGGCAGAGTGTGTTTGGTTTTCTTGTTGCTTCCGTATCCAATGTTTGGCATCCTCATCTGTCCCTTGAAGCGACGACGGACTCGGTTGTCAATACCCTTCGGCCTTCTCCAGTTTGTCTAGACAAAAATGACATGTTAGATCGATGTGGATAAACTCCGACATGCCCCGTGTCTAGCTACAAATAGTATCGGACACTATATTACATGTACTTACTTTAGGCTTTTCCGATTCGTCATTTGCTAAAATCTTGGCAGACAAGCTTATCGAGATCCAATGTCACTTCAACAAAATCTCTTCAACATTACATTTTAGGGTCATATAAGGTTACGCTTGAATTTGTTCAAAGATTGAAAAACGTTTGGTACAAAGAATGTGTTCAGGTTTCTTTTGTAAAGTATTGATTTTTGGAACAACGGAAAGAGTTCCATATCCGGCCATCACTTGGACGTCTATGGGCAATGAGAAAAAAAGTTTAAGTATTTTCAAAGAAAAAGTTGAATTTTTTTCCCTCCTAAATTTGTGTTTCTTCATGTCATTTTAAGGGAAAATAAGTGATGGCCCGATATGGAACTTTTTCTGGGACAACTTCCTACAAAAAATGAATAGGGGGTAGGGTTATAAAAATAAATGTCTCAGTCATGAACCCCGATTTTAACTTGAATTGATCGTTATGATACTGCATCAGCATTTGCCATAAGGCAGTGACACCATGAAAATGTCTGAAGACCATCGTGAGAAAACATCATCTGCAGTACACGATTCTTGCTAAGCCATCGGGGTAGATTTTTATTCTAAAGTTAGCGGCCATTTTTGGCCAGTCAAAATACTAAGCAGTGAGCATTGCTTGTCGATGGTTCTCAATATTTTTTACTTGACACCTAAATTTGTTACGCAATATTTTGTACTTAGCTGGGTCCTGATTACAACCAATCTGGTTTGGAGATTAACACCAGTGCCCAATTTCACAAATCTGCTTAGCACAAAATTATTGCTTTGCAAATTTTCAGCACAATTCAGCGGGGAACCAGTCACAAGCAGTATACATCACATGCAATTTTGGTTGGTAACGCATTTGTGAAGCAGAATTTTTCTTTGCTTAGCAACCCCTCTCACCTTGACTCTGTGGTAGCGGTCGGACTGATGACGTTTAAACTTCTTCAGTCTCTTCTTGACGATTTTCCTCTTCACCAGAGGTCTGACGGAGGGCGCCATCTTTCTCAAGCGAAGATGGCTACAAGAAAAACAAAGACAAGTTTCTTTATCAGGGTTTGAGATTTTTAAACAGGAAATCACTGGTTCGCTGATTGCTGTCAGTGCATGCCGCAAACAGCCGTCGTAAAGCGCGCACAGTGCATGCCGCAAACCAAACTATGTATCAATAATCCACCCCATTACTTTGTACACACCTCATTTTTGCATACTTCGAGTTGCACGAAAAATTCAACTTTTTTTCGGTTTTAACTTGATCGTATTCTCATTTTGAGGGGATCAGTCGCTGCATGAATAACTACTCTGCGGGCTAGGTGAGTGTTTGGTTGATATATTTAAGGAAACGGAAGATATCTTCACTCAAAGAAAAACCGCTGGGAACCCTATGGGATGGCCTCCAGTCTTAACGGCGAATCTCATACGTCATGAGCCTATAGCTGGATTCTCAAGCTAGTACTAGTAGTACTGCATCAGTAAGTGCCATAAAGGCATTTTCATCATGACAATTATCAGAAGACCATCGTGAGAAAACATCATTTGCAGTCACCATGGTTACAAGATTGACAAGACCAATGTATTTGCGATAAGGTGAGGGAAAGATTTTACTTTAATACCCCCACCAAAATCGGTCAAGAACAGCAAAATCTTGGAAAATAACCAACCCTCCTTGATAACAACTGTCTAAACATGTGGCACAACCTGTATTTCAAGATTTATATCAGCCGAAATTACGGTGCAAAAAAATTTGATATTTAAGTCAACTCTTTACAAAATATAGACTCTCAAGATTATTAAGACTCTAGGCCTAGTACTTTTTTAGTATTCTATGTTAAGACTAAATAAGGCACTGATCATGCTGATATGATACATGTGTGTGTACTTGTGGCATTTTCATTACGCGACATAAATATTACACAAAACGCTTCTTATTAACCATGCGATAAAACTTATAAGAATATAACCACAATATCGACGTAATCCTGTATTATATTATTGATGAACATGTATTGCATGATTTACAAGGAAAAAGCAGATTCGGGTGGATTTCTCAAGCCATTTAATACCTTCAGGGTTCTGCGAAAGAACGACAGCTAAAAGAGGACGTCTTCTCCTTCCCAGTATTCATGCGGTATGTAGCACGTGCATAGTACGCAATGCACCGGTCAACCTCGTTCTTTAGCAATGGCCAATACCATGCCGTTGATGGCGCTGCATGCACCCATTGATCTTTATTATTTTGCACCGCACAGTATATCGCGGGGGGGGGGGGGGGGGGGGGGGGGGTGGAGGCGCCACACTAAATATACTCCCACTGACCTTTTAGTATAAAATTCATTAACTTCACAGTAAAAAAAAATCCTTATCCAAGAGTCTGTCAGTTTTTGTGACCCTACTGAAAATTATAGTTTGAATCTTAATCTGTCAAATTCTTTCTATTTTTTGGCAGATCAACTGCAGCCGTTGAGATTTGTTTGATAATTGTCCCCAGAGAGTATCACCCCCGAAAATGTGGTTTTTCCCAAACCGGCTAGCTGCCATTTTTCATAAAGCATCCCTCCACTTGCCAAGCCAAATAGGAGCAATTTTAAAGCCAAAATTTAATCAAGTCTTCACAAAAGTTGAAGCACAGAACCCATAGGTTATGATAGCTGATCATAATTACACATTCTATCAATTGCATGACCCCCCAAAATGTATTATTCAAAAAACGTTGTGGGTTTACAACTTATGCTAATCTGTTTGGCGCAGACATTTTGGCCTATTTAGTGTGGTGCACCCCGCACGTCAATATAACAACTTTAAAGGTAGCATACAGCATGGGGGCGGGGGGGGGGGGGGGGGGGGGGGGTAATGAGGCTTTAAGACGTGAAACATTTTACGTTGTGGGCGGGATTTGTGTCAAAGGGGCGTGGCTGCACAGTGTCTTGTAGACTGAAACAGATTCTCCTCAGCTCATCGGAAACGGATTCATTCATAACTTTTAACTTAAGTGGAAGTAACAGTGTGTTTTTTCACTGTGTTGGCTTTGGATAATAATGAAAGATAATTACGTAGACTCAATTCAAGCAGTAACATTAGAGTTAAAAGATAATGTTGCATATTGGTGTACAAGCCTGTTAGAACTTTGCTCAAATATTTTTGTGTTGAATGTAAAAAACACATCCGTCAGGTTCTGATATGAAAACAGACCATACTAGTTGAAAAAAGTGTTTACTTATTCTGAGAAACCTTCCAAATGAAACAAAAGACAAACAGGAAGTTTTGTGTTTTGTTTTTGTCGTAATCAAACTAGGAATTTTTATATGGTATAGTTGGGTTGGGGTCATTTGGGGTCGTTTTGTTTAAGCTAGGCTAGTTTGGACAACTTATTGTTATAATTTACATGTCAAAGAATTGTAATACAATGACTCTTTTTTAGTCCAATTCAGAGTTAAACTTCATTGAAAGAATGGATTGATGATTTATGTTGTGCAGGGCTATACTTCTTGCAGTGGATAGAAATGTTTCAAAAGAAAATCACTTTTGAAAAGTTTTAAAATGTAGTGCAAGTCATTAATTTTGTTCATGCACACTTTTGCAACAAAATATGTTTTTAAAATGCCACTCGTTAAAATGGATCAGTTTCATACGATCAGAATAAAATATATTTTCAAAGTGAACAAAGAAACTGGCAGGAGCGGGATTCGAACCTGCGATCTCCGGGTTACCGTACCGGCGCTCTACCAACTGAGCTATCTTGCCCTATGTTGGTGGTCTCCCAAATTGTCAGTATCTTTGTTCGGGTGGGCGCTAGTCAGAAGTCATAAACCCAGAATGCCTTTATAGCCATGGATCACACCAAATTTTTACGATACAACCTGGGAAGCGACATTGTGGGGATCACTCAATGAGGACACGTACCCAAGGCACGTTCCCACTAGAGGGGTCCGGGGCACGCCCCCCGGAAAATTTTTAAATCCGGGGGCTTTCTCCAGCAATCTCTGGCACCGTTTGAAGCTGCATAATTTGTGATTTTTAAAGAAGAATTTGCTCATATTGGGCTGAAAAATGGCTTATTACAACTTTGCTCAGCAGCCCAAGAGGGGGGTTGCAACCCCCACAACCCCCTCTAGATCCGCCACTGACGAGTATGAGTACGAGTACTTGACCCCGAGTATGAGTACTTGACCCCGAGTACGAGTACGAGTACATGGAATTTTGTTCATACGAGTACGAGTACGAGTACATTTTTATGAGTACGAGTACGAGTACTTTACGATGAGTACGAGTACGAGTACTTTCTATCAGTAGAAGCCGAAGTGTTGTGTTAAAAACAGCAACGAAAAGAAAGATTCCTTTACATTACATGAAAACACGAAAACTCTTTATAAAACACATGCTAACATGACGCTGACACTGACTTGCATGGTATGTTTTCTATAGGTTTTTCCGGCTATTTTTAAACATTTATCATTCGAATTCACCGTCTTTAATATTCACATTCGTCCATCAGCAACGATTTAGTGCACTTCCAAGGTTTATTTTCGTCTTTTGTCATACAATTTCAATTGTTGTTCAATCGAATTCAATCCACGAACACCCATTTTCGGCGAGGAGTATTCAATTTCGTCTCGTCTACGCCGGACAGTTTATATTCAGAAAACAAATTCGGCTTTTGCCACACAATTTAATGATAAGTTTGTTCAATTTCGATACACTTCTTTACGACATCTTCTGCAGAATTAGAAGGCATAAAGGTCGCAAATGAGGATAATTTCTCCACTATTTTTCTGTTCTTTCCCTGTTATTCATAAATATAGGCCTATTGCTTGTTTCTTTCCAATCAATTTTCTTTAAAATATGTTATAGACTCATTATAGGTAGCCTACACAGAAATATAACAAAGGAAAATAAGGGTCATCGACTGTTTTTTTTTTGCATGGTCGTCTTTATTTTTTCACTCTTTTTATTCATTATAAAACTGAAAAGAACTTTGTTTTGCTGGCCTTATTAATTTTGCACTTTTGTTGTCAATTTATTGTTGCAGTTTAAATTAAAGTTTTCTGATCTTAGTACACCTACTTGGTCTCATACCATGCGAACAAATCAGTCGAATTGTGCAGGAGGACAAAAGGAAAATTGTAAATAGCACACGCCAGACTAATTTACGTAACAACAGTTTTAAATTCAAAACATAATTCAACAGCTTTTTAGACGAATTTGATCTGGAATGACGAATATTCTCGACAGTGTGCTTAAATGTGGTGACCGAACTTTGCATTTGAATGGTATATGACTGAATCGCTTTGGTAAAAGCATGTGAATTTCTTTCTCAGACGAAATTGAATGTTAGAGTTGGTGAATATGAATGAAAAATGTTTTGAAATAGTCGTGAAAACCTATATTAAATTTTTTTTAAAACAAACTTTTACTTGACTACAGACTGGCAACAATGTTTTGATGGTGTAAATCTGTTTTAGACAATGGTTTGTGCACCTGCGGGTTGCAAACAGTCTAATAAATGTTAAGTCCTATACACTTCACCTCTTCCCCTTTTTGAACAATTAACTGGGAAGTGTAATTGTGAGTGGCCATGTTTGTTTGAAACTTCAGATACAATGTAAAAACATGGGAGCAGGTGAGGTGGAACACTTTTAAAGGGGGGGGGGGGGGAGCAGTTTGGTTACATTGCCATATGATGTACAGGGGGCTTGGATAACTGAATTATTACGAAATACCTTACTAGACTGTAAGTTAATAGTAGTCTCAATCATCCTGTGAAATAATGTCAAGAAAAGTGGAAATATATCGTTGGAAAACTGCTGGCATTCGGGTCGCGTCACGCGTCCAGGTAGCCACGCGCGCCTTGACTAAAGGCTATCATCCGCCCGTTTTTTTCGCAATCTAACAACGCAAAACTTTGAACAGGTCAGTGGAACGATATTTCCTATAAAATACTAACCCCCAAATTGCAACAATGACCAATCATGTACACTACCTTAAAGGTTGATCATTTTTCAGTTTCTGTTCAATTTTGCGGGGATTAATCAATGACTTTTGGGAGAAATTTCCATCCAAAGGTATTCCGCCCCCTAAAAGTAGTCCCGTAGATCACCTTTATTTAGGGCCCAATTTTTTTCCGAGTTCCGAGCTGGTACGGTAGTCATATGTGCACCGCTTCCAGCCTTTTCTTTTACAAACCCTCAAGTTGATGGCCCTCAAAATGCTCTAACATTAACAGCAGAGAATCGGGGCTCGCAAATCGTGAGGTGGCCGGCGTAGGCATTTTTTTCGGCCGATTTACTGGGCTGCACCGTACAAGGCAAACAAGGCCTGAGACGTTTGCCAATGTGCAATACAATAATAGCAATGCAGTAAATCTGAAGCTACGTGATCAAAACTGCGTCCGGTGTGTACATTCACCTGTTAAACGCGTATTTTGGGTGTGTGTATTTTAATCCACTTTGGCAGCGTTGGCATGTATACTGTAGTGTTAGATCATGTAGGAATTGAAATTTGGCTTCGTGTGAAACATTGTGTAATTTGTCAAAATGCCCTTCAAAACCGTTCGTGATTTGGATGAATACATCAAGGAAACAGCCGCTGTATACAACCACTCCAACACCAAACTCGTCAGCAGGAAGACAAAAGCCAAACCGAGTAGAAAGCAAGCTTTCCTGTCAGTACTTTACTACAAGAAACCTCCATCTAGACCTCATTCTGACGAGAAGGAATCGTCGCAGCCATCGAGTACACAAGAACCAGAACAAGAACAAGAACAAGAACAAGAACAAGAACAAGCCGAACAAGAACAAGAACCAGAACCAGAAGATAAAGATGAAGAAGAAAGGTATGTAAATTGCTAAAGTATAATTGTTTTCCGTGCTCTGTATCCAGTAAAAACGTCCGACAATTTTGGTCCGTTTTTTGTCTCGATCGGATCTTGTTAATAATACTAGTTATACTTTGAATGCTCAGTAGGCCCCGTAACTAAGTGGGAGCATTTTTATTTGTCAGGCAAATTAGGACCGAGTTATGGGGAAATTTTCTCTATCGTACGACATCTACAATCTATATTTTGCAATATGTTTTTGAACACTTTATCAACCACGTCCGAGGATGTCTGCGAGTCGTGGGAAAGACAGTCAACGCGGGATATACACACTTCACCTGTGTGTGCATGTACAAATGTATATGTATGTACAACCTTAACCATGGATACCTCCATGGTACCTTTTAATACCTCCATGGTACAACATAGCCAGTTTGGTATCACGCCCGATGAAGTAGTCTGGGTCAAAGGTTATTCGAAATGACATTGCTGTCGTAAGGCCAAGGATCAGGATCACGCGATGTTACGGGAACGCTTATTGTGCACTCCAGGGAAAGATTTTACTTTAATACCCCCCCCCCCCCCCACCAAAATCGGTAAGGAACAGCAAATCTTGGAAAATAACCATCCATTTGTGTTCATATTGTATGAACACTTGGCACAACCTTCAAATTTGAGAATTTTGTTGGGACATTTTAGTGCAATATAGGGGAAGAAAGTTCGACTTTTCTATGTTAGTTCTTGCATAGAGCAAGTGCTCTATGGTTCTTGGCACCATCATGTATAGGCCCAGTCACTCAAAGTGTTCACATACATGTTGATTTCTTCCTCATTTTTTACAGATTTTGCTGTCATAAATTTTGAAATAACAGGTTGATCCACATGTTTAGACAGTTGTAATCAAGGAGGGTTGATTATTTTCCAAGATTTTGCTGTTCTTTGCCGATTTTGGAGGGTGGTATTAAAGTAAAATCTTTCCGAGTAAATCTCTTATAAGAACCACTCCAAAAGAGTGAAATTTCCACTCTTTCGAGGAGCCATAAAGGGACCACTCTTTTTTAGACTGGGGCCTTATATGGCTCTAGATCCTCGAAAGAGTGGAAATTTCACTCTTTTGGAGAGTGGTTTTTTTTAATAAGAGATTCACTCTTTTGCAGTGGTTTGATAAAGGGATTCACTCTTTTGGAGAGTGAGCTTTTCACTCTTTTACATTAAGAGATAGCTTGCCGCATACCAATCACCCAGTCAACTAGATCAAGAAATGGAAAAGTCTTGGGTGCCCCTCCTGATTGCTTCTTATTGTGGTCCTTGACTCCTGTACTCTTTTGTGATATTTTTTAGTTTTCCCGGCAGTGCCAGGGGTCTTGTGGGAGGCAGTCCAACAAATGATTTTTGTAAAGAGAATCACAAAAGAAATCAATTGCATTTGTAAATCAGCTTCATTTTACCATGGAAAATACTTAACTGCTTTATGATCAGGAAATATTGAGTTTTGTTTTTATAGGAGTCTAGTTTAGGCTACCCTGTAATTTGCAGGCCAAATTTGCAGGCCAAATTTGCAGGCCAAATTTGCAGGCCAAATTTGCAGGCCAAATTTGCAGGCCAAATTTGCAGGCCAAATTTGCAGGCCAAATTTGCAGGCAGGCAAAAGAAAGGTTGCAGATATTATATTAACTACATAAGTATCTTCCATGGTGAATATCAAATGAAAACAGTCCTGATTTCGATTTCCTCATAATTAACTTTTCCCTACAATAATAACAGCTGATATGGAGGAAGTCCATTGGAAAGAATGCATAATGCAGTGTCCCTCGTCACTTCTTTGGTTGTGTACAAAGTTTATAGAGAGTCACATGCATTTTCAAAGTTTTTCCTAACAAAACTGGATATGTTTCTTAGTCCCAGATTCATGTTTTTGTTCATTATTTTTGCACTGTCTGACGTTCATTGAGATAAAACATAATGAAAAAAAGTGGCGTCCGGATGCAGCATTCTTTCCTCTACATTTTTCTAAACCTATAAAAATGCTTGATACCATAGAAATCCACATTCAATAAACAATGATTTTGTTTTTTTTATTTCCAGCTCTTTATTACTTCTAACAGAAAAGTTACTAGTTTTCCCCGGACCACCGCACACTGTCCGCGCCCACACTGCTATGTCAGCAGACAATTAATGCCAGATTACCCACCGTGAGACACGGGCAAAAATCCCGCTTCGCTCGCCTTGGTAACACGGAACGCATACTCGCTGTTATTGTTACGGCGTGCCAGATTGTTTTGAACTCGGAGCGAGAGTTTCAAACCGGGTGACAAATCTCTACCCTCAATCAAGTTGGGGTTGGCGCGGGGTCGGCACTATAGACTTGGTTCCAAGACGTCCTTCGCGATGCGACGTAGAGCGCGCTGACCGGCCGGCCGTGCGCGCGATACGTCACACCGCGAAGGACGTCTTGGAACCAAGACTATAGGTCGGCGCGGGGCTGGCGCGGAGTCGGTGTGGGGTCACAGATTCAAAATCTTAGACGAATCGAAAGTAAAAGGTGGTCAACAAAGTGTTATTTTTTTCTACAAATTTTTGATAGTTTTAGCAACATTACACGTTCTTCATGCATAGTCTAAATAACGAGTACATATATATTCTACAATACTGGTTACGTTTACTAATTAGCTAATCTAATTAAAGGGCTAATGAGAACTTTTCCTTCAAAAGTGCAGAAAACTGCATTTTTTTGAAAATTTACCCCACATTCTTTCACGTATCACCCCAAAGTGGATTTTCATTGCAGATTCTATCATACAAATGTACTGGGCAGGCCCAACTTTGGAGGGGGCCAATTCGGCCCACTAAATAGCTGCTAATTAACGGCCTAATGACGAGTCGTTTTTCCCTCTGAATGAGTTCAAGAAACTGTGTTTTCTGAACAAAACTGCCACTTCAAAAGCCTCACATAGTTTTTCCAAAGTAGTTTTTATTTCATAATTCAACTGACCCATTATATACTGGGCAGGCCCATCTTTGGAGGGGGCCAAATCCGCCCACGAATTAGCTGTTAAATAAAGGGCTGATGACAAGTCCCATTTTCGTTTCAAAATGTGCAGGAAACTGCATTTTGTGATCAAAACTGCTACTTCAAAAGTAAATCGTGCCATTAAGTCTATGGTATTGTGTGGCTTCAAGAATTTTGAATGTTCGTTGACAAAATTTACTTGACTCGACATGAGAAAATTTAACTTTTGACTTGACTTAACTTGAAAAAATGACTTGGTTATGCTGCCACGTGTGTATGGTGGACGATCTGAGTGGCGATATTTGTGACAGAGAGCTTTTGCGGTGTTAAGGAGAATTATAAAATCGCTAATCTTTCACATTTTTATCATGCCGTAATTTGTATACGTTTTTATCGGCATACGGGCGACATCGCGGAAGAAAATGTCAACTAAGAAAAAAATCAGTATCGCCAGTGCTAACCATTATCCATACCGGTAATCGTTTGAATTTGACAGACCACTGAGTATGTACCTTTACCAACAAGTACATTTATTTATCTACAACAACAAAAAATATATAAAAAATAACAATATTAAATTAACCTGGAACCCTGTAATAAACTTAAGCCTTTACAACTTTTTAAAAGGGAACAATTAAAGACGAGTGAAATTTTCTCGCAGTTGTTTTCCCCTGTACATATTATTTACATTGTTTTATATAACCTTCTATGCGTTTCTACTACAGTGCCGAAGATGTTAGACCGAAGCTGCAGTTCTTTGTCCGGACTCCTCTCTTACACGTACCAAAGACACTTTCTTTCCAACTGGATCCAGACACATGTGTTGCATCATTGAAAGAACTGATCGAGGAAAGGATCCATGTAGAGACGCAGTACCAACGGCTCTACATCAGGCAAAATGTTCAGGTAGGAATGTCTTTACTCCAAATATTTAACAGAGTGAATTAACCCTGCGATTATACCGGCTCAGCTTCAACATATCAGGCTCGACTTGAAAAGCAAAACAAGTTTTCTCTGTATAAACAATACAAAAATGCAATACGCTTTTGTTATGTTGTTAAGCCTTTCAAAACAGTGTTTATGGGCTGCTTTTTCTCCAGCTTTGTGATCTTCTCACTCTTCAAGACAATGGTGTGCTAAAAGATGAACATATCTGGCTCCATTTATCAATTGATGGCCTACTAGGAGGTGGACCAAAAGGTAAATGCTGAAAAGTTAACATACACGTAGTTAGTTCTGATTTATGTTTTTAAGATGAAAAAGAATAAGCAAATAAAAGAGTTGTATAATCTGGATTTGTCATGGCTCTTTGAACCATGGTGCTTATAACCTTTGATTTCTCGAATCGTATTATTTTATACGTTTTCAAACCTTTATCAATAATATCCTTGTATGACAAAAAATGTAATTCATTTACAGATACAGACATGCCAAGTAGTACGATTTTGCCGTATTTCGTACGGGAAATCCTTGAAAATACGGGAATACGATTTTGACCCTAAAAAATACGAATCTTGTCCGTCTTGAAAAATAAATTTAAAAATGCCGTAAAACGACTGCAAGCGGAGAATATGAAAGTACCTCGAACTTTTTCTAGCCTGAATACGATGTCTGGACTGTATGTATACATCTTGCGTATACCGTAATTTCTGGAATATTGGCCGCGGCGTATACATTGATTTTCACCGCGAAAAATGTTGCTGAGGCTTATATTCTGGGCGGCTTATTCTCCAACACTTAAAGAATAAACCCGCGAACTATCCATTATATTCGAACACAATTTCCGGGTCGAGTCGGCACCACAATCATGAGTCATCGTTTTCGTTGATAAAATGCACTCCAGTACCCCAGCGGCACGCGAATTTCCCCCCCCTCCAAACTTTGCGGGTACATTGCCGTTTGTGATCCACTTTGTGATGACTTGCCGACTCCATGAAAGATATCGTGTGACTCTGCAAAGAAGCCTACATGTATTCTATATACATGTACATTGCGCCGCCGCGCCGCCACGGTCGGCTGTTTCGTTGTTCAGTTGAATTGGCCTACAAGCTTATACGATAGCTCGTGGACGTCAACAAGTTTCATGCCCGCTTTCTGAGTAAAGTGGCTGGTACTAGGCGAATGCGCAGACAGATGGTCAAACAGTTTGTTTACCAGCGATTCAATGCAACGGTTAACATGAATATTTAAATTTATGCAAATGTTACTCCGCCCCAATGCTTGCCTGTATGTTATGTGTACATGTACACATTACATACAGCTACAGTTGATCGGAGTCGGAAGGATTAACCCTTAACATGAGCCGCCATATCTTTCAAAGTGCAAAAATGCAACTGCATTGTATAACAGTACCACCACCAGCACTACTAGAAAACCATAGACAATTAATGTAAGTGATACTTGGAGCTAAAAGTGCAAGCAATAGTTCATGATGGAATGAATTATAATAGGGTATATTATTGTAAACATCATGCACTTGATAACTGAGTATGCTTAAGTCCTACACTGGTATTGCAGCCAGTAAAATTGCTTTTTGTATGTATACGTACCTGCATTGTTATGCACCATTATGTGAGTGTACAATGACCGTTTTTGAAAATACAGTTTTTTTGAAAAAAATACAGTTTTTAGGTTGTCAGAATACAGTTTTGGGATTTTCAAAGTTGGCATGTCTGCAGATAAGCCTCGGTTTGATCAACAGTACATCCAGGATGTATCACCGAAAGTCAGGAAAGTCTGGAGAGAACTGGCAAGGCACTTGGGATATGAGGAAGAACAAATTACAGAAATCCTAAACGATTACAGAAATGACCCCAAAGAGCAGACCCGCCGAATGCTGTTTGACTGGTGGAAGAAGCACAAGGAAGACGCAACCCTGAGAATGAAAGAAGCATTAACGGCCATCGGGCGGGAAGATTTGGCGCTAGAAGTACCAGGTAAGAAATGTATGATGTGTCTCTTGCAGCCATGTTGTTTGAGTATGCGCGTGACATGTACACTTTAGACTCAGGGAGTTACAAGTTTAAATGGAAATAATATGCGCAGGCAGCTGTCCGTGGAGCCAATCTTAAGCTCCATTTTTAAGAACTTGCAAAGTGTTTATTATATGGTTCCATCGACCAAAAAGATGCAGATTTTCAATGCGATCACATATCTATGAACTGTCAATGTTGTTGTCCGCAGATTCTGAAATCGCAGAAGATGTTAAAGACAGCGGACAGTGCTCTCAGCATGAAATGATGACAACACCAGAACAACAGAAACTGGGAGAAGAAAATGTTGGTGATCAAGACAGACCCCAACAGACAGACACACAACAAGAGAGTGTAGCCAATGAACAGAGTCGGCCAAGAAGGATGGTGGCATCAGTTGAGCAGGAGGGGCTGGAACATAAGCAGGTTCAAGACAGACCTCATCAGCTGGTGAAACGGCAAAATGAAGGGGCCAAAGAACAAAGTTCTCAAAAGAGGCCAATTGCATCACCTAAGCAACTGGGAGCAGAGCAAGATTGTGATCCGGACAGATCCTGTCGACCAAAGATAAGAAAGGATAAAGTGGCTGGAGAACGGAGTTCTCAAAAAAGGATGACGGAATCGTCTGAGCAACAGAAACAGAGGCAGATTGGTGGTTTAGACAGACCTCACCAGCAAGAGAATCAGAAAAATAAAGGTCTCGAAAAAGAGAGTTCTCAATGGACAGTGACATCATGTGTACAACAGAGACAGGAATTAGGGCAGGCCGAAAATATAGACAGACCCCTTCAGCCAGAGAGACAGAAACACAAAGCGATAAAGAAAGGTTTTTTGCACAAGATGCGGAAATTGTTTAAGCAACATAGTCCGGGACTGGAACAGACTGGTACTCAAGAAAGACCTCCCAAGGCCAAGAAATTGAAACATAGACTTGCCAAAGTAAAACAAAATCTAAAGACCAAAGAACAGAGCTGTGAACAAAGGATTGTGACATCACCTGATGATCAGCAGGGATTAGGACACGAGGTTTATGATTTAGGCAGACCTCAGCCAGCGCAATGGCATATTGGAAGGGGAAAGGGGCATGGCTCTCGACAAGGAATTTCACCTGAAGGACCGAGACTAGAACACAAGGTTTGTGAGCTGCACAGACCTCAACCAGGGAAACAGCAACAAGAGGTTGAGGTCAGAGAACAGAGACTACCACAGAAGCAAGTTGTGTCTCAAGAGAGCTTCTTAACAGGGGAGCCGTCTTCACAGATTATTAAAGGTGAGATTTGTGTTTTGTACCAAATATGCTATCTCTGAAACCAACATATTCTGAACTTGAAAAAAACACCCAGAATTTGAAATAGATTAAATTTGAAGTTGCTTGGTCAAAGCTTTTTTTCTGGTTACACAAATGTTTTTACTTACTTTGAAATCAGACATTTTTAAAAACATGCCACCTGTTTATGATACTGTTCTATCGACCAAAAACATGCTGTATTGCGATCACATGTCTTTGAACTGTCAATGTTGTCGGCAGATTCTGAAATCGCAAAAGATATTCAAGACAGCGGACAGGGCTCTCAGCATAAAATGATGACAATACCAGAACAACAGAAACTGGGAGAAGAAAATGTTGGTGATCAAGACGGACCCCAACAGCCAGACACACAACAAGAGAGTGTAGCCAATGAACAGAGTCCGCCAAGAAGGATGGTGGCATCAGTTGAGCAGGAGGGGCTGGAACATAAGCAGGTTCAAGATAGACCTCATCAGCTGGTGAAACGGCAAGATGAAGGGTCCAAAGAACAAAGTGCTCAAAAGAGGACAATGACACCACCCAATCAACTGGGAGAGGAGCAAGATTGTTACAGATCCTGTCGACCAAAGATAAAGGATAAAGTGGCTAGAGAACAGAATTCTCAAGAAAGGATGATGGAATCGTCTAGGCAACAGAAACAGAGGCAGATTGGTAATTTAGACAGATCTCACCATCAAGACAAGGAGAAAGACAAAATGGTCAAAGAAACGAGCTTTAACCCAAGGATAACATCCGAACAACAAAGACCAGAACTTGAACGGGTTGACGAGATATATAGATCTCAGCTAGAGACACAGCGAGACAAAGGGAACAAAGAACAAAGGACAGTGACATCACCACAACAGAGACCGGGATGGGAGCAGGTCGGTGATCAAGACAAAGAACGCCGGCCAAAGAGACGGAAAGATAAAGAGACCGAAGAAGCGACCTCAAGCCAAAGTCGTTCATCGTCTGAACAGAAGAGACTGGAACAGGTTGGTGGTCAAGACAAACCGCACCAAGAAGACGAAGAAAACAAAGAGCAGAGCTCTCAACACAGGACGATGACATCAACTGAACAACAGAGATTGGGTCATGAACAGGAGCAGGTTTACGAGGCAGGCAGACCTCAGCCAGAGAAACAGCAAGACAAAAGGACCAAAGAACATATCTCTGATCTAGAGAGTTTAGGACAGGAGCAAGTTTATGATTCAGACAGACCTCAGCCAGACGACCAGCAATACGAAAGGGGAAAAGGACACAGCTCTCAACAAGGGATTTCACCTGAGGGACAGAGACTAGAACAGAAGGTTGGTGAGCTACACAGACCTTGGCAAGGAAAACAGCAACAAGAGGTTGAGGTTAGAGAAGAAAGCTTTCAACAAGGAATGATGACATCACCCGATGATCAGAGACTGCCCCAGAAGCAAGTTGTGTCTCGACTCCAACAGAGCTCCTTAACAGGGAAGCAGTCTTCACAGATCACTAAAGGTGAGATTTGCGTTTTGTACCAAAATACAAAAAAATGCATCTGGGAAACAGTCACTTATTCTTAACTTGAAAAAGGCAAAGTTTGAAAAAATATTTTGAAATTATATTTGAAGTTGATATATAGGTCGTGTTTTTTCCTAGTAATACAAACGTTTTACTTTGACATCAAACACCGAACGAACAAATCCGCCAACGTAGAGTACTGTTCTTTAATAACACGTTCGTTTATAACTCAATTTCTTTTTTTCCCTTTTAAAGATATAATAGCACAATGTAGATGCTTTTCAGTAAAACTATAAAATCTTGGCTAAAACTTGATTACCTGCAATATATGTTTGGAAAACATATAAGTTTGTGGTTTTCCAAAATGAACCGGGGAAACTTACCCCCGTGTCCTTTTTAGAAAACCACAAATTCACAAAACAGAGTTTCCACATGGTGCTAGCGAAAATCTTTATCTTTACTGCTTTCTTCACCATGCAACCCTTCAAATCTTATATATTGAAAAACAGTCATGAGAAAAGAGAGGACTTCAGCTGATACCAACCAAAGAAGCTCGAAGGAACCCCATCCCATTTCTCCACAAGCAGGTATGACGGGAAACATACAGCACACTTGTGATACCATTGTCAACATCAATACCCTCACCATCAATGAGCCTAGTGGACAGACCATTGTGGGATCTATACAGCAAGGGTTGATATTCTTAAACCGGTATTTAGAAATTGAGCATCCGCATTGTAATTCAGGTGCTTTGGCAACAAGTATCCGTTGCAAAGAGGCGATGCTTTTAAGACACTTACTCATTAATTAATAAAACAACAATGCAATTATATAAAAACCTAATTACAGCCAGTCTTCACTTTCTTTTCTTAAAGAAGCTCCAGTCAGGCAAGGCAATTTGGCACTATGAAGCTACAGTCCCAAAATTAGGATTTGTTGTTGATTGTTATCAAGCAGAAATAAAGGAAACAACTGCCACTGCAGCTGCACTGTCAAAAAGTAATATTGTAAAAAATAATTTAATTTATGGACAATGCGATTGTTATTTACATGTACTGCTGAAACAGAACAACAGGACGCATTTAGCCAGCCGAGTGTGCGACACACCGAACCACAGTTCAGTTCATCGAGGATGGGTCAAGATACAAGTACAGCCCAAGATGCTGCTGGTAAGTGTAGCAAACATGATATAAAACCGTATACCTAATTATATTTATGGTAGATTCCCTAGATTCGTCAAGGAAATTGCAAAGCATTTATAATTCATTGTAAAATCAATGGATGACATTATTTTGAAAATTCTTACCCTTTCTAAACTTGAAAAAGGCAGAAATTAAAAAATATTTTGAATTAGATTAAATTTGAAGTTGCTAGTTTTGTGTTTTTTCTCTAGTAATACTTACTTTGAAATACGACATCGAAGGAACAAATCCAACAACAGTTAGTTATCGAATAACACCTTCCTTGTCAATTTTCATTTTGCCTTGATAAAAAATAGAGCACAAAGCCTTTCAGTAAAAAATCGATTACCTGCAATATTGCCCCCCCCCCCCCCTTTAGCTCCAGCTAAGACATGCATGAATAGAGTACCGAAGTCTGACGTCAGTTGGCATGACAACTGGCTCCAAACAAATGTAAATTTCGACTGTTCCTTTGTCAACAGCCAGTCATGCAAACACATAACAAAAATATTCTGGTTCCAAACATTGCATTGACGTCATCACTTCGGTGCTCTATAACGCGCGTATACAAAAATATTCCTGAAAAATAAATTCAACATTAACATGTTCAAAGGAAAAGTCCTTCGCGTCTTTCGAATTATTTGCGGCCCGACAGTAATTCACTTACCGTAAGGGGATATTTTATGCGTTAGCGTCGTGAAAGTTACAAAGAATAAACACCTGTTTTCGGGATCGGAGGGTAGCAGACGCCTAAAATATTTTGCTAGACAAGAAAAAAACCTACCATTTTACAAATTTATTACAAGAGTATGGATTTTTACTATGAGTGCATTATGTTTGGCAAGTAGAGACATGCTGAAAGATTGCCACATCGTAGTACATATATGTGGTTTCTCCGACAAAATTTACATTCTTTTCCTTTTATTCTTGAAGAAATTCCAGCCCCCCCCCCCCCCGGCCCCTCGTGCTAGCCAAACGTCACTGCTGCAAGATTGCCCTCGTAAAATGAACGCCCTCTGTTGGGTATACATAATGTGACAGGATCCTACAAACTGAGTCTTAAGGACATTATTTTGTTTGACTTGTTAGTTTTTGCTTGCATTAGAAAGAGCATATATTTGGCTCTTCATTTTGATATCTCACTCAGTTCTGTATCCTGATAAATGTGAATATTATATCGGTGAAAACTTTGACATTTTATATTGTTTTCCACAGTTCAAGTCATGTTTATGGGTCTGTAACTCAAAAGTATCTCTGCCGACTTATTTTGTTGGGTTGGGTCACATGTGCGTCAGCTTGTGAACTACGAGCCTGAATGTATTAATAAGAAAGTAGAGCGCCGGTACGGTAACCCGGAGGTCGCAGGTTCGAATCCCGCTCCTGCCAGTTTCTTTGTTCACTTTGAAAATGTGTTCAAATTTACCTAGTCAGTTTCCCTTGTGGATTGTTTGACGAAAAGAAGGTAAAATACTCATTTTTAACTGACGTTTTTCACCAGTTACCGATAGTTTTGTATTCACGTCTTATGCGCGGCCAAATTATAATTTTTACAGAAAAGTAGCTGCGTTGTGCTATAATCGAAAAACATTTAAAATCGTTGAAATGAACGTGTTGTATTATGTTTAATTTAAATCATGCAAAATTAATCTGCGATTCTGTCTCATTGTTTTTGTAGATAAACCGGACCTGAGCAATAAGTTCTTGCTGCGACTATCGAAAGATATTTCGACAAAGTGGGCTCAGTTGGCCACCTTCCTGAAGTTTACACATGCAGAGGTTGATGCATATAGAGCGAACAATATAAGTGACGTGGTGATGCAGTGCTACACTATGCTGGTTGATTGGAGGTACAAGCAGGAGAACATGGAAGAAGCGAGACAAATATTGAGTACAGCTTTGTTGGAAATAGGCCGAAATGATTTAGCACTAAAACTATCAGGTAAGTACAAAATAATGATCGCGCCTAAACTCAAAAATCTACAAAGCTCCAATTGCTGTTTCACCGAGCTTTACAAGGCGCGGTTGAAACGCGCGAACTTTCCCCCGTTCTGAAAGTTTGTGTTCGTGGTGCGGGGTTTGAGCGGGGATTTTATACACCATGCAGTAATTATGTGTGCATGTATACAGCTCTGGAAAAAATATTGGACATTTTGTTTGAGAGACTGATTGATTGTTTGAAGAGTCCGTCTTTTATTGTTACATGTACTTCCAATTACTTCATTGACCAAAACTTCGATCTTTATATAGAAAAATGGAGAATGTGAAAGTAGAAAGTGTGCAGTGGGTGTCTGGTCTGTCGGGGAGGTGGGTTGGGGTTGCGACTAAACACTTAATTTTCGTGACTTTTCCAAGTGTTTGAATTGACAATCTAAAACATCAGGTAATAATTTTGACAAGTCATAGCAACTAATCATATCTCACTTGTTCATCACATAGAACAGAGGAAAAAGTGTATTGGAATTGAACAAGTCTCTGAATAAATTTTCAAAGTGAAAACAAAAACTGTGAACAAAAATACCGTATCGTATTCCAGAGATCGCAGGTTCGAATCCCGCTCCTGCGAGTTTTCTTTGTTCACTCTGAAACATTATTCAAATTTACCTAGTCAGTGGAAATGTTACAAAAGGCTGGTCGTAACATTTCCAGCATCGGTCCGGTGACTCCGGTCACCATCAATTACCCCAGTGGACCAGTCACTGTGGTATCTCCATCCCAATGTAAAGTTGATATTCTTTATTTATGAATTTGACATCTCTCTGTATTCGTGGTTTTGGGATCAAGTATCAGTTGCAAAAAGGGAATGCTTTTAAGACCATTAGGCCTACTCGTCCATGCACCAAACAATGGACGCACCAACATATAGCACCTAATTACAGGCATTCTGTTCTTTCTGTATTCTTGACGAAATTCCAGCCCTACCCACCCCCAGCCACGCGCTGGATAAACACCAACGCTGCAAGATTGTCCGCATAAAAGGAGCGCTCTCTGTTATACATTATATACGTCAGATTAGGAAGTGGAAATTAAAACAAAAACATTTTGTTTTAAAGAACGATTGCTAGTCCATCATTTTATTTTTCTAAAACGTTTTTTCAAAGTGAACAAAGAAAACTGGCAGGAGCGGTATTCGAACCTGCGACCTTAGGAATACCGTACCGGCGCTCTACCAACTGAGCTATATTGCCCTATGTTGGCGGTCTCCCAAATTGTCAGTATCTTTGTTCGAGTGGGCGCTAGTCCGAAGTCATAAACCCAGAATGCCGCATAGCCAGGGATCACACCCAATGTTACGATACAACTTGGGAAGCCACATAGGGATCACTTAATGAGGATACGACTTCTTAATGTATATTTTGTCAAACAAATCACATGGGAAACTGAGTAGGTAAATTTGAATACATTTTCAAAGTGAACAAAGAAAACTGGCAGGAGCGGGATTTGAACCTGCGACCTCCAGAACACCGTACTGGCGCTCTACCAAGTGTTGCAGCAAGGCAATCTGGCAATTTGAAGCTACAGACCCATTATTAGGATTTGTTGATTGTTATAAATTAAGTAGAAACAAAATAATCAACTCGTGGAGTTGACCGCGGCAGCTAAGCTGTTAAAATTATTAAAAACACTTTCAATTTATGGACAATGTCATAGTTGTTTACTTTGAAACAGGAAGTGTACAGCACACCGAACCACGACTCAGTTCATCGATGATGGGTCAAGATACAAGCACAGCCCAAGATGCTGCTGGTAAGTGTGGCAAACATGATATAAAACCGTATCCCTGATGATATTCAAGGTAATTCATGGTAAAATCAATAGATGGCATTATTTTAAAGAGGATGTTGAATGCTCAGAAAAGTCTGCGTCATTTTCTAGTTTTATGTAGATTGCCTATTGTAAAATAAAACAGCCAATTATTTCTGCCATGAAATAACAGAAGTGACTTTTGAGAGCAGTTTTATCAAGTCCCCTCTAGCGCAGTATACCCACTGGAGCCATTTGTCTAAAAGTCGTCGCTGCGGACAGCAAACAAATCTGACGTCATAACAAGAACTGCTGCCGCAGCGACGACTTTTAGACAAAGGGCTCCAGTGGGTATACTGCGCTAGAGGGGACTTGATAAAACTGCTCTCAAAAGTCACTTCTGTTATTTCATGGCAGAAATAATTGGCTGTTTTATTTTACAATAGGCAATCTACATAAAACTAGAAAATTTGCTGTTCTATTTTACAATATGCAGTCTACATACCTACAAAATGACGCAGACTTTCTCTCAGCAATCAACATCATCTTTAAAAGTTGCTTCTCATACGCATTCGCATGATACCCACTGGCATGTACTGTTTGGATGGTCTGATTGTTCCATGGATTTTGGTTTTTGCTTTAATCAGGTACTGTGCTCGTGGAAAGACCAACCGAGACAATGAAGATATTGAACATGACCACAGGTAGCTATGTACAGATGTTTGATGATAATGAGAAGCATATCATGGATAGGTATACAGAGTTAAAATTGGGGGCAAAATACTGTAATTCAACGTGTCATTTGTAGGGGAGTAGCTGATGTAGGAAAGACGACCTCTTTGACCAAATTTCTTATGAATGGGCAACAGGCTGTTGGAAAAACCTTAAAACCAATGATTTACTCAACTTGTTCTTTTCCCGAAAATGCGTGCCTTTAAGCCCCTGTCACATCTGTGCGATGTTGTGTACGAATCGACTGCGACATGAAAATCTTTGGCAATCGTAGATATCCGTACTGAGACCCCTACTGCTTCGTAATCATTCTTAAGTATTCTTAGTTGATCAGCATACGCGTACGAAAGTTTTAAACCTTCAAAAACTTTCGTACTCCATTGTACGATTTGTCAATTCCGTACGATGCCCAATAGCCCGTTTTCACTTGAACGATTTTCTACGCGATTGCCGTGCGACTACCAAATCGGAGAGGGCGTACGGGAGTCGCACGGCAGTCTGTTGATGATTCGCACAGGCTGTAGGGGTGTCGTGTGTAATTCGGACGGGTCGCATGCCCGTGCAAGTTTTTTCAAATGTTGAAAATTTCCATACGGCTGTCGCACGGTTCGCATTGGTCGCATGGCAGTCGCACGGCAGTCTGATAGGTCGCACGGGAGTCTGAAGAGAGTCGCACGGCTCGGCCGTGCCGTTCTTGCTTTCTGCCTGCTTGCCATCACTCTTCTTAGGTGGCATCGTTGTGTTGTGTTGTGTTGTGTTGAATACTTGTTGACTGTCGAACATCAAGTGCGTTTATGAAGATCGACGCCAAAAGGCCCTGCTTTTATGCGATTCGCGCGGATCGAACGGCGCTCAGTGTACGGCGGTCGCACGGCGCTCTGATTGGTTGTACGGCGGTTGTATGTACCGCATGCGCACAGGTCGCACGCGAGTTGAAAAAAAAGTCGCACCGCGCTTGCGTTGGACTCGTACAGGTTGTACGGCAGTCGCACGGAACTTGAACCGTTATCGGATGTTTCGGGAGGAAAAGTCGCACGACAGTTGAACGGCAGTCGCACAGCAGTTGTACAAGTGAGACTGCGCGGGAAAGAAACAGGGAAATTCGTACGGAAATCGCACGGCTGTACGATTTTTTAGACGCACCGCAGTTGTCCAAAAAATCGTTCAAGTGAGAACGGGCTATTATGAAGGTCTTGTAAAGGTTGTGCGGGACGCCGATTAAGTTCGATTGTTTTCAAAAACTCGTGGACAATCGTAGACATTTGAATTCGTGGCTATAGTCTTGCACATTCGTAAACAACATCGCACAGATGTGACTGGGGCTTTAGACAAGAATCAGACGTCAGTGATGTCACCTTTGATCAGCTGTTGGATGAGGATACAAAGACTAATCCCCCAACCCCACTCCACCCCCACCCCGGGCCGGGCTGGAAAAACGTTACTGCTTCAAGATTGCCCTCATAAAATTAGCTTCCTCTGATTGTTTGGAGACAAAATGATTGTATACTTTGAAGAGTCCATCTTTTTATTGTTATTTCAACGTTTTTTGCTACTTCTGATTACTTCAATGACAAACAATTTCGAAGTTTGTCATGGAAAACTGGAAAATGTGAAAGTGGAATGTGTGCAGTGGGTGTCTGGTCTGTCGCGGGAGGGTGTTCGGGGTTGAGATCAAACACTTGATCTTAGTGATGTTTCCCAGTGTCTTTAATTGACAATTTAAAGTCATGATTACCACAGCAACTAATCATAGCTCAAGTACAGCAGAGGGACAAGTTTATTAGAACTGAACAAGTCTCTGAATAAAATTTTGCAGCAAGGCAATCTGGCAATATGAAGCTACAGCCCAAATATTGGGATTTGTTGTTGATTTAAATAGGCCTAAAGCAGAAACAAAAGAAACAACTTAAGGAATTGACCGGGGCAGTTGCACTCTTAATACTGAAATAAACATTAAATTTAGGGATAATGTCATAAATTGTTGTTTACCTGTAAAACTCAAATACAAAATTGGCATCGGTTTAAAGAAAAATGGCAAAAAGACAGATTGTTCACACGAAAGTCTATATGAGTCATGCATGCTACAAAGATCGATACTCATAGGTCCACCCAGAATGGAAGTAATAAGTATTCACTAACCCGGGAAGAAACAAAAGCACAACATAAACACTTCAACTGTTCTAAAATTTAATATTAAATTTTCATTGACAGAGGGGATGACTATGATCAGTTTATTGGAATTTGAGTTTGTGCACGCGGTGCCAAAATATACATGTATTTTGTTTACCAAATTCCATTGACTTACGTGTGGACAAACTGATTTTTGACCATTTAAAAAAATATTGACATTTCTTTATTTGAGCTGTATTTTTAACACAATTTGCACCTTAAACAACCAAGACGTTGTAGTTGACGAATATGTTAAAACAACTTTGACCATGATTCCCCAATGCCGAGAAATTTTCCATTAAAACAGTGTGTATGTTTTTGAACCACACTGTATGTGTGCAATGGAAGGAATATTATAAGTCATGATTACCACAGCAACTAATCATAGTTCACTTGTTCATCACTGAGAACGGAGGGACAAGTTTATTAAAATTGAACATGTCTCTGAATAACATGTTGCAAAACAAGGCAATAATAGCAAGGCAATATGGCAATATGAAGCTTACAGCCTCTATATTGGGATTTGTGGAATTGTGGAATTGTCAAGATATAAGCACAGCCCAAGATGCTGCTGGTAAGTGTAACAAACATATTGTAAAACCGTACGGGTTTGTAGTGGAAATTGCAAAGCCTTTATAGTTTATGAAACAATACGTCATTATTTAGAAAACGGGAAGATGCCACCCTTGTGATGTAAATCGGTGTTTCCAGTATTAGAATAATTCTACACTTATCATCAGCACGGGTCGCATATTTTCAAAAAGTGGACACCGGAACAAACCAACTAAAAGTCGTACTCCCATGCCAATTTTGTCATCTGTTTAAAAAGGTATTGAGCCAACACAGGCAAATGAATAGTAGTTAGATGCAATTTTATCTTAAATGTTCCCATAAACGAGCAATTCTGCACGAAAAAGCTAGTTTTGTTTTACTATTTTTGTCTGAAGTGCACCATATATTGCTACTATAGGTATAAAATGTAATATGAGTTTTGTTTACTTCTCAAAATGCACCACTTCCTGTTTCCGATTTGTTTGTTTAGATAAAAAGTCAAAGCAATTTTTTTGTCAGTTTAGTTTTATCCAAATTGAAAGAAAAAACAAAAAGGACATCCACCCTATCATACGGTAAAATATAATACATATATGCATCTTTACTTTTAAATAAACCACTTAAACCAACTTGACCAAATTCAGAAATATGTGATTATTTAGTTTTGCTTAAAATGTAATTGTCTGCTGTTGCAGAGTCAGAGACGACATTTTTAAAAACAGTCCAATCTCGAGAAAGTATGAGAATAGAGAGGACTCCAGCTGATATCAGTCAAATAAGCTCGAAGGAACCACATCCCATTTCTCCACAAGCAGGCATCACGGTAAACAGACAACAGGCTGGTGATACCATTCTCAACATCAATACACTCAACATCAATGACCCCAGTGGCTCGGTCAATGTGGGATCTATACGCCAAGGTAAGGTTGATATTCTTCAACCAGTATTTAGCAATTGGGCAACGGCTTTGTATTCGGTGCTTTGGTAGAAAGTATATCAGTTGCAAAGAGGCGATGCTTTTAAAATACTCGTCCATAATGCATGCATCAACAAATATAAACATAATTACCGGCATTCTTGTCTTTCTATTCCTAAAGAAATCCCCCCCCCCCCGCTGGATATAGACGCCACTGCTGCAAGATTGCCCTCTTAAAACGAGTGACATCTGTTGGTTATACATAAAAACGTCAACTTATGAAGTCGAAATTAAATTTGAGAGAACGATTGATTGTTTGAAGAGTCTGCCTTTTAGTTATTTCAACTTTTTTGTTATTCTGATTACTTCAATAGCCAAAACTTCGAACTTTGTTATAGAAAACCGGAGCATGTGAAAGTGGAAAGTGTACAGTGGGTGTCTGGTCTGTCGGGGGAGGGGGTTTGGGTTGCGACCGAATACTTGATCTTGGTGACTTTTCCAAGTGTTTTGATTGACAATTTAATGCGTCATGTAATCATTATGGCAAGTCATGATTACCACAACTAATCATAGCTCACTTGTTCATCACATAGAACAGAGGGACAAGTTTATTAGAATTGAAAAAGTCTCTTGTCTAGTGAATAAAGTGTTGCAACAAGGCAATCTGGCAATATGAAGCCACAACCCAATTTTTGGATTTGTTGTTGATTGTTGTAAAGCAGAAACAAAAGAAACAACTTGTGGAGTTGACCGGGGCAGCTGCACTGTTAATATCGAAAAACTTATTAAATTTATTAAATTGATGGACAATGTCATTGTTGTTTACCTGTGCTGCTGAAACAGGAGCAGGGGAAGCAAGTAGCCAGCCGCGTGTCAAGGGTCAAGATCCAAGGATGGGTCAAGATACAAGCACAGTCCAAGATGCTGGTAAGTGTGGCACGCATGATATAATAGACAAATAATGAAATTTTGTGAGTGCAATAGAAGGAATATTTTCATGCAGTGAAAGAGTGACTGTTCCATTCAACATCGCGATGTTGGATGGAACTGTCTTTCACTTTAATTAAAATATTCCTTCCATTGCACGAATTAAAAAAACACATTAATTATTTGTTTTATTCAACCGTAAATAGATGCTTGCCATTTGATATTTTATGAAAAAAAAGTACTTCGGCATACCTTCAATTTTACTTCATTTCCATGGTCATGTACATTTTACGGTCGACGCGTAAAGACCGGTTCATACTTTAAGCGAATGGGAAAGCGAAGCGAATTTTGTGACGTCAACAATAGATGTTTCATTGTGACATTTGCCGTTACCCAGAGGAATTCGCTTCGCCCTAAAATTCGCTTGAAGTATGGACCGGCCTTAACGCTGTAATCTCATAATACATCTTCATTCTTAAAGTGAACAAAGAGAAATGGCAGGAGCGGGATTCGAACCTGCGATCTCCAGAACCTTACCGGCTGCTCTACCAACTGAGCTGTCTTGCCCTATGTTGGCTGTCTCCCTAGTTTAGATTTCCCAGGTTCGTCATGGAAATTGCAAAGCCCTTACAATTCAAGACAATTAAGTTAGTTCGATATTCGATATTGGACATTCACATAAGTTTTTACAGTGAATAATGTGGTTTCACATATTTCGATATTTACAAGGAGTGGGATCCGGCACACGCAACAACACGTTTGTGGCCCGAAGACCTTCTTCATAGGAGTGCTTAACCGGGGGATGAGGCTGGGATCCCTGCTGGGATAAACCTTGAAGACAATTACATATATTACACTGATCAATTAATCACCGCATCTTAGTTTATTGACCAATCATAGACACAATTATGGTCTGACAAAAAGTTACCTTGTCGCGTGAATATCAGACTTCTCCTGAAAATCCGACTTGTTGGTTATACTGCGCATGCTCAGTAGGCCCACGTAACCCCCCCCCCCCCCCCCCCACAACAATGAGAAACATAGGGTGCGGGTGAGGGTTAGGATGTGAAATTAGGTTGGGATTGTGGTTAGGGCTTAGGATAGAGGTTAAAGGTTCATAACATTGGAAAATATACTGTGTTCATTATAAAAGCACATTATTGTGTTCAAATGCACGAAGACGGATATTCATATGACAACGGACGTGTGCGCGCGGGGTTGTAATTGGTTGTACGTCGGGTGGTACTTAATTTAATGGATCTGTCTATTCGCATGTAACAGGAATTTTGGCCATCAAACAGTTCTTTGGCATAGATGTAGCTGAGACATTTAATTAATTTAGGGAAAAAGCTGCATACCACTGTGTTGTAAACAGGCGCGGATCCAGGGGGGTGGTTTGGGTTTTGTTTTGTTTTGTTTTTGCTTGTAGGGGTCTACGCCTTAAGTTGCAAACCAGAAAAGCAGAAACCCTACAGGTCTTATTTTGCATATGGGTAAGAACAAAACAAAGAGGTTAAATGGCGCCACCAACAGTGAGAAAGTCTGTCCACCACCTCCTCCCCCCCCCCCCCCCCCCCCGCTTGTATTTTTTTCGCAGACAAAACATTTTGGGAGTCACCTTTCTGGGCAAATTTCAGAACCACCCCCCCCCCCCCCCCCCCCTGCGGATCCTGGATCCGCCCCTGGTAAAAAAAGTTGGATTTAAAATCGAAAGCAGTGCTAACCGGTTGACTTCTGTCGTGGGCTGAATTTCTGCAAAACACCCAACCCCACCTTCGTAAAAATCTTTCTGACAAGCATTCTTCCCTTCTTAATTGTTTTTCAAAACCTTAAAACAATTTACCGGGAGATTCAGTATGACAAGAAACTGACGCCTTCCACAATGTGCGAGTCACAGAAAATATGGAAAGGCTCATGGAACTTCCCTCGATCGGGCGTGACATTTTCGAAAAAAATAAAGAATTAATAGCTTAAAAATGGCGCAAACAAGTTTGCAATTTGAACAATTAGAGGACAATAGGCTCGACATTTGAGCAAAGTACCATACTTGAAAATTGTTTACAAAACCAATGAGCAGTGCAATGAGGGTACTGCCCCAAAAGAGATAAAATATAAAACAAATTGACAGCATCTAGGATTAAAGGCGTTTACAGGTTTGTGGGTGTTGTATACGTGCATTTATTTACGGTGTATACCGAGGGCATGGAACAAAATGAATAACTTGAAGACAAGTTATCAGTATGCTCCATAAACACACCTAGGTTGGTATGGTTGTTGTTGGGGGGGGGGGGGGGGGGGGGGCTGGGGGTTAGGACTCTTCCTGGTTTTAATGGTGCTATTGCGCTTCCAAGGTATTTGTCGCAGATATTTTCCTCGCCAGCTGTTTCCATCTGCCCCATTTCCCCTTTTCTTTCTGTGTTGAAAGTACGTTAGGAGGTGGCTCTTTTTATCGGGATAACCGTATTGTTCGGGTGGTAAGTTAATGTGTAGGCTACATGTGTTTCGAGCTCACCACATCCCTTAGGAAATGTTAAAGCGAATCTGTTCTCATATTTTCTGGGGCTCTCATTGTCTTGAGATTCCCTTCCAAAAAAGGTTGGTTTTATGTGTGTTATGACATGAGGACAAACGGTACTCGATTGGCATGCTGTCCTCAGTTGCAAAAGAGTACAAACAAAAAGCAGTCAGAAGAATGGGAAGTCACCCATATACGCATAAACACAGTGTCCGTGTGATTTTGGAGTGTAGAAATCTGTGTAAATGTGTGAAAACACATTTGCTGTACAAACCTATGTGAATGTCCAATATCGAATATCGAACTAACATTATTGTCATCGGCATGTACTGTCCAGATGGTCTGATCTAATTGCTCTATGGATTTTGGTTGTTGTTTTAAACAGGTAAGGTGGCCATGGAAAGACTAGCCGAGGCATTGATAATACGGTACACGACCACAGGTAGCTATGTACAGATGCTCCCATGGGTTGATGATAAGAAGAAGCATATCATGGATATCTATACGAAGTTAAAATTAATTAAGAAAAAAGACGATATCGAAGGTAATGTAAAATTGTACAAGGATATTTTCCTCATTCAAACAAGAGAGGGTCATATAATTAAACGTGCCATTTGTGTGGGAGAAGCTGGTGTAGGAAAGACGACCTTTATTGACAAAATTGCGTATGACTGGGCAACAGGCTGTTGGAAAAACCTTACAACTAATGATATACTCAAAGGGTTTGAACTTGTTCTTGTCTTAAAAATGCGCGAGTTTAACCAAGAATCAGACTTCATTGATGCCATCCTTAATCAGCTGTTGGATAAGGACATAAAGATTAATAGAGATGCCTTGGAATCATACATTGACAGCAATCCTGGCAAGGTGCTTATCCTTCTGGATGGCTTTGATGAGTTTAGGTCTACGAAGCTTGATAAGAGAAAATTTGGTTCTACTCTTCAAATCCTGAATCGAAATATAGGCCGAGAGTTTTTTGTAGTCGTCACTACACGTCCCTCAGCTTTTCCGAATTTAGTGAGCAAAGTACTCGTTGAAAAACCATACACACATGTAGAGGTTTTGGGGTTCCATGAAGCAGATGTTGGTAATTATGTTAACAAGTTTTACTCTGAATGCAGAGATAAGGCTAGCGGTCTTCTTGACAGGATTAAATCTTCAAATGTCCTCTATGATTTAGCAAAGAGTCCCATGCTGTTGCTGTTGATGTGTTTACTATGGGAGACAAACTCTACACTCCGTGAAACAACCTCACGTTTGTACAGTGACGCTTTGATATACATATTTCAAAGAAAAATAGAGAAAATGTCAGAAGCTGAAATACGTGAAATTGCAATTGCAATCGGAAAGGTTGCGTGTGATGGCTTGGTTTCTCCCGAACAAAGACTTTCATTTCAGGAGGGAAATTTTGATGAGACGGATCTTGATATGGCCATCGATGCTGGTATCCTCACCAGCGAAAGTGTCGTGAAGGGTATACGTAAGAGTAACCGTGTTTATTTTTTCCACAAGACATTTCAGGAATTCTGTGCTGCTCAATATTGTCAAAACCTGTCAGCAACAAACACCGAGGAATTTCGGAAGATTATCCGTCAAATGGTCAATGTTCATAGTTCTGATCATTTCCTACCATTTTGTTGCGGTGACAACGAAACATGCACAAACGAAATTGTGCAGATACTCATTATTAGCAAACGTTACTTAAAATGGCAGACTGCCCTAAGTTGTTACTTTGAGGGTCAATCAAAGGTATCTCCACCAGAAGGTATGATCAAGTCAGTTCTGAGTGATACAGTAGAACTTGAACTGAACAACACTGATCTCTTAAACTGGTTCGTTCATTTTCTGAAGTGTATTACTGACCAAAGAAGTACTCATTTTTCCAAAGTACATGAATTGAGGATTAAAAGAGGTAACCTGGGGAGGGTTGGTAAAGATTTTGAATCTCATTTGATTGAAATGACAAATTTAATATCGCTGTCCCTGTTTAAATGTTCAGTTTCCTGCACAGACTTGCAAGGAATTTTACGTTTATTGAGCAGAAACAAAAGTGTTTTTAGAAAACTGAGTATCTCTTGTGTTGATTTATCAGCAGCTTCTGCCGCATTGTGGTCAGAATTGAAAAACCTGACACACCTACAGGACCTGATATTGAGGGACTGCTCACTAATGGGCAGTGATGTGAAAAGAATCATACTATCAGTCAAAAACATAACGTTGACTAAACTGGATCTCTCTGGGAGTTTTCTTCTTGGTCTTTGTGCAATATCATTGGCTGACTCTATGCAGAAGATGAAACACCTTCGCAAGTTGAGCTTGCGTGCTTGTTCCTTAGACGTTAAAGCTGTGCAACCCATAGCAGTGTCAGTGGGTAATATGCCTAATCTTGTTGAATTAGATCTCTCTGAGAATCAGTACCTTGGTGGAGATGGAATATCATGGGATGACTCTATGCAGAAGATGAAACACCTTCGCAAGTTGAGCTTGCGTGCTTGTTCCTTAGACGCTAAAGCTGTGCAACCCATAGCAGTGTCACTGGGTAATATGCCTAATCTTGTTGAATTAGATCTCTCTGAGAATCAGTACCTTGGTGAAGATGCAATATCATGGGATGACTCTATGCAGAAGATGAAACACCTTCGCAAGTTGAGCTTGCGTGCTTGTTCCTTAGACGCTAAAGCTGTGCAACCCATAGCAGTGTCACTGGGTAATATGCCTAATCTTGTTGAATTAGATCTCTCTGAGAATCAGTACCTTGGTGAAGATGCAATATCATTGGCTGACTCTATGCAGGAGATGAAACACCTTCGCAAGTTGAGCTTGAAGTTTTGTTCCTTACACGATAAAGATATGCAACTCATAGTAGAGTCACTGGGTAATATGCCTAATCTTGTTGAATTAGATCTCTCTGAGAATCAGTACCTTGGTGAAGATGCAATATCATGGGCTGTCTCTATGCAGGAGATAAAACACCTTCGGAAGTTCAGCTTGCAGGCTTGTGACTTAGAAGCTAACGATGTGCAACCCATAGCAGAGTCAGTGGGTAACATGCCCAATCTTGTTGAATTAGATCTCTATGAGGATCAGTACCTTGATGAAGATGCAATATCATGGGCTGACTCTATGCAGGAGATGAAACACCTTCGCAAGTTAAGCTTGCGTGCTTGTGACTTAGAAGCTAACGATGTGCACCCCATAGCAGAGTCAGTGGGTAACATGCCCAATCTTGTTGAATTAGATCTCTCTGAGAATCAGTACCTTGGTGAAGATGCAATATCATGGGCTGACTCTATGCAGGAGATGAAACACCTTCGCAAGTTGAGCTTGCGTGCTTGTAACTTAGACGCTAACGATGTGCAACCCATAGCAGAGTCACTGGGTAATATGCCTAATCTTGTTGAATTAGATCTCTCTGAGAATCAGTACCTTGATAAAGATGCAATATCATGGGCTGACTCTATGCAGGAGATGAAACACCTTCGCAAGTTGAGCTTGCGTGCTTGTGACTTAGACGCTAAAGATGTGCAACCCATAGCAGTGTCAGTGGGTAATATGCCAAATCTTGTTGAATTAGATCTCTCTGAGAATGAGTACCTTTGTAAAGGTGCAATATCATTGGCTGACTCTATGCAGGAGATGAAACACCTTCGCAAGTTGAGCTTGCGTGCTTGTGACTTAGACGCTAAAGATGTGCAACCCATAGCAGTGTCAGTGGGTAATATGCCAAATCTTGTTGAATTAGATCTCTCTGAGAATGAGTACCTTTGTAAAGGTGCAATATCATTGGCTGACTCTATGCAGGAGATGAAACACCTTCGCAAGTTGAGCTTGTGTGCTTGTGACTTAGACGCTAAAGATGTGCAACCCATAGCAGTGTCACTGGGTAATATGCCCAATCTTGTTGAATTAGATCTCTCTGAGAATCAGTACCTTGGTGAAGATGCAATATCATGGGCTGACTCTATGCAGCAGATGCAACACCTTCGCAAGTTGAGCTTGAAGTTTTGTTCCTTACGCGGTAAAGATGTGCAACCCATAGCAGTGTCAGTGGGTAATATGCCAAATCTTGTTGAATTAGATCTCTCTGAGAATGAGTACCTTTGTAAAGGTGCAATATCATTGGCTGACTCTATGCAGCAGATGAAACACCTTCGCAAGTTGAGCTTGCGTGCATGTGAGTTAGACGCTGAAGATGTGCAACCCATAGCAGTGTCAGTGGGTAACATGCCAAATCTTGTTGAATTAGATCTCTCTGAGAATGAGTACCTTTGTAAAGGTGCAATATCATTGGCTGACTCTTTGCGGAAGATGAAACACCTTCGCAAGTTGAGCTTGCATGCATGTGAGTTAGACGCTGAAGATGTGCAACCCATAGCAGTGTCAGTGGGTAACATGCCCAATCTTGAAGAATTGGATCTGTCTGATAATTTCTGCTGAGTATATGTAGTGCGGCAATATGGACTTCTTATGTCAAAGAAATGAAACATCTAAAAACATTGAAAATGAGAGATTGTCGTTTGACTGATGAAGATAAGAAGCTGTTGCAGCGAAGCGCAACGTGCTCGCTGGAATTGGACAAGATACCTTGCAAAATGTGGCCGTTGCCAATGTATAAAAGGAAAACTTTTCTATAGATCGTTATTATAAATAGGACGATATTTTGTTTTGGAAGTCACTTGAAACTGATTACTTTATAGCGTGCAAAGCGGGAATCTGGATAACTTGAGCAGTTGGAAGTTCGAAATTCCATGGAAAAGTGGAAATGCAACTTTAAATGCTGAAATAAAGAGCCTAAATCAAGCGTGGTAAAATAATTATTGCATAATAATTTGCCAAAACGTCAGTGATTGTACATGAAAACATAAATAGCAGCATGCCGAAAATGGGCCACACTATACCAGTCCGGGAAACGTGGTGAATTTCAACCTTTAATAGTCGAGTCAGTGGATTAACCCTATCGGGCCCAGGACCACAGTACGCCCTCTATGGCAGATTGACATGAAATGTGATGACCTTTTAACTGTGGTTCCTGCCCCATTAAAACTTGTTTCATCTCTTGAAGTAATCCTGCTAAAAGTACCAACTCAGAAATGTTATCTTCCGGATGACCTCAATTTACTATCGTGTTTTAGTTACATACGCCCTGACGCATTCACCAAAACACTAATTAGGCCTACAACCTGCTGTTAAACCGAGACACAGACAATATATTTGCAAAGAATTTAAGACCGCGATCTCTCTACAAGCAAAATAGCAACCTAAAAAATGCAAAAATCAGGAGTATCTGTGTACCGAATAATGCGAGTCCTCCTTACCCATATTTGAGTCTTCCAGTGACGGATAAAGCATCGGTAGCCGCTGTCCATGCATCAGTGTGTAAATATTTCTTGAGTAATGAGTGTTTATTTTTGTATTTTGAAGCTTTGAGACAGTTGAGATAAGTCTCTCACTGTTCAGTGTTGTGCAATATAAATGAATATCAATATTGTGGATGAAACATTTATTTTCTTTATTAAACTCGACATTTTTACCCGCCCACCCCAGTATATTCCAATACACATGGCCTGACTCTCTCACATTTTGTAAATTCTGTTCTTGCTCCGAGATAAAGGTTGGAATTTACCCATGTTGGGCGATCGTTTGTATAGATATAACACACTCACAGATATCTCATGTGCATTTTTGTCAGTATTGTTGCGATTATCGTCTATAGTCTTTAAGGTATGCTGATTGAATAGAGGGCGCGCCACAGCCTGAATAGCGCCCTCTATTGCTTGTCATAAAAGGACGATTTCTGCATCTCTTTGTTAACAGTATTAATCATTCTAAATTTTAGTTGAGCAACTTTCATGGAAAGTACGAAACCATATTTACAAAGCAATAATGTATTCCGAATCAGCAAATACATAAAGGCAAGGTTATGTTATTGATTTACGTGTACAAATGCTAATGGTTGAGAGTGTTGGATATAGCGATGTATAACAAGTGTCATGAACCATGCAAGAATATTCAATATTGATGTTTTTTATATAATTAAACTTTGACAACAGTGGAGAAATGTTTCTCTTTCAGAATATGAATTTTTGATAAAACGTTGCTTCAGGAAGGAATACCCCGTATGTTTTATATTCACGGTACCTTAATGTGTACAATAATGACGCTCGTGATGTGTTTCAGTGCCATGAATGCGAAATTCTATTTTAGACTTAAACGTTGACAATATTTTTGAAAAATGTAGAAAAATGTCGCTCTTGTACATGAACGCGGCAAATGTGCTGAGATGCTGAGTTAAGGTAAATGAATTTTTAGTGTAATATCATTGCATTTTCACTCATTTACAGGGGAAACAGTTTCAGTAAAACGTGGACGTTATTGTGTTCCATTTGACATCTGTCAAATATGCTGATTTTTGTTCTAAGTTATGAATTTTTTATGACGAAGTTTGTCAGTTTGGTGTAGAAAGTTTACAGATTTTTTGGGACTTTTGTCATGTCATGTTACTTAAAAAGCAAACAAAATTTTCTCGAACTTATCACATTTTGCCTAGAATGCCACAGTGTATGTGAGTTTTCTTGTTTAAAGTGTCAGTTGTATGTATTGTATAAAGTTCTGCTCAGTGTGTCTGAGTCGAATATCAGGATAATGAGCCTTCAAGGCATAGAGCATTTAAAGTGTTGTGGGCGGGGTTTGTGTCAAGAGGGCGTGGCTACACAGTGTTTTGTAGACTGACACTGTGCTAACATTAACTCGTCATTGCGTTTTTGAATCTATCGCTTAAAACACAAAGATTCTCTCCGACTCCTCGGAAACGGAGTCATAGAACTTTTAAAAGTGGAAGTAACTGTGCTTTCTTCACTGTGTTGGCTTTGGATAATTGTCAAAGATAATTATGTGGACTCAATTCAAGCAGTAACATGGGAGTTAAAAGATAATGACAGACTGTTTATCGTTTGCGTGTTTGGTTCGGTTCAGTTCAGTTCGCCATTAGTATATATTACAGAATGATGTTGCGGTTATACATGAACCGTGTGTTAAGTCAAGATACTTTTCAATAAAAGTAGTCTATGTTTCTTGCTCCTGTACAATCACAATGAGCATATTATGTATTTGAATTCAATTATTGACGTTTTCTTCTAAAATAATTATCCCATTAATGTTTAGAACAAAACAAGACGCTATTTTTGTATTGTATCAATGGGTTTTTGCGTTTTACGGGAGAATGGAATAATAGAACAAACAAGAAAATTAATGCTCGCATTGTCTAAGAAACCACAAGGGAAACTGGCCAGGAAATTTTTTCCATTGTAAAAAAAGAAAACTGGCAGGAGCGGGATTTGAACCTGCGACCTCGGGATTACCGTTCTGGCTGTCGTCTAACTCTTTTGGCGGTTTCCCATTTTTTCTAATATCTTTGTTACAGACTTGGTTTATGTTGCATATTGGTGTACAAGTCTGTTAGAAATGATTGCTTAGACATTTTTGTTAAATGTAAAACACTCATCGGTCAGGTTCTGAAATGAAAACAGGCAAGTTGAAATAAAGTGTATACTTATTCTGAGAAACTTTTCAAATTAAAACAAAAGACATAACAAGAGGTTTTGTGTTTTGTTTTTCTTTGTAATCAAACCAGGAAGGTTATACGATTATTCGTATTGATCAAGGAAATTATTCATTTGGGTTTTATTCGGGGGTCATTTTGTTTAAATAAGGCTGGTTTGGACAACTTGTATTTATAATTTACATGTCAAAGAATTGTATTACCGTACGACGATTTGGACTCTGTTTTTAAAAGTCCGAATCCCAGGTAAACTCGGAAATCCAAGAGAAGCGAACATTACTGTATTTATTGCTTCTCATTCAACGAATGTATGATGATGATGATGATGATGATGTATGTTGTGGGGCCTACGTCTTGCAGTAGATAGAGATGTTTCAAAAGAAAATAACTTTTTTGAAAAGTTTCAAAATGTAGTGCAAATCAGTAATTTTGTTCATGGACACTCATATTGACAATTTTTTTCTTTCTAAATTGCACTCCAGCCTTGCTTTAGTTCAGTTTGACTGTAAGGCCTTCATAATACGCATATAACGAACTATTCTTCGGTAAAATGGATATTTTTTATACATTCAGAATAAAAGTATGGACGTGAGAAATAAAAACTGTCAGTATTTGTAATTTATAATTCGTCTGTTCAGGGGTACAGGTGGTGCACACCCCTCCCCCTTCCTCTCCCCTACACTGTACCCAGCAAGATAGGGGTCAAAGGGGTACCCCCTCTTCTCTCTATACCATGTACACACTTCAGACTATGACACATCCCCCCGGATATCTGAAAGGAATTCCTGATATTTCGGGACTAATTCTCCTTGCGGGGTACATGGAAGAAAGGGTAACAATGGGGACAATGCTACCCCACGAGGGGGTCTTTAGAAATCGACCTACCCCACAAAGTTAACGCTATATGGGTTTGAGATTTCAATGGGGACAAAGGAGAATAAAAAAAGGAAAGTAAAGTCTACAATAGAGGTACCCAATATGGGTGTGGGTGTGAGGATAGGTGTGTGAATATCGGCAATCGTGGACTAGGGACAAAAGGGTTAGGGCATAGGCTTTAGACAAAGGGTCAACGATTGACCGAATGTCCACGGTTGAAAATCGTGTTCAAAACATATGGGATGCCTTCCGAAAAAGTAATAAAAAAGTACAAACAAAAGAGGGACAATAGGGAGTCCGCGATTACCGGTATTTACACACTTGTGTGTGTGGGAGCGAGGGTGGGGGGGGGGGGGGGGGGGGGGGTTCCTCTGCCCCATATCTTGCTGCATGTGCCCTCCATCTCCACCCTGAAAACGACAACAGAGACAACAATAACAACAATGATGAAAAACAATTATAAAACCAATAAAAACAATAAAAACCTGCCTGTATCAAACTTGCAAGGCAGATGTGGCAAGATTTCTTCTTGACGCATTCTGAGTCTTGTGGTTGATGGGCTGGTTCTAGACAAATAGAGATTATCAAGCTCCATGATCAAATTGAAGAACCTTATCAAAGGGAATGTAGAAAATTATTTGTGAACACAATGCAACAAGACACAGAGACGCATCTGATGTGCCTCTTATGACGTCTTGGATATGAACATTTACATTAGAAAAACATCGTTTGGCCAATTACTCCCTAAGTCCTTGAAATTTATACTAAAATAAAAATAAACACTGTATTGGTGTTATAAAAATTCTAACGCATGGTCCCTTTAAACGGGGAATCAGAACAGACCAGAATAGACAAGGGTCTTGACGGGAGTAATCGGCTTGATTGACGGGTGAGAGTGCCATTATAAACGTGTCTGAGGCTTAACAACTGCAATGAAGTCTCTTGTTCTGGTCTATCGACTTAAAACCTGGGCTATTATCCCGTTTGAGAAGGTCTGCCCAGGCCTGGTAAGCAAGCGATTAGTTCACACCGTGTAAACAACTGACAATTACGGGACAGCCAGAATCTGTCACGTCACACTAGGGGTGCCGCATGCCGAGCTCTGATTGGCAGGTGTCAAAGTTTCCTGATTATGCATGGTGACGGGCCGGCCCTGTTCACCGTAGTCTGGCGAGCACCGAGGATGGTGGCCACGCAGTGTGGATAATTTATTCCCAGGCTGCGAAGGTGTTGGCTCTGTAAGAGGAGCACAAACGCGATTGAGTGTCGAGTCACGTGGTTGAGTTTCTCCACAAGTCTTCATGATTTTTCTCTGTGATTTACACCGATTTGACTCCAAGGGACACGTCTTGATGTCTTGGTCTTCTTGAGATTCTTGAGAGACAGCGCCAACGTTCAATGAGGATAGACGTCTCCAAATTTGACTTCCGATAATTCAAGCTGTGATAGGAATGGGGTTAAACTGACGCACCGGCTGCGCTTGTTAATACCTGTCTAGGACGTGAAGCAGAAAGACGGCAACACATTTAACTCCACCATTCACATGAGTTTGTATGAAGATTCTTCTGCAACAGCCAGGAATACTTCTTGAGGAGCAGAACATTTGATGTAGCTGGCTTCATACTGGAGTTTCTGAGAGATATTTTAGGGATTCTACACGAGCATGGTGTAAATCAACAACATTCTGATATCTCAAATTTGTGGGACGTGTTAAGACTGTTGATGAAGTGTTGGTGGACGTACTAAACTCCTTAGCGCGCCAGATCTGGATTGCTCCTCTTGTGAGGATTTGTATGTACTTAAATCATGGCAAGTATTAATCTGTTGGTGTTTTTTATGCTGTACATACTTATCAGCCATTGCTGTACGGCAATAGAAGCGGCTGGATGCGAGGCTATAGAGCTGCCGATGTGCTCCGGCATGAAGTACAATATGACACAGATGCCCAATCTTCTCCATCACAGCGCGCAGGAAAATGCTCGCCTGTCTATCGAGCAGTTCCAGGACCTTGTCAACACGAACTGTAGCGATCTTCTCATCTTTTTCCTCTGTACCATGTACGCGCCCATCTGCACCAAGAGCCTGGAGTTTGAAGTAGAGGCGATTCCTCCCTGTAAGGGCGTGTGTGTTGAGGCAAGACAGCGGTGTGAGCCGACTATGCTAAGGTACAATGTTACGTGGCCAGATTATCTTTCCTGTCAGGATCTTCCCGAATACACGAGGGGTGTGTGTCTCACACCGGAGGCTATTGTTGACACCATGCCAGGTAATTAACTTCTCTTATTCCCTCAACCTGTTCTTTCTAACTAATTGCGATAATACCCCACAAGAATTTTACTTTAATACCCCCCCCCCTCTACACACACACACACACACACACACACACATAGTCACACAGTCGTACTTCCCTACTACGTCCGAGGACGAAGCTTTGTGTTTCCTTTTGTTCCCTTGATATAGCCAAACCCCATAGACTAAGCACGTATCCTTACGTTCGAGGACCGATTTCAACAAAAGACTCTACGTTCGAGGACTGAAAGGATTCTTTGTGTCTCCTTTCTTCTCTTGTCCTCGGAGATATATTGCGTGCACGTACATGTAAACGGGTGCAATCGTGGACCTCCCATTGTTCCTCTTTTGTTTATACTCTAACTTTTTCGGAAGGCCTCCCATTGGTTTTGTACACGATTTTCAATCGTGGACGTTAGGTCAAACGTGGACCCCTTTGTCTACGCCCGAATTCTTTTGTCCTAGGTCCACGATTGCCAGCATATACAAACTCACACACACCCATACACACACATTCGGTCAGAAACCTCAAAATGTTGGAAAATTATCAACTTTCCTTTACGACTATAACATGTGGCACAACCTGCTATTCCAGAATTTATGTCAGCAAAATCCGTAAAGAATGGGTCAGAAATCAACAGTCATGTATGTCAACACTTTGTGATCATGCACTGTGCCAAGAACATGACAGAAAACACAAACTTTTTCCCCTATTGCGAGAAACTTTTCCCGACAATATTCTCAAAATTAAAAGGTTGTGCCAAGTGTTTATACAATTCTGACCACCAATGGATGGTTATTTTCCAAGATTTGCTGTTCCTGACCGATTTTAGTAGGGTATTAAAGTAAAATCTTTCCCTGTTTCCAGACAGAGGACTTTGGATTATTGGCTTTATCTAAGTCCTTGCACCCACAAAAAAGACACTGTATAGGCCTATGCGTAAAACAATTAACTTTAGATGGTGTCATTCAGGCTGAATGTTAAAACTGCTAAAAAATGAATTTTGGGTCTGTTTTCAATGTTCTATTGTTTAGTAGCTACACAAGATTTGAATAGAAATGTTCGTCATCACCCTAAAGGGCCCCATTTCTGGACCAAGGAATATACGATAATTGCAACTACTTTTCAACTTGTTTTCGGGAAAAATCGTAGTGTGGACCAATTGAATAAAAAAAAAAACCTAGAAAGGCTTGTGGCATAAGCCTCTCAAAGCAGCGGCGGTGACCTCTCGTCTAGGTTGGGGGGGGGGGGGGGGTGGGGGGTGAGGAAACCCCACACAACCAACAATAATTGTTAAGCGTTTTGTACTCGGTGTCTCTTGTGTATCCTGGGAAATTGTTGAAAATGTGTGCTGCTCATTGTGTATTCTGGTGCATACTGGTGCATGTAAAAGCCAATGACCCATAAAATGTATATATACAGGATCGCCGCCCATATCTCAAAGAGCCATGCAATCTTGCAAATTTAGCGTGACTTTTGACGTTGAAAGAACAGAAATACACAACCCCCTTTCCGGGTTTAAAAGGATTTAAATATTTAAACAATAATGGGTAATCCCCATGAGTTTATGTCACATAGGAGTGAGTAGGGTAATGGGTATACAGTATGGACATATGTCTTGCAACATGGCATTGAATGTAGCTTGGTTTTAAGAATGAGCTGTTTATTTTGGGCTATACATAATTTTATTTGCTTAAAAAGGGAGTCTTAAGGAGTTGAGTACGGTATTAGGATGGTACACGTTTTTGAGTGAGTGCCACTTTTTCTCTCGTGGTACACGCCCACTTTGGGGGACCGCTCGCTGTAGAAATTTACGGTTACTGCCCAATATCAAAGAAGCGCCTATTAACGGTGTATTAAGAACTGAAGAAAACCGTGTGCTTACGTCTGCTTGTGCATGGAGATTTATATTGTTGCGTCACTGTGTTTGGCAAATTCTGCGTCTAAAGTTAGCGAAATCTTCCCTGTTCTTGTTGCTTACAAAAACGGTCTCAATAAAATGGACAAAGGTTCGTGAATATCGATATAAGGGGCCATTCAAAATTTTCAATGTTTTTAAATTTCTATTTGTCCACCAAATTTTTGAGACCACACACACACCCCCTCACAGTGTGTAAATACCGGAAATCGCGGACCTCCTATTGTCCCTCTTTTGTTTATACTTTGACTTTTTCGGAAGGCCTCCCATATTTTGTGTACACTATTTTCAATCGTGGACGTTCGGTCGATCGTGGATCCTTATTTGGGGCCAAATTTGAGGCTACATTGCCTGATATCGATTTTAGCCAAGACTTATCATTTTTACGGAAAAGTAGCCACATTTTAATCTTATATCTTTAAAAAGGCAAAAATGAAAATCAACAGTTAAATATGAACGTGGTAATAGAACATTTTGAATAGCCGCTTATGTGCACGCCTTGGTAGAGTAATATTTCAGTGTAATCGTTGCTAACATAATTTAAAATACGGCTGTAATGAGGTTATTGGAGTTGACCGATTGCTCCGATTAGACGTGATTCCAGCCTACATTTCAGACGTGTGACTATGCGAGGGTCCTACCTTGCATGAAGTTTGGTCGGACTTAATCAGCATTTTGCAAAGCGCCCGAAACAAAACTTTTCAGCTAGACTTTTTTTTTCATTCTGACATCATCAAACACGTGACACCATCATACAAACATTATTGGCATATGTAAGTCTATTGCTGAGGCAATTTTCGGAGGGGTGGGAAAGCAAGGCTGAATATTATGACGGCATCCCTCGTCTCACCTGTTGACAACCCCCTGTGGAGTTCCCCTCATTGTTTTCACTCACTCACATACCTGCAAGTCGCACCTGTGCTTGGAAAATAATCTAATAAAATAATAAATACAAACAAAATGATTAAGATAAACAAAGCATGTAATGTGAACGAACAAAAACAAATACTTGTACTTAAGTAAGGAAAATACAGAATGCACGAACTTTAAAACTAGGACACAGAGAAAACGGTGACCGATATTCTGGCAGAACATCAACAAATATTGTGTTCTGCAATGTTTTGTGGTGTTCAAGGGAATAGCGAACACTGAACTTGTAATGCAGAAATCTGCAGCCTCCGCGAAGTATATAGTAGTGGGCGTTTACTCATCCAGTCAGATTTTAAAGCTATATTTTGTCTGATTTGTTCTCTCTTGTTTAAAGTATACATATCCACCAATCATGACGTTCAAGGAAGTACATTACTACCCCTGTTCATCGGGCCCATCAATCATTCCTGAAACCTCAGCTCCCTGGGAAGTATGCAGCCCCGTCTGCCTTGCACTTCGTAAAGGGTTTATTGCAGTAACCTTTCTTATGTTGATACCCCATTAAGGAAGAAAGAATCGAACATGTCTATAATGAGCTCTGATTCTACATACTGTACATGGGGAGTCGTGTTGGCCTTGTGTGTTTTTTCGCCTGCCACCTTTGTAACCCGGGTTCGAATCCCACCAGGGCCGACATGTGGATTGGGTTTTTAGTCCCTGCCTGATTCCGTGGGTTTTCCTAGAATTTCGTTCTTTAGGTTTTCCTCCCACTTCTAAAAACTGAACATTTCTTCGTCGTCTTCCTACAGTACAGGTTTCTTCCGGCTTTAGAACTACAATGCGATAGGCCAATGCGCTCTTTTAGGAATCCTTGGTTTCATTACCAGAAAGAATTAAATAAAATAAAAAAGTAATAATTTAAGTTAACTCAAAGAGACGTCAGACAGCTGGTATCAGTTTTACTACCCAGAACGGCCGTCTTAAATTATCACTCGAACAAAAGAAACTGATTGTTGGCAGCGAGAGTTGGTTCAGAGGATCGGTTACAGGCTGCGATTGACGCTGCAGCTGTATCAAGCCACACTAATCAGAATTCGGCACCAATTTGTGTCAAATCGTGACCTCCTGAGACCTCAGTAATGATGCTCCGTCCGTTATTACACCCATCAGTCACCCTAATCGTTTCCCCCAGACCCTCCCCGGTGGTTTGGTAAACAACCGCACCAGGCAAGCAACGCTCCATCTATTTACCCAGATCTCTAATGGACCTATCACGATAGAACGCATGAACGCAGATTGTGAAATCCCTCCCAATCACAATTAGGTATATTCGACGCGTAACTTGCAAAAACTGAGACGAACAAGAATTAATGCATGACATTCCATTTGAGTGTCTAATGTGCGTGGCTAACTCACAGACGGTGATGGATCAGTTATAAGGGTGAATTCCGTTAATTCTTTGATCACGTGATTGGTTAGGCGATGATGGAAGACATGGACCTCCACTGGAATATCGTATAGACTGGGGATCTACATTTCAATTTCCCTCTGTAAATTGACTAAATAAAAGTTCCCAGAAATGTATTATGACAATGGAGAGGCGTGGTTTTAGATATACGCGCAAGTCAAACATAATAATGATATAACTGGTGTTGATGTGACCTGGTGGAATACAAAGGTCCCGTCCGGAGCGAGCTTTACATTTCTCAAGACAACGTCTTTAAGTCTGTTGATTCAAATACAGAAATACAAAATGCTTTGTTCGTTTCAAGTAATCTCCTTGAAAATTGTTGGTGTTGTATCGGGAACCAGCGCGCCAACACGTACGTATATAATGGATCACTGGTTGTCGTGACCCATGAGACTTCGCCTACCCGGAATCAAACATCCATAAGTTTAATCCCCCAAAATGTTTGCCGAGTGATGAAAGTTTCCCGCCTGTTTCTAACGCAACGCCTGAACAGAAGTTTTGTGTATCTGCCATCGCAGCCTGTTTAACGCTAACGAGTCACATGGGGTTAACAGCGTCTGACACGTAGGGTTAATGATCAGACACGCAGACGCGCCGAAATGCCCTAGCCGACAGAGGGGGTGAAACGGGGCATTCTTAGAAACCGCTGATTAATCCAACTGACTCCAAACAGACAGATGCTACATTTTAAGTGTCGCCTCAAGGGTTAGGCTCCACTCAAGCCTGCTTCCGCAGCACTTGATCCATGAGTGCAATTATGTCAAGTCTTCTTGCAGTGATGGTGGACTAACAATCAAAGGGTGGCAACAAAACTAAAAAAAAAAATAAAAAAACTCCGATCGCGAACTTTTTATGATTTCTGAATAATGATTGACGATTTCTGATTAATGATCTGTGAGAGAACTGAGGCTTGCGGTTACATCAGATGCGCAAGCATCCCTCTACGCAGCATGAAAAAGTTCATAAAAACGAATAGATTGGCGTAATTTTACAGTTGGTAATTTTTTTCTATATTTTTGAAAACCACATATTGAATATTCGGGAAAAAAGAAAAGATATGCAATCGAAAAATGTCTTTTAAAATGCGGTGTTTTAGAAATATCTACTGAAAAAAAATCTAAGTTTTAGAGTTGCTGATTTGAAAATTGAGAGAAGGGGAGACCTCCCTTCCTCAAAACGATTTGAGACGTGAATCTGCAATGTGGGCTCATGGCGGGATTTGCAATATTTCCCGTTAGCGTTCTTATTTGTTTGTTCTGAATTTTTAGTTCTTAAATCAAGTTTTCTCCTCTTCCCAGATGAAGAGGAAAACACTGATGGTGGCGGAGAGGGACAGGAAGGGGGCGTCTTCGAACCAGTCTCGCCTGACGTCATCCAATCGCCAAGGCCAAAGAGAAAAGGTAAACTGGTCGATCAAGGACACGCCTCCTTGCATCGGGTACTTTTGGTAAAGGGCGCCCTCCTTTCTGCGTAGAGGGCGCTCTTTCTTTTTGTGTAGAGGGTGCTATTTCTTTTTGCGTAGAGGGCGCTCTCCTTTCTGCACAGAGTGCGCGTTTTTTCTGGAGGGCGCTATATTGTTCTGGTCTCTCGGCCTGATCTTTTGACCGTCTTCAGGAGGGTGTTTGTTAAATAATTTCTGAAAGATTGGAAAAATATATAGTTTTATCATATCCTAAGTTTATCGTTTATCGATGCGTATTATGAACATGGACTTGGATTAACGTTCTGATTGGTCAGAAGTTACGCGACTGACAGCGCATGATCAATTGCGATCTACTTACCGGTATTAAAAGTATGTCAAAGTACCCGATCTCATTTTGTACAGCGATGATAATCTCCATAAAATATAAAAGCAACAAATTATTTAATGGCAACCGGTATTTTATATTGGTTTTTGTTTAAGGTAATAAACCAATACAACAGTGTGCCAATTATTTGAAAACTAGTACTTGAATTTGTATTACTCCCTCACTTTGCTGCAAGGTCTTGGAATATTACTGCTTTACATTGTTCTGTCGGTTTATAAAAGACTCGTAATCAGAAATTGAAGCTCTCGCATTTGGTGCGAATTTACTTTGCCTACTCAACTGATTTCTTTATGTTGTCCTACTTGACTATTTAGGAAGTTGTAAGCGATGTGAGAGCACCAGGATCAACCAAGGCGTCTTCATCGAGAAAGCCTACGAGTATGGTGAGCTGACGAAAGCTTTGTCATTGTCATGGCAACCATTTACAATTTACTATAGTGGGCGCCCTTTGTCTAGAGGGCGCTTTTCTCGATTGGTCACAAAGGCTGTGTTCGGGCGGTCTGTTCTTGACACGCGAAACTTGTTCTTGCAAAACCCCGATGGATAGGTGGTGTGTCATCCTCTTCCGAGTGCAATGTTCTTGAGTCGCGTTTCCGCCGTTCGAGCGCGAGAACGAGTCTTCGCGTGTCAAGAATAGACCGCCCGAACCCAGCCAAAAAGTCGATTTTTAAAAAACGTTTTACAAATATGAATGAATAAATCAGGGTTGCCTTCTGAAGTATTTTTTTCTAAGGAAATTTGTTCAAGTTGTTTATTGGTATTTCCTCTATTTTTTAGTGGTTCGTGCCACCGTGATGTCATTCCTTACAGTGGGGGAGAATCTGATGTATACAACCATTATCGTCCAGGATGTACTTAAGTTTACTGATATCAACATCCCCATTGGTGAGGTAAGAGCCAAAACGAGATTTAATTGACCAATAATAACATCCCCACTGGTGAGGTAAGAGCCAAGACGAAAATTAATTTAAGGATTTCAACATCCCCACTGTTATGATTCTTCATTTCTAGATTCAATAGAAGAGTTTTGAGACGCTGGTGGTATTAAACATACCGGTCCTTTTCCATAGTTCTAACCAGTCGAGCGCATGCTTAGAACTACGCGTGCATGCTCAAAATAATGCGCGCATGCTCGGAAGGCTAGCAAAAAGGACCCGTATGGTATGATATGATATGATATGATTTATTCCCATGCATCATTCTGACAGTTCTTACAATCATTCAAATAACAGAGTGTATACAACATTTAAATGATGAATGGAAGAGGCTGGCAGAAAGCCGAAGCTTGTACATGGCGAGGCCCCCTTGATTAAACAATTAAGTTTTAGTTAAAGTAAATACAAAAACGAAAAGTATGTCTGTCTTCCATTAACGGATAGCCCTCTATGGTCTATGCTAAAACACATTTGTTTTCATCGTTTCGTTTCTAGGTGCACTTGGTGACAGAGGGGCCCTGCGTTTGTCCCAAGGTGACAACAGGACTAGAGTACGTCATCATGTGTAACCAAGACCTGGAGAATGGTCGCCTAAGACTGACTGAAGATTGTTTTGTGGCAGAATGGGAGGAAGACAACTGGCCAAGACTCGTCAAGGTGGGGCGCCCTTTAAATAAGATGCCAATGTCTATTTCAGCATTCCTGCCATCTTCCTTTTAAGAGACACTCCTTTCTTCTTTTTTCTCTATTCGGCCCATTGCGCCTGTTTTTAAATAAATTTTGTAGAGAAATAAAAAAGCGGCAGCCATCTTGGATAATAATCCTGGCGGCTGCCAAAACGGCGGGGGTTGGGGGTCCTCCTTCCCTTTGTAAAAATAGCTTTTTGTTTGGTCTAAGAGAAATCTGTTCTGCCATCAAAGAAGGCCAATATTTCCTGTGAAGCAATCAAAGAGGGCCAATATTTCCCGCAAAGCAATTAAAAAGTTGCTTAGTACATACATACAATTTTTTATTGCGTAAAGATGCCAGACAACGTTCCATATAGGTAAATGTTTACCAGTAGTGAATTTTTTCTTTAATCATCAGAAATGGAACAAGAAACTCCGCAAAGTTGGGCGCAGTCAAGAGAGACCGAAGGACACGCCCCCAACGGGCGGAAACATTAGGCGTCGTCGACGACCACGCCCAGAAGCAACTGAAGCGCCATCACGCGACAGGAGAGCTAGAGGACGAAGTCGGTAGGTTCAAAGGTCAATCTTGGGTGAGGACAAATTCCATAAAGCTGCAGAAATCCAAAAGTTGTTAAGAAAACCCGATAACCATCGCTATGTGAAATTTTAGAGTGAAAACCACGTTAAGCCCAGGCATTTTTCAATCAAAAGAAATTCTTTCTGAAAAAATAACATAAAAATGCATAAAATGTTCATTGCAATACATACAGTGTGGTAAGGTTGGCAGCCATTTTTGGTGTGAAACTGTAACTGTCGGTAAAAAGGTTAAAATAGTGTCTGGTGGCTATTATTAACTAGAGCCCGTTGTCCTTTTCCATTAGAATTTTCGTTTTAAATTTGCTTTTATCTCTGCTCTGAGCCAAAATGTAAGTATTTTTGAAAATTGTAATCTTTTAAATTGTAAATATAAAAAAATGCAATCTTCTTGTTTTCTTTATCCTATGTCAAATGCAGGGCCGAACCAATTGATGATGATGTAACTGAATCCGTCTCCGATTCTCTGCTGTGAAGGAGCCATTTTGAATGAAGATGCTCCAGATTCTGTCGGCTGCGCCGTGACCTGCACGTCTGCGCAGTGACCCGACCTTTGTTCATAGCTCTGCGCATCAGCAGGATAAAAATGATTGGCACGTTGAAGCTTGGCAACAAAACTAACAAACAGCTTGTGCTATATTTGATGTTGTTCAACTTTGACCTTGTAGCTTTACAACAAATGCTTAGACAGTAATGAGATCAATTGATCCAACCCAAAAATAGAAATTCGGAATGTTATTTTCGAATAACAAATTGGAGACAATCTCGAAAAACTGACAGAATAACTATAAAATAGTTGTTCTGATCAATTCTTAATTCGTTCATGATTTCTATCGGTTACTGTTTAGTGTGGTACCCCGAGTCCATATTTTACTGCAGTTGCCAATATGGTATATTTTTGCAGCGGCGCTTGTAATTATTTTTAAAGGCATTGTGTGTGCATATACGTGTATATAAACTTTTTTTTTCAATATTCGTGTTGGTAAGCTGCGTGCATACTAAAGCAGTTTAAATGTCTCTCTAAAATATATCTAAAAAAACATTTTAGATATAGTGCAATATCAGAATTGCACATTGTCTTTTCTTTCTAGATTTCCATCTGATAATCAACGAAAAACGGAGAATTCACAATTGGCGATTTTCCAATTTCTTACTCTTGCAAGATTCTGGAGTAATATTCATTGTGTTATTGATGAACAAGAATTGCTGTCTGCTTTATTCAACACAAACAATTCATCTCGTGTGTATGGTGTGAACGTCGGATTCCCTGACGTCTTGCCGATAAAACACGTACCCAAGATGTACGTCAGAGGTGGCAAACTATACATGTATTCTGGTTCGCAGCACAACCTGCGTAACAAAAGTAGGTTGTTTTCTTTAATCTTGCTTCATGGCAAAAGTAAATTTTACTGACTTTTAGAATTGGATTTACATAGAGATATTCTTGCATTAATTACATTGACCACTGGGTCAACGCAACATTGTAAGCAGAAAATATTAAATGCTTAATTTTCGGCAAACAGAATATAGTTTAGAGGGTGTGGTAACAATGTCAGTTTTGCTAAGATTTCTTTTCTATTTAAAGATGATTTTTGTATTTTATCAGCTTTTTTCTTTGCAACTAGTTTCTTAAGAGCCCTGGGACCACACATACACAGGATATATTGAGATGACTACAACATAAATAGCTAGTTGCCATTGAATAACAGCGTTTAATATGAGTTCCCCTGTAATATTATAACATTACTTTAATACGCACTCTCTCCTTGTCAAGCTAAACGTGGCAGGCAAAACTGCTGTGCTGTTTGAATGCAGACAGTGAATTATTAACTTGAACTTTCCTTCCCGACTATTTAATTGAATGTACATGTACATGGCACGTTAACGACTTAATAAATCATTATTTCCATCTCGTGTTTATTTACTCTAGTAATGAGAAAAAATAATTAAATGAAATTAATTATTTAAATGATGATCAAGTTAAGGACATTTGTAAGTGTCGATTTAAGACGGCCCAATCGACTTGAAGTAACAAATTAATTTATTTTGTATTATATATTTTTTTCCAGTTTTACCAACCCAAGTTATCCTATGTATTCATTAAAAAGGTTATTCTCCGTAAAAGTAAAACGTATTTGAAGAATTTTTAAACATGCAAGGTTTATTTGAATTAAAAAGTTGTGTACAAGCGCGCGATTTAATTAATTAACAAAGCGATCAAATCGCAAACATTTGATGTCTGTATTCAATGTATATAACAATTAATGTTTGCAATAAACAGGGGATGTGAAGGGGGTTGGGTCTTATGAAAGTTGGACAACCAAGTCCACGGGAAACAATTATAATTTCGATCGCAATTATTTGATTCTCGTTGAGAGTTGTGAGTGCCCCCTTTCTCGCTCGCTCCGTCCTTGGGTTGAACACAACCGCCCATTGTAGGAGCAACTTTGCAAAAGGGTAGGCCGATGTTTCCATGGAAACTACCACCCATCATTAAGAGATATGCCACTATGGGGGCGCTGCCATAAATAATTCCATCAGCACAATGATTCAATTTGTAGAGTAAAGTTGTTTGATCTTTTTGTTCCTTTCTCATTTGCTTTTAACAAAGTGTGGCGTGATATAAATGCCTCTTGATACAAAGGTACAAATAAACATATCGGCGCTCTACCAACTGAGCTATCTTACCCTATGTCTCCAAAATTGTCAGAATGATTAACCCATTATCACACCCCAACTTTACGATACAACCGGGGAAGCGACATCAAAAAGACAAATGACGATCCCGGCCCAGATATCTGAAATTGCACTGCTGACATCTCTATCCCATTCTCTATCTCTGCTGCAATTTTTAAGGAAACTTATTATTTGCCCTCAAAACAAAAAAATGGCAAGGCTAACCCCTTGCCATTTTTGTCAATTTTGACCCAAAAATGCCATTTTCAAAATTTGTCAGAAATTGATTCTAGAGGACTGTAGGAGTGCTAAAAACCCATTTGGAGAGTGATAAAATCATATCCGATAGAATAAAATACAATTTTTCAATATTTTTGGAAAATATGACAAAATAAAAATTCATTTAAAAATCCCGTTGTTCATCCCAGACATCTGAAATTGCACGGCTGACATCTCTATCCCATTCTCTATCTCTGCTGCAATTTTTAAGGCAACCTATTTTTTGCCCTCAAAACAAAAAAATGGCAAGGCTAACCCCTTGCCATTTTTGTCAATTTTGACCCAAAAATGCCATTTTCAAAATTTGTCAGAAATTGATTCTAGAGGACTGTAGGAGTGCTAAAAACCCATTTGGAGAGTGATAAAATCATATCCGATAGAATAAAATACAATTTTTCAATATTTTTGGAAAATATGACAAAATAAAAATTCATTTAAAAATCCCGTTGTTCATCCCAGACATCTGAAATTGCACGGCTGACATCTCTATCCCATTCTCTATCTCTGCTGCAATTTTTAAGGCAACCTATTTTTTGCCCTAAAAACAAAAAAATGGCAAGGCTAACCCCTTGCCGTTTTTGTCGATTTTGGCCCAAAAATGCCATTTTCAAAATTTGTCAGAAATTGATTCTAGAGGACTGTAGCAGTGTAAAAACACATTTGGAGAGTGAACAAATCATATGCGATAGAAAAAATGCAATTTTTCGATATTTTTGGAAAAATATGACAAAATATAAATTCATTTAAAAATCCCGTTGTTCATCCCAGACATCTGAAATTGCACGGCTGACATCTCTATCCCATTCTCTATCTCTGCTGCAATTTTTAAGGCAACTTATTATTTGCCCTCAAAACAAAAAAGTCGCAAGGCTAACCCCTTGCCGTTTTTGTAGATTTTGGCCCAAAAATGCCATTTTCAAAATTTGTCAGAAATTGATTCTAGAGGACTGTAGGAGTGCAAAAAACCATTTGGAGATTGATAAAATCATATCCGATAGAAAAAATTAAATCTTTTGATATTTTTGGAAAATATGACAAAATATAAATTCATTTAAAAATCCCGTTGTCCATCCCAGACATCTGAAATTGCACGGCTGACATCTCTATCCCATTCTCTATCTCTGCTGCAATTTTTAAGGCAACTTATTTTTTGCCCTAAAAACAAAAAAATGGCAAGGCTAACCCCTTGCCGTTTTTGTCGATTTTGGCCCAAAAATGCCATTTTCAAAATTTGTCAGAAATTGATTCTAGAGAACTGTAGGAGTGCTAAAAACCCATTTGGAAAGTAATCAGATCATATCCGATAGAAAAAATGCAATTTTTCGATATTTATGGAAAATATGACAAAATAAAAATTCATTTAAAAATCCCATTGTTCATCCCAGACATCTGAAATTGCACGGCTGACATCTCTATCCCATTCTCTATCTCTGCTGCAATTTTTAAGGCAACTTATTTTTTGCCCTAAAAACAAAAAAATGGCAAGGCTAACCCCTTGCTGTTTTTGTCGATTTTGGCCCAAAAATGCCATTTTCAAAATTTGTCAGAAATTGATTCTAGAGGACTGTAGGAGTGCTAAAAATCCATTTGAAGAGTAATCAAATGATATCCGATAGAAAAAATGAAATTTGTCAATATTTTTTGGAAAATATGACAAAATAAAAATTCATTTAAAAATCCCATTGTTCATCCCAGACATCTGAAATTGCACGGCTGACATCTCTATCCCATTCTCTATCTCTGCTGCAATTTTTAAGGCAAATAATTTTTTGCCCTCATTACAAAAAAATGGCAAGGCTAACCCCTTGCCGTTTTTGTTGATTTTGGCCCAAAAATGTCATTTTCAAAATTTGTCAGAAATTGATTCTAGAGGACTGTAGGAGTGCTAAAATTCCATTTGGAGAGTAATCAAATCATATCCGATAGAGACAAATTGGTAATTTTTCAATATTTTTGGAAAAATATGCAAAAATAGAAACTCATTTAAAAATCCCGTTGTTGACCCCAGACATCTGAAATTGCACGGCTGACATCTCCATCCCATTCTCTATCTCTGCTGCAATTTTAAAGGCAACTTATTTTTTGCCCTAAAAAGTAAAAAATGGCAAGGCTAACCCCTTGCTGTTTTTGTCGATTTTGGCCCAAAAATGCCATTTTCAAAATTTGTCAGAAATTGATTATAGAGGACTGTAGGAGTGCTAAAAACACATTTGGAGAGTGATCAAATCATATGCGATAGAAAAAATGCAATTTTTCGATATTTTTGGAAAAATATGACAAAATATAAATTCATTTAAAAATCCCATTGTTCATCCCAGACATCTGAAATTGCACGGTTGCCATCTCTATCCCATTCTCTATCTCTGCTGCAATTTTTAAGGCAACTTATTATTTGCCCTAAAAACAAAAAAATGGCAAGGCTAACCCTTTGCCATTTTTGTCGATTTTGGCCCAAAAATGCCATTTTCAAAATTTGTCAGAAATTGATTCTAGAAGACTGTAGGAGTGCTAAAAATCCATTTGAAGAGTAATCAGATCATATCCGATAGAAAAAATGCAATTTTTCGATATTTTTGGAAAAATATGACAAAATATAAATTCATTTAAAAATCCCGTTGTTCATCCCAGACATCTGAAATTGCACGGCTGACATCTCTATCCCATTCTCTATCTCTGCTGCAATTTTTAAGGCAAATTATTATTTGCCCTAAAAACAAAAAAGTCGCAAGGCTAACCCTTTGCCGTTTTTGTTGATTTTGGCCCAAAAATGCCATTTTCAAAATTTGTCAGAAATTGATTCTAGAGGACTGTAGGAGTGCTAAAAATCCATTTGAAGAGTAATCAAATGATATCCGATAGAAAAAATGAAATTTGTCAATATTTTTTGGAAAATATGACAAAATAAAAATTCATTTAAAAATCCCATTGTTCATCCCAGACATCTGAAATTGCACGGCTGACATCTCTATCCCATTCTCTATCTCTGCTGCAATTTTTAAGGCAAATAATTTTTTGCCCTCATTACAAAAATATGGCAAGGCTAACCCCTTGCCGTTTTTGTTGATTTTGGCCCAAAAATGTCATTTTCAAAATTTGTCAGAAATTGATTCTAGAGGACTGTAGGAGTGCTAAAATTCCATTTGGAGAGTAATCAAATCATATCCGATAGAGAAAAATTAGTAATTTTTCAATATTTTTGGAAAAATATGCAAAAATAGAAACTCATTTAAAAATCCCGTTGTTGACCCCAGACATCTGAAATTGCACGGCTGACATCTCCATCCCATTCTCTATCTCTGCTGCAATTTTAAAGGCAACTTATTTTTTGCCCTAAAAAGTAAAAAATGGCAAGGCTAACCCCTTGCTGTTTTTGTCGATTTTGGCCCAAAAATGCCATTTTCAAAATTTGTCAGAAATTGATTATAGAGGACTGTAGGAGTGCTAAAAACACATTTGGAGAGTGATCAAATCATATGCGATAGAAAAAATGCAATTTTTCGATATTTTTGGAAAAATATGACAAAATATAAATTCATTTAAAAATCCCATTGTTCATCCCAGACATCTGAAATTGCACGGTTGCCATCTCTATCCCATTCTCTATCTCTGCTGCAATTTTTAAGGCAACTTATTATTTGCCCTCAAAACAAAAAAGTCGCAAGGCTAACCCCTTGCCGTTTTTGTAGATTTTGGCCCAAAAATGCCATTTTCAAAATTTGTCAGAAATTGATTCTAGAGGACTGTAGGAGTGCAAAAAACCATTTGGAGATTGATAAAATCATATCCGATAGAAAAAATAAAATCTTTTGATATTTTTGGAAAATATGACAAAATATAAATTCATTTAAAAATCCCGTTGTCCATCCCAGACATCTGAAATTGCACGGCTGACATCTCTATCCCATTCTCTATCTCTGCTGCAATTTTTAAGGCAACTTATTTTTTGCCCTAAAAACAAAAAAATGGCAAGGCTAACCCCTTGCCGTTTTTGTCGATTTTGGCCCAAAAATGCCATTTTCAAAATTTGTCAGAAATTGATTCTAGAGAACTGTAGGAGTGCTAAAAACCCATTTGGAAAGTAATCAGATCATATCCGATAGAAAAAATGCAATTTTTCGATATTTATGGAAAATATGACAAAATAAAAATTCATTTAAAAATCCCATTGTTCATCCCAGACATCTGAAATTGCACGGCTGACATCTCTATCCCATTCTCTATCTCTGCTGCAATTTTTAAGGCAACTTATTTTTTGCCCTAAAAACAAAAAAATGGCAAGGCTAACTAACCCCTTGCTGTTTTTGTCGATTTTGGCCCAAAAATGCCATTTTCAAAATTTGTCAGAAATTGATTCTAGAGGACTGTAGGAGTGCTAAAAATCCATTTGAAGAGTAATCAAATGATATCCGATAGAAAAAATGAAATTTGTCAATATTTTTTGGAAAATATGACAAAATAAAAATTCATTTAAAAATCCCATTGTTCATCCCAGACATCTGAAATTGCACGGCTGACATCTCTATCCCATTCTCTATCTCTGCTGCAATTTTTAAGGCAAATAATTTTTTGCCCTCATTACAAAAAAATGGCAAGGCTAACCCCTTGCCGTTTTTGTTGATTTTGGCCCAAAAATGTCATTTTCAAAATTTGTCAGAAATTGATTCTAGAGGACTGTAGGAGTGCTAAAATTCCATTTGGAGAGTAATCAAATCATATCCGATAGAGACAAATTGGTAATTTTTCAATATTTTTGGAAAAATATGCAAAAATAGAAACTCATTTAAAAATCCCGTTGTTGACCCCAGACATCTGAAATTGCACGGCTGACATCTCCATCCCATTCTCTATCTCTGCTGCAATTTTAAAGGCAACTTATTTTTTGCCCTAAAAAGTAAAAAATGGCAAGGCTAACCCCTTGCTGTTTTTGTCGATTTTGGCCCAAAAATGCCATTTTCAAAATTTGTCAGAAATTGATTATAGAGGACTGTAGGAGTGCTAAAAACACATTTGGAGAGTGATCAAATCATATCCGATAGAAAAAATGCAATTTTTCGATATTTTTGGAAAAATATGACAAAATATAAATTCATTTAAAAATCCCATTGTTCATCCCAGACATCTGAAATTGCACGGTTGCCATCTCTATCCCATTCTCTATCTCTGCTGCAATTTTTAAGGCAACTTATTATTTGCCCTAAAAACAAAAAAATGGCAAGGCTAACCCTTTGCCATTTTTGTCGATTTTGGCCCAAAAATGCCATTTTCAATATTTGTCAGAAATTGATTCTAGAGGACTGTAGGAGTGCTAAAAATCCATTTGAAGAGTAATCAAATCATATCCGATAGAAAAAATGAAATTTGTCAATATTTTTTGGAAAATATGACAAAATAAAAATTCATTTAAAAATCCCATTGTTCATCCCAGACATCTGAAATTGCACGGCTGACATCTCCATCCCATTCTCTATCTCTCAAACCAGAAAAGAAAAGCAAAACCCTGTGAAGGTCGTATTTTGTGTTTGTGGGTAAAAACAAAAAAAGAGAGTGTTAAATGGCGCCAGCAACGTTGATTCATACTGAGGTTTGTCCATAAGACGGCAGAAATGTATATTCAGCTGTTTTTCCGTCAAAAACATGGGACTCGTTGTACTATGTATCTATTGTAAACAGGTCGATTTGTGTTTCCTAACGCTCCGCCTTTGATATCGTAGTAAATTTTGGCAATTTCAAACCGCACTCACTGCAACAATAATTGATTCATACTGAGGTTCCTCATTCAGAAGGCACACATTAATTCTTGACGTTTTTTCCGGTGAAAAATCAGACTCCCTGCATTATGCCAACATCCTGTATAGAAATCATCCCAAACGCCGCAGGTCGATTCGCACAATTTCAAGGTTGCCAGCATGTTTAAATGAAAAAAAAAAAAAACAGTAAAAAGTTGCTTTCGTCAATTGGTATGCACGTTGATCATTCTGACACGAAATCTTGAAATAATTTGCAGATACAGTGGCTATTTCAATTTATCAAAAAAACGGTGGATGCACTGGGAAACCGGCGCGACCCATACGTTACTTAATTACACAGCGCCCTCAACGCTAGAAACACCACTCTAGAAAGTACCATTTCAAACGCTGCGGCTGAGTTCGGGCGAGTTGTTCTTGTTCCGGCAACTCGAACGCCCAAGAACGTCTGATAGCCCCATGGCATTGCAAGAGCGCCATCTCTCGCTGGTAACCACGCAAACTGTAATGGCTGCGCTCATGTACGTTATTCAATCATTTGTTTAAAAAACCTGACGCAAAATAATTTAACGTAAGCACAATATTTCGACTGCATTTCCCCCAAGTTTGTTAAAAAAAGCTGCATTTTCAAACATATGAAAGGGAATTTTAGGCAATTGTACGCAGACGTTTTATGCTTCGTCAGATCATGGAGGAAGAATCCGCCATCTTTGGTCGTCTTACGTCGCGTCAAATTACGTCGTGTCTTGTAAACCCCCGACTGGTAGGTGGTGTGTGATCTTGTTCCGAGTGCAATGTTCTGAGGTCGCGTTCACGCCATTCGGGCGCAAGAACGAGGAACTCGTGTTAAGAACAGACCGCCCGAACTCAGCCTGCAGGTCGATTCGCAAAATTCGGAGGTTGCCACCATGTTTAAATGAAAAAAAGTATAAAATTGCTGGTTTTCATTAAACGGCATGCACGATGATCACTCTGACAGGAAATGTTGAAATAAGTTGCAAATTTAGTGGCTATTTCAATTTATCCAAGCTCGCTGCACCACTGGGCGATTTCCAATCTGTGCCATATATTACACAGCGCCCTCAACGGCAAGCGCATCCATGTATGATGTCCATCTCAAACGTCACAGGTCGATGTGTGTTTTTGAACGTCACACCTATTATTTTGAATATTGGAAACTGTGGTCACTGCAACAATCATTGTTTAGTGCTGAGGGATGTCAATCACACGGCAGAAAGTTATATTCTGTGGTTTTCCATCCAAAACTCGCTCCTCTATTATGTAGTGCACACAAACCATCTCAAGCGCCACAGGTCGATTTGTGTTTCTACCGCCCCACATGCGATATCGTTGTAAATTTGAGCACTTTCAAACTGCAGTCACTTCAACAATTATTGTTTCATACCGTGGTTCGTCCATCAGAGGGAAGAAATTATAAAGCTGTCTTTTTGCCATGGAAAACAAGATTATCTGCGCTATGCGCCCTGTAAAAAATCCATCTCAAACGCCACATGTCGATTTATAATCGAGACCTTGTCCTTGCTATTTATGTCAATAACGACGAATATTCTCAGGAAGCATGACAGTATGGGAATTTTGTGCTCTCTTATAATGTAGTTTTTGGTCAGTTCGAATGGTTCCCACGATGAGACATAGTGGAAACGTAACTCTAGAATTTGCCATCTCAAACACCACAGGTCGACTCGCAAAATTCAGAGTTTAACGCCATAACGAAATGAAAAGAAAGTAAGGAAAAGCTGATCTTTTTATAAAACGGCAAGCACGATGACCACTCTGACAGGAAATGTTGAAATCAGTTGCAAATTTAGTAGCTATTTCAATGTATTAAATCCAGCTACACTGCACGGCACTGTGTGCTTTCCAATCTGTGCCATCTATTACACAGCGCCCTCAACGGCAAGCGCATCTATGTATAATGTTCATCTCAAACGCCACAGGTCGATGTGTGTTTTCGACCGTCACACCTATTATATCGTAGTAATTTTGAAAATTTGAAACTGTAGTCACTGCAACAATCATTGTTTCATACTGAGGTTCGTCTATCAGAAGGCAATAATTAATCGGCTATTTTTTTCGATCGAAAAACAAGACTCTCTGCATCTAAACCGCATTTTTCTTCGGATATTTCTGCTGATGCAAAAATCGACCTGTGGCGTTTGAGAAATAACATCGACCTATTCAGACAACTTGGGTTGCAGTAAACCGATTTGGTCGAACTGCTGTTGTGGCTTTAATAAGCCAGTTCGGTATCTCAAAGGTTAAAGGTTATTCGTACCAAATTGCTGACGTAATGTCACGCCATATTTCGCGAACGCCCATTCTGACTGAATTTAACACGTGCGCGTTGTGCGACCACTTTTGCGTTTACACGCGCGTGTTATGTCACGCGGCCGGGTCATTCGACCAAAATTTCATTGTGCAGATGCGCAGTTGAAATACCGAACTGGCTTCATGGAGCGTTGTTAAGGGCCGGTCACACTGGTCACGATAACGATGACGAAAACGAAAACGATGCGAATAAGCGCTCATTGTTGGTGGGTGGAACGCGCGCGTATTACACGCGCGACAATTTCACTAATCAATGGCGTTCATTCTCATCGTTTTCGTTATCGTCGTCGTTTATCGCGACCAGTGTGACCGGCCCTTAAAGGGACACATTGCCTTCAAATGTCATGAAATTTTGCTGTTTGGAAATGTTCCTTATCTTTTATAAGAGTTGTTCATGCAAACAAACACGTATAATGTGTTGTAATTAGTGAGTAGTGATTACAAAACAAAAAATTGGCGTCTTACCCCTGACATCTGACCCGCGAAACATAGACGTATTTCCAGTACTAAATACCACCGTCTAAATAATGCGCAAAATACGCTGTAAGAGTCTTTAGGCTGGCGCCGCGCAGCCAGTGGCCTTGTGAACCTATCAGATGATCGCCAGGTACAATTCTCTACCTCGCGACACATATCACCAGTGCTGCGCGCCGTGCCACACACTATGAACATCTAACAAAAGAAAACCCACGCAGTCCTTTGTTACAAACAACCCCAGTCCTTTGTTACAAACAAAGGACTGCGTGGGTTTTCTTTTGTTAGATGTTCATAGTGACAGTACATCAAAATGGATCAACAGAACGTACTTCAACCAGATGCGACTGGAAATACGGCTGGTGAACACAGTCCGCCATTTTGTGGAGTCAAAAATTTGGTTCTACAAAATGGCCGACCGTTATTTGTCACGAAATTAAACAAAAACCACGCAATTTGAAGCGATAGTTATGTGAATCTTTATATTCTACTTTTAAAAAAGCTTTCCAACCATATCCATTTCAGTTTTATAGCCCAAATCGCAAAATCCAAAGCAATGTGTCCCTTTAAGGCTTTGGATTACAAGTCGAGGTTCTAATTTGGGGGACTTTATTGCAAAGGAAAAGAAAGTCCGACAAGATTCTCTTGTTCTGACCGATGACAATTCTCGACCAGAAAAAACAACCGCAACCGGAACCGCATCGGGAAAAAAGCATCGCCTTCTGTCACCACCCCACCAAAAAGAGGTTTTTGGCTGCGTGAACATTTTTGTACCCGGCCTTATCGAAAAGAAAGACTTAACTGAAACAATAAACACCACATACCGCACTGACATCTTCACTTATAATTAAGTTTTATTATCGGAATCTTTTCTTTCTATCCTAAGTTAGCTCTATACAGGGGCACATAATATGCGCTTGGTGATATACAACTTAGGTAAGTATTAAACAAAGTTACATGCATAATACGAAGTATGACAATTGCTAAATCACAAATTCCTTTGGCCAACTATTTTTTAGCCATGATGCAATGATCGTTTTTAGAAACAATGTACATACACATGTATCCATGTATCCGCTTATTGTCGCTGTTAATGTTGTGAGAGACTTAAGTGCATTTACACAGCTAGTTTCTACAGATCTTTTTCACCCACGTGACCAGACATGTAAAAAATAGAACACCACGCGTGGATCGCCATGAATGTAGCACACGTGTTCTACGGGCCTCTATGGCGTGAACGAAAGTACCATATTTTCGCAAAATCTTGCAAAATTTAGGTAAACCTGCTCGCTGTATTACGAAGATTCAAACAGTAAACGCTTCAGTTCATAGATTTGGCGCAACAGTAAAGCATGTTTGTTCATATTTTCAACCCACAGTTGATAATTTCATAACAGCATAATATTTTTTGGTATCTTTGCAAGGACAAAAAAACAAAAACCGAAGATTAATACATTTTATTGATGAAATATTAAACAAAATATGTGCAAATTACAAGCGCTTTTTTGTTTATTATTAATTACAAACTCAATGTACTAAAATCAAAGCAACAAAAGAATACTGATAGCTATTCATAAGATGGAATTTGCGTCCGGGTGATGTAAATTCAATATTGGGTTTTGCCCTTCATACTGATAGCAAACAGCACCTTTTAAAGATATTCGGTAAAAACGATTTGTGTATGCACAATTAATAAAGCATTGCAAACAAAGCATTTGGAGATACTCGTTCAGCCTAAACATTAAGCAGGGGTTTACAACATTTTCAAACGTGTACATGGTGTTCATTCAAAACGGGTGTTAATGTGGGTAAGCACTTTTCCAGAACCACCAAAATGACATTGTCGCGCGCATCGCGCCTTGTGCCTATTCAATAAGGCCTAGTGCATTTTCAGTAATACATTACGATGTCATTTTGATGGTTCTGGATAAGTGCTTATCGTTAATGTGACGGCAAATCGTGCAGATCGGGGAAGGGTGGACTCCGTCGGACGTTGGTGGCGCTATTTCGCCTGGGATCGTTTCAGACATAAGGTTTTTTCGAAACGCTGGCTTCGTCTCCGACTTCTGAATAACTGAGAAGCAAACAAAATGTAAGTATTCTAATTTTTGCTTTCATAATCAATCGAATGAATGTTCCTGAAGTTGAACATGCACCAAAATTTTGAATATTTCCATTTGGTTTGCTTCTCAGTTATTCAGAAGTCGGAGACGGAGCCGAAGCCGAGACGAAGCCAGCGTTTCGAAAACCCCATAGTTTACAAAAAGTAGCTGTTGACCCATGAGGCAGTATTCCCCGGGAAATTCCACCCCAGGCATCTCTACCTGGGGCCAATTTGATGGGGATACTAAACAAAAACAAATTGTTTAGCCCCCAAAATGCTCGTTAAGTAAAAACAGGTTACAAGCCAAAAACTCCGTGTGTTTTTCGTGCTGAGCATAAAACAGCTGAACACCAGTCACAAGCAATCACATGAAAACTTGGTTGTAATCCTGTTTCTACCAAGGAAGACTTTTCATGCTAAGCAAAGTTTGTGTGCTTAGAAGGTCCATGAAATAAGCCAGTTCGGTATCTCAAAGGTCAAAGGTTATTCGGACAAAATTGCTGACGTAATGTTACGGCATGTTACGCGAACGCCCATTCTGATTGAATTTAACACGTGCGCGTTATGCGACCACCTTTTGCGTTCACACACGCGCGTTAGGTCACGCAGGTCATTCGGGATAAAATGTCATTGTGCACATGCGCAGTTTAAATACCGAACTGGCTTATTGGCACCTATCGCTGGCTATCATTAGTCACACAACACTGTCAAGGGAATTGTGGAGTGCCCTCTTGTGCGACTAATGATAGCCAGTTTTCGTGATAACACTTGGAACAAGAATTTGACGAGTCATGCCTGTTTGGATTTTGTTTGTGTGAGAATGTGAATCTAGCAAGATACAAGATCGAGAACTCGTTAACTATCTTTAACTTGCTCATATTTGTTTTGAGAATCCTGCCATGGACATCTCTGAGAATACTGAAAACCCCCTACAGCACAAGTATAAATTATGTACAATATTAACAACCTATCATCAGCCATACCACATGGTATCCATCACATTCTTAAAGAGTGAACATCGACAAACAGTCTTTCTTGAGATTCTACAATCGTAGGAAAAATGAGTTTGAAACTCAAGTGGCCCAATTCAAGACTTTTCTTAAAATGTTGTCCTACTTTAGTTCGCCAAATTCAACCCGAGGAAATCAACTACATGATTTTTCCCTAAAATATTTCACAACACGATGACCTGTTCGCTTATTTTTTTATTTTTAACAGGTGCAATGTTTTTAATACTAAATTTTGGGGTGAAAAAAATACTAACTGTTTGTGTATTACGAGGTTAGAATGAGAATAGTCTGAACTAGACTTTTTCGAGGACGGGGCTTCGGTCAAGACACTCCTCCATCGTAAACTCGTAAACCAAACATGTCATTTGCTCGATCTATAGAAATCTCTTTTTGTTTAAGAGATAATATTTGTTTAATTATCAAATACTTTCTAAGTCAAGGCTGCAAGAATTCGTTTATTCAAGACTCTCGGAACGCAATTTCCTTATTTTAATTCTTGAAATCAAAATAAGCCACTGTATTTTCTCCGGATACAATTTTCTCGAAGATGACAGCATTTGTGATGGAAATATTTCTCATGAAGCTTGATACTGGTATTATCTATATAAAGAGTAAGCATTCAGATTGAAACTAACCTTTTCGGTTTTTTGGATCATTTATACCAATCTATATCATACCTTTACGTTAAGAGTGCAATCAGCTTTTAAATTGATCTGAATGAAAAATAATATTATTTCCAGTACAAACCCCTTGTCTAGGCATTACCTACAAAGACTGGCTCTTTGGCGATCCAGTCCCTACTGAGTTCAGTCCCCTGTTGTGATTTTTATGAAACCTTTGAATGCCTGTAGTCACTGATCACAGAGTTTGAAATTATCATTAAAACTCCTCTGGATTATTACTCCCTCCCCCCTTCCCGCCTGTCCTCTCTCTTTCGCTCCCTTTCCCGTTCTCGTTCTTGCCTCCTCTCTTCTCGTGTAGCCTTTCTATTGGTTGCTTCGGTAACCACGACCTCTGTCGCCCTGGAGACGGCTGCCTGGGTGCTGGTATCCTGCCTCCCTGGTTGCCCATCACGTCCTGGTCTTTCCCTCCGTCCCGGCCGCCCCTTCTTTCCCGGGCGTTCCTTCCTCGGTTTCTTGCCTGGAACGGTCGCTGGAACCTCGGATGAATCCACTGGAGTTTCGTCATTGGAGCAGGGCTGGTCGAAGTGCCTAGTGGCGTCCCGGAATTCTCTCGCCTTGGTCCAGATGTGGACGTAGGTCATGTAGAGTTTCTTGCCGTCACGGTGCCCCATCACTAAGAAGTTTTCTCGACCCGGTTGTAGCATCCCGCAGCCGCAGTTAGCGCCCTCTCTCGTCCAGAATATCATTTTATTGAGATCTTTCTGCTTCATACTGCCTTGTTTGATGACCGCGTATCTCTCAGGGTTAGGGTCTGCGATGTACTTCATGCCTTCTGTTGTTTGTCTCACATCCTTCAGCCTCATCTTCAGAACTGCAGAAATAATTTTTAAAAAGAAGTCACTGTGATTTAAGGATGTGCATGGTGGCAAGTACTACAACGAACTTTTTACGGATACATCATGTGAAGTACTAACTCTGCATGAAAAGCGAAGTATAGCTCTTAGACGAACAAAAGAGGTCGTTTGATTGTGGTCTGAGCACACCGACAAAATCATGAGTTTGACTTTATATCTCTAGTTCCTCTAAAATCCACTTTTCTTTTGGAGTTAGTTGCATAGTTCAAATTTCATACGTGTAACCTTCTTTCTTGTTAAAAAGGGAATGCTTCAAATTCACAAACATTTTGGTAATGGGGATAAGGACTCCACAAACATCATTTCGTTTCTTGCGAAACGGTTAACACAATACGAGGGCGCTCTTTGGTTTGGTTGAACACTGAATAGACTGGTTTCCGGCCATGGTCGACGTCGGAACAATGCAGGGATTGGGAACCAAGCAAGAGATTACATAAACCAAATAGCGCCTTCCTATTATTTCCAATATTATTTAAAGAAGGCTAAGGGGACGATATGTTGCAAGCTTGAAGAAATTTGGGGAGAGAAGATAGCTCATTCTGATCTTTGTCTTTAACAAAAAAATACTCATAACTGAAAAAATGATAACTGTTTTAGAAGACAAGTTGGTGGACTCTTTAAAAAGGTACCACATGATATCGGCTATTTTTTTGTGGTTTGCAAACTTAAACTCAGTCACTGCGGGATCTTCTGATCCCGGGAGGTTGAATATCGCTAACAGCTGAAATAACACTTCGTATTCCAAGTTCATGTTTTTACTCTGTCTCCCCCAGGAAATGAACAGTTCCCATTCTATTCTGATAATGTAACTTACGCTGGAACAGGGCCAACACCCTGTGTTTTCTATGAAAAATATATTTTCCGCTTCAGTTACTTCGGTTTTTCTTTGGTCCAACATTTTAAATTAAGTAATTATATGATTAAAAGTGTTGCCAAACTTTCTGTGGAAAAACACTACTGAAAGTTTGAAACTTTTCTCTGAACTTCGACTCAGAAGTTCTGTGCAATGCTACGAAAATAATACCACTGAATTGACCACAAAAATGATAAAATATTTAATAAAAACATCGATATCAACAGCCAAAGAAGATTAATGACAGGAAACGCCGCCAAGTCAAATTCGCATTCTGCTCAAGTTCAACAAAAAATAAACAACCCACAAAAAATGTTATTTTTCAGAAGTCCATCGAACCGCGGCAAAAACATGTCAGTCCGTCCCACTGATTATTTACATGTCTCGGATTTGTGTAAATCGGCACCTCGCCTATCAATCATCTTTTGTCATTAGGTGAAAGCATGTGTGGCGCGGTGCCAAGTCGTTTACAATTAATCACAGGCAACATGGCTACCGTGCCGTGACCCTAGGTCATGACCTAGGTCAGCATTGTTTTGACAACTAGTCAAGTCATTAATCAGATATGGTTCCATGCTGGGCTGTGATGAGAAGGGAAACACCGCAAAACAAAACATGACTCTCCGTGAAACAACTTGAGGTTCCTGGGTTTTTGTCATTGATGGTTTGTTTGTCTGTCTGTCTGTCTGTCCGCCTATCTTTCCATTTATTTTTCTCCATTTATAAAAATATAAAGGAGTAGCCTGTGGATAGTGTTTGTTTTGTTCCATTTAAACACAAACTGGTGATAGACAGTAGAAAATAGACATGCAATGAATTATTTATCTTTGTACAATAACTTGGACAGTTTGGATTGAAAATAATGACAACCAATGGATATCCTTTCGTAAAAAAGAGCACCTAGGACTTAGAACAATATTCCGGAATAAGACTGTTCAAAATGTATTATTACCGTACGTAACACTTCCGTAGAGTCTTCCATAAAATATTACCCTTTAACCATGTAATTTGAAGCTTCGTCTTAAAAGCTCCTCTTTATACATCGTTGGTGTTCCATATCTAAAGCCCTCAAACGCCCATATTAGAATATGTCTCATCGGTGTTCCATACCCCCTAGAATCTCAAGGAATCCGCTCGGGTCTAACACCAATTAGTGAAGCATTCTCTTCGTTCTTGGCACCACCAAGAATGTGCCCAAGAACACAAAGACAAAAGATGAAAGACGTCAGCCGCCCAACACGAGACCACTTGATGTCTCAAGGCTTTCGTTTACACTGAGAAAACCAACCAAAGATGTGTTTACCACAAAGAGTCCAGAAAAAAAGACCATTTTCTCGGTCGGGCGATCGCGGTTTGTAAGGACACTTTGAGCTTACCGCCTTGCTTGCGGCGATCTGAAGTTTACTTGGCCCCGTCTGAGCCGGCATTTCACCTGCTCGTGGCCGCTGGTCTCCTTCCCCTCTCTTGTAGCTCTTCTGGAATGAAACACTTCCTTTGTCGGCTTTATTTTCAAGGAGTGTAGATCTAAAAACCAGAACAGGCGTCGATGAAGGCAAATTGCCCTTCGAGATCGGACCAACGGGGTCCCCCCCCCCCCATATCGAGAAATACATTTCGTTTAAAACTTATGCGCGTGCTTGCCTGCAGAAAGACCCGCGTTAACTCCACGGTTACAACGAAGTCGGTAAGGTTAACGCAAATTAGTCTCAATACAATGTACCGTAGATACTCTTTTCAAGTCTGAAGTCACCCTTCTCTCACAGACAACATAAGTCTTCAGTCACAACCATCACCAATTTAAGTTGCTGTGCTTATATTAAGCCTAAAGTAATTTTTGCTTCAGTTCAAGTCGATATGGTCACATCGTGAGTTAAGTCTGCCAAGTTAAAGGTATGATACAACTTTGAAAAAAACTGCCAACACAGTTGCAGGCAGAGCCCAAATTGTAAATAATTCAACACGTAAAATATCAAATCTGGAAATCGGGCTGAATTCATCGCCCGAGTCACGAGGAAAAAGTGAAAAACTAATCTGTTTCAACAGTTATTTAGTGTACAATAAGCCAGTTCGGTGACCTAACGCGCGCGTCTGAACGCAAAAGGTGATCGCACAACGCGCACGTGTTAAATTCAATCAGAATGGGCGTTCGCGTAACATGGCGTGACATTACGTCAAAAATTGTATCCCGAATTGACCTTTGAGATACCGAACTGGCTTATTATGCGGATTTCACTTTTTATTTATTTAAATGAGCCACTGCGTTTTTTGGATGTCTTCAGATACAATTTTTTCAAAGATGACAGCATTTCAGACGGAAATATTTTTCAGGCGGATTAGTATTATGTACATGTACTTGTATCATCTTTATAAACAGTAAGCTTTCAGGTTGAAAATAATAACATTTGATCATTATCAATGCTTTTTACTGAGACGCAGTCAAACATGGACAACTGTATTTTGCCCATTTTTGAAATCTTTCCAAATTTGAAGTCTCCCAAAAGACATGTAAAAACTCAAGTTAAAGAAAAGTTTAGGCATATCAATAAAAAAAAATCAAACTCTGTCTTGTGAACTTTTAAAGGTCACACACAAATGATGTCACTCTTATAATTCTTACAGCTAACTTTATTGTCCTTTTTAGTTTGTATTTAATTTTTGTTAAATTTGATAACCCGATCCCGCCAGCTACGATCAAACATTTGTCAAACAATGCTTGCGGGAAATCGCATCTCATGAAAAAACCTAGTATAATAATGATTTTTTTGTTTTTATCATTACGAATTCTTTGAGGGTAACAAGATGACACAGGGTGAATGAGGGTGAAAATAAGACAAGAAGTCCATAGGCTGGGGTAACGGGTCCTTAAGAAATCTCCAAGACATGGAGCAACCTCTTTAAGTCATTGAAATCCTCTCCAAAGATTGATGGCACGCGATATTCAGCACGTTCCCCAAGGAGACCAGGGTCGTTATGTGCGCATACGAGGGATCACGCCCGCTGTATGCGAGGTTACCGGGTTAACAACATACGCCACAGAGACTATACACGCACAGGTACGGTACACGTAAGAAGGCTTAATACAGAGATGAATGGAGTCTTCAGCATGCAGAACTCAGGTTGTGTGTCGAGACAATTCTTGTTCGGTTGCGTAAGGAAAACTAATGAGAACGGGTATTGAACCTGTGACCTTTGGATTACCGTACTGGTGCTTTATCCACCGAGCTACGCTGGCTGTTTCCCAACTTGGTGAATTGTTCAGGGCATTAGGCTCACAGCACCTGGACCAAAGTATTTTGACAAAATTAGGAGAACACAACGACAGGGATAAAATAATTGTAGTTCAGTTGATATCGAGCACCATTCCGGTAACCATGTCAAACATAGCACACAAGCGCTCAACCTTCCTAACTCCTTGAAAAGCATACTTAGCCTATTCATAAGATGGAATTTGCGTCGGGATGATGTAAATTCAATATTAGGTTTTACCCTTCACCGACCTTTTTTTTTTTGTTTTTAATACGTCGGTGAAGGGCAAAACCCAATATTGAATTTACATCATTCCGACACAAATTCCATCTTATAAATAGTTTGGCTGCGGTACCCGCCACTATATCCGATTCGAACCAGCCAAGGGACTCCGGCAAGCTCGGTGGTCGAGTGGTAAGACGTCTAGAAAGCAAGAGGTCGTAGGTTCGAGTCCCACCCGAGTGATTTTTTCCCCGAAATAATCTCTCGGGACAACACTACCAATTGTAGCAAAGTGCCTTGCTCAAGAACACACGCTACATGATGCTTCCCTAACTGGGTTTGAACTAATAGACTGCCACTGGACAAAATAGACACGACGTCTACATGGTAGCGAATTTAGAGTAATTATATACAGGGTGTCCCCCTAAAATAATGCACAACCATATTTCCGGGTAATCCATTGTGATAGGAAATCTTCTTAAATGAAAAATAATCTTTATTTCATCAAAATCCGACCATCCGTTCAGGACTTACACTCAAATTCGCGAAGCAAAGTCAGGTCTCGACTGTGAAGTAATGTCCGTTTCATTGGCGGCATTGTCGAGATCAAGGTCCATTGGGGATCTGATTTTGCTTCACTAACTTGGGTGTAAGTCATGAACGGATGGTCGGATTTTGATAAAATAAAGATTATTTTTTATTTAAGAAGATTTCCTATTACATACTATGAAAATTAGTATTACGGATTACCCGGAAATATGGTTGTGCATTTTTTTGGGACACCCTGTATAATATGTCTGTCACTGGACAATTCTACTATACAACCCAAACACTATCAACAGTTTCCAAGGTGATCACCAGAAGTTGATAATCAGCTACAAGCGGGAAGTGAAGTTTTCAGATCTCAAGATCCAAGGAAGTATACCTCCTTGATGCGTGACAATTTCAAGAAGCCAGTCCCCACTTCGCCACCTCTGGGGCCGTAAATCTGGAGATAATGGGTCAGTAGTTTGTTTAGAATATCTAACGGTGCTTTTCCTCTCGCTGCCTGCCTAGCGACTGAAGGAGTTACGACGCACTTGCCGACAACAGCCACTGACTTCATGACCTCTGATAGAGCCTCTTGTAGTCTTGTTTTCAGTTTGGAATTGCAGATAATACGGGTCGCCTGCAGTCGTTGCTAATGCCGAAGGGTTACTGTTGGCTAAATGCAGACTCAAGTCCACGTGTTTCGCTGTTTCAGGGTAATCACCCTTCCTACTTCCGACTTCACAGTCACACAAACCCTTGACATCACAGCATATTGTGCAAGAGATATCGCTCTTTTTATCAGTGACGTGCATGATGTAACTTGCCGATTTTTTGTTGAGGAATCTCCTCATATCATACAAAAAAATGATCCCCAAATCCTCCCAAAGGTTATTTTTTGGCGACTATCCTGAATTGAGATCATTACTTTGTAAACGCATTTATTTGTAATCAAAAGTTGGAACTTCCTTCAATCAAGACGTGCATCTCCGTAATCCAAGAATGACGTTACCTATGTGTACGATGAACAATGTATATTATGGCAAATGCATTACACTCTTAAAGGAGACATGAAATCAAAAACAGACTTGAACCAAGGCTACGCCTCGCCTTCCTGCAAAGACCGCAGTTTATTATTCCCATTAAACCATGACGTCATCTCAAAGGAGCCGGCAACTTCACTTCAAAAGGATCGGTATTTTAAGGGGGTGGATGCCGCACAAATACTTGAGGTTCTTGGTCATTAGTGTTGGCGATAATTACGGACAAAAATGGCTCTTGGAGGTCTGAGGTTCTGAAAATATGAGGCTGGGGAAAGAATTGGTGGATGTAAATCATAAACACGATCTAAATACGTTTACACATCTCAGACATATTTCATCCTGTAACGCCGATGACTTTAAAATCAACGACCATTTTGGTTGTTACTGGAATCTTTCTTGCTACAATAGAGGTATATGATTTGCAGATTTAGATGTATAAAAAATGACAGACGTCGTTTCGAATACTTTGATCTATTATGAGTTTTGACGTCGTGTCTATTTTGTCCGTCTCAAGTGGACATTTTGAGGAAATCACAAATCAAACTCTTGTAGACAAGTCATCACAGTGAAAGGCATTTATAGCATCACTTATGACCGTAAATTGTTATGGCAAAATTATACAAGTTGAAAAACAAAATCGTCAGAGAATTTCCTTATCATTTTGTGAATGTGAATGTTTAACATTCACATTCCTTCCAAATTTGATGAATGTTTAGGTAAAGGGAACTTTTTTAGAACATTTATAATGACCACTTTAAGAGCTTGGTGTTTTAATTCTTTGTCTTGTGCTTAAAGATATTTCACGGCAAAGGGTGATGTCACCAAATTTTGCTTGGGACTCATTGAGTAGTTAATTACAAAACCCACCAATTTCCTTCAACTGGGTGCCGCTAATAATGGAAAGCCAACTCATAAGCGCCATGGCTAAACATTAAAATGCAAGTTTTTTCAAATACTTACCAAAGTCTGCATTGCAGAAGTACTCCGCTATCGATGCCGAGTCGGCGTTGTTGTGACACTGTGTGAAGAGGGATCCCACAGCTGCCACCATGCCTGTTGGAAGGCAATCAACCAGGATTAGAGAGCAATCAATTCATAGTAAGCTACAGCCTCTGAGCGGAACAAGTTTAATTGAATTGTAATTAATGAGCTTTACAGAGTAAGTGATGAAAACAAGATAAATTATAGACTAATCCGGCGACCAAAATTGAAAGCATTTACTGCGGTGGCACCACGCTCGCGTGTGTGTTTTACGCACGCGCTCCACGCAGCTTCGACCAACAGGGTGTTTACAACTTGCCAAAATGCGCACGCGACTCAAATTAAAGAACGCGGGCGAGCCTGCACGCAAGCGCGGCACCACTGTAAAAATGGCGTCGGCGAATTCATGTATACGGGAATTCGCCGAACAAAATAGGAAGCAATTTTTACGGTGGTGCCGCGCATTTTGGCAAGTTGTAAACACCCTGTTGGTCGAAGCTGCGTCGAGCGCGTGCGTCTAACACGCACGCAAGCGCCTCGCCACCGCAGTAAATGCTTCTAATTTTGGTAGCCGGATTAGTCTATAGCTTACAATGCTTCGAGTCAAAAAAATAGTATTACGTCAGAAGCCTTTTGTGTTGTTGTAGAGTCTACCCTTATTACCGAGATTAACATGTTGTTAATAGACCAATAGACCAGGTTTTTTTCTTCATCTTGGTTTATGATTGTTCTAACTATTTCACAACAGATCAAATCAACTGAATTTTGCTTCATCAGTGGAGGAAAAACAGATCTGATCTGCTATGCTTCGACAAACGATGAGAATAAATTGTGATTAATTAAAAAATATATGAAAAGTCCTGTAGTCGTTCGAGTTCAGTTTTGTCAACAGGTCGAGTTTTTACCTCACTGAGTTGACTCAGTAATGAGCTTTTACAATGTTCGCAACAAAATCGCTTCAAACGTAAAGGCAACATTCAAAATCATAAACATAATGATTAGTACTTTTGGATTTCACTGTCTAATTCATGCCAAGAGAGGGCGTGAATAATTAGCATAAATACTTACGTCATCAAGCGGCTAAACAAAATGCATAAGCTGCCCTTTAAGTAAACGTGTTATTACAGAATTCTAAGAATAAACAATCAATAGAGGGCGTCGGATAATTCAATCGTGACGTCATCTATTCTATAAATAGCAAAGTGAAACCTGCCTTTGATTGGTCGTTGCTTGGAGACCATAGGGAAGGCAGTGGTCGGTAGCGAATTAGCATCTACGCATCGTGAGGGAGAATTGGAGAGAAAGAAAGAGGGTGATGGTTGGTGATGGTTGAGAATACGATACATGAGATTATCAAGATTTTAATATGCCAAGACAGTGAGACAGACAGCCAAAATGTGGGCGTGGTTAGGGAGGGGGAAGTGCAAGAAACATCTTCCTATGAGTTTAGTGTGAGGGATCTGAAAAAAGTAGTTTAACAGCCCTTTAATGTTGTAAAGAAAACGGATGGTTAACGACATAAGAGTGATCTATTGTGGCTCGAGGTTAAGACGAATTTCTCGATAAAGCTGATGCCAGCAGGAAGGGGCACACTCATTATTACCCCTTGACCTGAATCAGGTACAGTGGCCAATGACCTCAAGATGTACAGTGACCCCTGAGCCTAACGGGGGTAATCTTATGGGGTTATGATCCCAGCAGCTTATTTAAAACCTCCTGGAAAGAGATCACATTGGTCAGTCGGAAATGGTCAGTCTTGGAGACTGATCTGATCGGGCCACAGCGGCTTGAATCAAGGCCAGACGTTCGAGACAACGATGGGAATCTTGGGTTCAATTATTTAAAAACTTTGAGATGAATACATTGAGAAGATAAAGAGTTTTTGGGAAGGACAATTTTGGTGGAAGTGAAGGAATCGACCTGTTTCAGTTGGGAAAAAAATAGGAAGAAAATTAGAAAGAAAGAAAGAAATTTTACGGGCGATGGATCATTTGGTAGACATTCCCATAGACTTGTGCACAATTTTTTCAGCTTTAATGTAACCTAACCCAAATATCCCCTATTCTACCCCCACGAAATTTGGTATATTTATGTTTTGGACCATCCTCTATCGATATAACCCAGTTCCGACATTAAAATTCTCAATATTTAAGGGGGCTGTGACATTAGGGAGACATCGAAATGTCTCCCTAATGTCACTTGTCTCCCTAAGGTACAAAAATAACAAAAACATGTCTCCTTATAAGGGACCATTGACAGTTATTAAGATGAGTGTATAGACTTATATGCCATAAGAATTAGAGTGCAGGATGTACAATTGACAATCCATCTATTTGAACTCTTGCGAATGGAGAAAATGGAATAGAGAAAGAAATTAAGATTAGTGTATAAATGTCGATGTCATGAGTATTAGTATGCACTGTAAAACTCACAATGCACAGGATAAACTAGTCTCTATTTTAGTATCTACGAAGACGGCGTGAGAAGAATCATCATAACAAGAGGATAACGACGGTTGCTTGGGGGTAACTCATCCAAAACAAATGCTTCGTTTTCTAATCCACGACAGTAAACGTTTCCTGAAAGACTCCTATAGCTTAACTTCCTCGAAAGTTCAACGGAGGTCGACGTTTAATCATTCAAATCCTGCCTCAAACAGCCGTAGGCTGCAGAAGCTACAAAATGCACCAACATGCGGTCAAATGTGGCGCAGCGGTCCCATTCTTTTTCATCAAAAACGAAAGTTTGTGAGAGGGGGGTGACCACATGTCACTTAAAGTCAGAGTTTGGTTATTATTATTATTTGGTTTTACTTCATTCATGTCAGTCGATCTCACTAGCATCCGTTAAGCAACTTGGACCCGGTGTCACATGAATATCCGACATGGAAACACGAATTTTTACCCATGATACATTGCAACCAAATTGTGATTTTGTAATGAACAAAAACAAATATATACTCGTCAGTAATGTTAAGATTTATGCACGCACGCGCATAAGCGAGCAGTGAGGCTTAAGTAAAATTGCCGTGTGTAAAATATATGAAGGGTTTCGGAGCATCGAATTCGGTCTTTACTTCTGCGATTTCGAGGTGAAAAACATGCAGAATCAATAAATTTGAGCATAATCAATATATTTGAGCACACATTTGAGTCGGTCAGATAAATATTTGTCTTTTAACTTCTTATTTTGTCCCGCCGAACACAAATTTATGCTGTAAAGATTTCCGAAAAGCAGTTCGCCTATGTGTAGTGGTAGTACGGTTCTGTCAGCAATTTATTAGTTACAACCAACACAATACTGCCTCTTTTATGTAACAGTCGTCGGTTACTTGTTCACACCAGAGAGGTACCTTGAAATGCCGTAGGTTAACCACAAGGTATAAGCTGTTAAGACAGGGGATAACAGTTGTGATAAATTAACGTTGCGAGTATGTCGTCCATCTTACACGGTTGCTTCCAGACATGGAGGAATAAAACCCATGCTTCAGGGAAAGAATTTATTTATCATTAACCTGCCATTCCTATCGAGGTTTTTTTTAATTCTCAAGACACTGGCTCATTAGTCTAAATTCATGACATCGGTTACCTAATTTTAAAGTAAAGTTGTCTGAGGTCTACACAAAATTCTTGTCATGGTGACCGTGATGCGCATGCCTGCGCGTTTCTTCGCGTACATTTTAAAACTTTTGGAAAAGGTCCCTTAGAATGCATTGTCCGTATGCAGGGGCGGATCGAGGAATTCTTGCAGGGGGGGGGGGGGGGTTCTGAAATTTGCCCAAAAAAAGTGACTCCCAAGCGCCATTTAACCTGTTTTGTTCTCACCCATAGGCAAAATATGACCTGTATTTGCAAGGCGTAGGCCCCTACAAGCCAAAGCAAAAAACACAAAAAATGGCAACGAGCAGGGGGGGGGGGGGTTTCGACCCCCCCCCCCCCCCCCCCGGATCCGCGCGTGATATGTTAGTGATTCATTTATAATTGCAGCAAATGACGAGACTACACAAATAAATAAAGACATACATAAGTTTTCACAAAAACTGTTTCACAGGCACGACAATGATAAACACCAACGTTGTTGCCAGCACTGTGAATATGTTAGTTTCTCTTTATATTGACGGGGTCACATCAATGACATTTCCGTTGTTTTCATTGTATAATCTCAAAATAATTATGGCGATATTTTTGTACCACCAGAGAAAAGGAAACACATTCCTCTTAGAATGTCACGGGGTTCATATTTTGTTTTCCAAAATCGTTGAACGTGAAAACGAAGAATAATTTGAACAATTCAAGGCGGCACAGCGACTCAACCGTATCAGTTTCATGTTTACATATCCAAGACGGCGGTCTTGGAAAAGACGTTTACATCGAATGATAAATCTGAGCTCATTTTTCAGACTGTCAGAGTGCAAGCTCTTTTTTCTTTCCCAAGGAGAGAGCCCGTGCTACTCTTGTACTGATTCTGTTTCCGTAAACAGACTTCGATGGGAACTGATTTCCAGCTGGACACAGCTGTCTGCAATAGCGACATTCCGACATAATGCGAGTGGTTTGATTGAACATGGTGGCTGGGTTAACGCGCGGAAAATGTCATAATGTTCACACTAGCTGCCGTGTGCTTAAAGGCGTGATTCAATTGAGCGAGGAAATCCCAGCTTCAGTGTAATTTTTTTTGGGGGGGGGGGGGGGGAGACAAATTCTGGAACGGCAAACAATCACTTTTTAAGAACCTGATACAGAAATTGTGTATTTGTTTTTAATTGAATCAAATTATTGGAAATTTTACAGAACCTAATACGGAATTTTTTTACAACAGTTTTGGATAGATTTTGTTTGGTTTAATCCCACAAAATCACAAACTTGTTCAATAAAATATCTATTGACTAACACGAGAAGACGGATAACGAAAGAGTAAGAAAATTGTGGTCTAAGTGACGGTCTTTATAGCATCCATCACAGGAAAATCCAGAACGGGAAAGTCTCTTTAAACATGTCGTACACATTAGCTTTAAATTTCAAAACGAATTCACGACAAAATCTTAACCGTTTATCTAATTGACAACACGTGAGTCTGTATGAGACAAATTGGACAGACAGCCTCAACGGTGGAATTTTATTACTTTCATGCGGTGTAAATCTATTTCGTAAAGCAATTTCAATCTTTGACAGTGTCGAGGCGCATTGAAATATCTGAATTATGGTGATTGGCAAAGAAAGGCGAAGTTAAAGTTGCTTCGTTCTTTGCTGGGTGATATATTATACGTGTTTGATATTCATTATGCACATGACAATCAACCGTTCATTTATAGGATTAAAAATCTACCTGTCCACTGTCCAGTCCCATTTCTGCACGTCCACTCCCAATCTAGGTTAAAATATTGCCTATCCACTCACAGCAAAGAATAGACATTTACCTGTGCAATCTGATGAGGCTCTGAGCCAACGCAACCATTTTGATGCCCGTGATGGACAAATAATATTTAGATTTTATTTAGTACCTGTCCAGGTCTTGTTTTTAATACCTATGTACCGGACAGGTGGCTATATAACTATATACTCAAATATGAAGCATCGGTGACGTATTTACACACCTGTTAGGTAAAAAACAGTTGTCAGTTGTCGGGGAGATATCTGACACACCTTCATTTTCAAGAAGTCTTCATTTTCAATACATTAATTAAAAAACCTAACAGTACTCAACCCGTCAAAACCCAGCAGCATGTTTGGTTGGAATCTGTTAGGATGGGTAGTGGACCCCAAAACTGATAGTCCTTTAAATTTAATACACTGAGTTTGGCATATCACCAGAATCAGAGTCCAACAATTAATTGTGTGTACAGGTGTGTTGGAATTTGCAAGGATGGGTATGGTTCCTAGCAAATAGGGGGTTAGGGTTTTAAAACACCGAACTCTGAATTTCAGACCTAATTATAGCCATCAATTCCGTCAAGTTATGACATTCTTGAGGACAAGAACCAAAAGCACACGGTAATGACACACGGCCGTTGCGTCTTGGGGGTCTGTGAAGGCTAGACTACTGTGGTACAAAATGATAGTGGACATATTGGACCAATAAATGACAACTATTCCCCGCGGGGAATATACTTTCTGCTTCGAAGAATACACTTTTGACCTCCAGACTATAAAAAAGAACAAAGCCACAAACAGCCATTTCAATTTGTTATCACACACATAACCATGTATTACAACAATACGATCATGGTCTAAATGTTAAAAGTGAAAAGATATGGTTTTCACTTCTTTTTAAAGTCCTTTTATTAGTTTTTAAAGCTGGAGTAAGATAAATTAATGTTTATAGACTTTAACTTTTCATTTTGTTTAAATTTTTTGGACGTTTCTATGCCTTTTCGACTCAAACGAATATAAGCCAAAACATGAAGTGTCTCGACTGCGTGTGACATGGCAAATAAATAAACGGGTGGTTTTGAGGGAGATTTTTAGCGCCAATTATAGAAGTTGGGGAAGGGGCTGATGAAGAACGATGTTATCTGCGGTTGCCTAGCAACGGTTGACTCAACATCCACGTTAAAGGATGCTTTAACTCAGAAAATATTCTTTGCTGAACGATTAATCTAATAGCAACCATTAGACACATTTGTAAACGAGGGTAATTTGTATTCATTTCCTTAAAAACTTCCTTTGAAACGTCTGGCTTCAAACATTTTGATAATTATTTCAAAGCTGCAACCGTGGAAAAAAAAGGCCGCCGAGGAAAATTCTGATTCATTTCCTTAAAATAGTATGCAGGATTCATTTGTATGTATCTGACATCGGGCAATTTAATTTTGTCCGCTATACGGTTTCTATCGGGCGCAAAATTTATCAACTATATATAGGGCCTACTTAAACTAAGTTCTTTATAAAGGAAATCTACGAAGAAACCGAGGGAAAATACATCGGCTTTGTAATGAAAAAAATAGTGAAAGGAATGGACCTCTTACGAGAACAGACGGAGACACAATCTACACTCTGTGGAGTTTTGGCTTATCCGCCATGTCTGGAACTAAACTCTCGCCGATTGACGCGAGGCATCACGGGAATTTGCTTTTAGATTTTCACCTGTAACACTTAGGGGCCCGATACCGTCTCGAACCCAATTGTGAGCATTTGGTTTCATTCAACTTCATTTGCCCGAGAGACTAATATGTTAATTCTAGACGCTGCAGTCAACCGGGTCCTATTAAAGTTAGGCTATGCCATTTGCTACTCATAAACTTAAGTTGGATTTTTTCCGAACGGAAGGGGGGAGTTAACTGTTTTGCGGCTACCCGATGGAAAGTTTTACGATCTTCTCTGATGTTTTATGCCCATTCAGGATGCAGTTTTACATGTTTTATCAGCAATGACAGTGAACACGTGACTGTAAACATTGTTTCAAATTTCGTGCAAAAAATGGCCAGTGCATATCTGTTTGCTTGCAGATTATCATAGCTAGTGGGCGTGGTCTATGTTTGTCCCACCTAAGTAATTTCAACAAGTCACGCCTACTCAACACGGCCTGGCGCTAACCATAATCTTTCGTCACGTGCAAAAGCATTACCAAAATACTTCTTATCAAGATTTAGGTAGGAATTTGGAAAGCACACGACTTGGTTTGAACGGTATGCATCGCAAAGGCTACATATATTTAATAGCATGTCTGTTTCTGCGGTATATTATGTACTTCGGGTGAGAACGAAAACTAGGCCTATTAATGTTCATGGTATTAGGCCGGGAATCCATGTGTCTGTATTGCGTTATGCGTAAAAATAAAATTACACAGAAAACAATGGATCACGAAAAACGGATAACGCAATACGCATTGCGAATGATCCATTTACTTCCGTGTAATTTCATTTTTACGCATAACGCAATACGGACACATGGATTCCCGGCCTTTCCAATTTTTCTCACGGCGTTTACGTGCATGAACACATGGACCGATGTGACTGTAGCTGAATATGCTTTCACATTTTGAATTTTCTGGCTTTGGACTGAAAGTCCGTGACACACGCGTATATATATATATATATATATATATATATATTAGGCATTTACATAGAAATGCTATACAAGCCACATACCCTTTACGGACAGCCCGTCAAGCGGGTTTTGTGTACGAGTGCAAATTTAGACGCAACTGTCTCACAATCAAAGCAAACATACCTTCCCTACTCATTGCTGCGCTCTCCGTAAAAGGGTGTATGGACTAACAGTAGAGTGTGATATCAAAATAATCACTATTCGTGTAGTTAACACCTGAGGTCTAAAAGAAAATGACTGCGAGAAGGCAGAACGATTATGTGATGTAAGTGCACTTTCAGTGCGCTTTCGATGTGTAATCTGTTAACATAGAGCCAAGTCGAGTCAGAATCACCCGCCTATCTCCAAGTTTTCTGAGTTCCTCCTCCCCAATCGACGCCGCCAAGACGCTACACGGGTCCATATCGGACCATCATGGCACCAAGACGTGGGGACGATCTCAAAAAAGGAGGTACAGTTTACCAAACCGGATGGGATCCGGAAATAACACGTGTTTACTGGGTAATTTTCAACTTGTTGATTGAGTACGGAACTTTGGTTTTTACCTATGAGATATACGGGGTGTCAAGGTCGGAGAAAGGAGTGGTTTACCGATGGCAATGTCTGAAGATTATGACATTTTAGGCCTAATGAAGAAGAAGCCTAGCTTAGTGTGCAGAATTCAGCCACAGATGTCATGTTATTATCTATGAAAATATGCGGTACGTGTGAAATTTACCTCGAAAGAAATATAATGCATATAATGTTCAAATTTTCCAACGGACCGACGTTTTCGAACCAAACTGGCGTCCCCGATATAATTTTCGTCAATGATTTTCCGACAAAATATACACGCATATTCAAGGGTCGGTCGCATACATACATTATTATATTTTGATTGATCTTTCCGATAACCATAGCAATTTTGTAAATTAGAACAAAGATTTTTCTCTCTTTTTTCATAGCCATTTTAGAACGGACGTTTTTTGTAGCTCAACTGGGCGCCTCTAAGGGAACGTGTCTCTATAAAACGGCGGGCTTACAACGTGTGGGCTTAGGCCTACCATGGAGGAAGGGCCTACATTCGTGGCTCAAAATTTGTTGATGTCAAGAATGCCGTCTACGTTCTCTCTTAATTTCCACCCAGGAAGATAAAGCTATTTCAGCACACAAAGGGAAATTGGGGTGGAGGAAACCCAGTAAGATAGGTCCTCCAAACAGTGGGTCAATTCAGGTCAAAGACAGGTCAAATCAGGTCATTGTCATTAAAGTGACGTCACCAGTCACCTGTAATAATAAATGCCTTGTTTCGATAAATACCATGCCAGAATGACTGACTGATTGGCTGCCAAATTGACTTTCGGATCAAATGTTGAAGTTTTAAACAAAATGAAAGTATTACCGGTATAGATTTTTGTTGTCTGACATATTGCGCAGTTGCAACTAGGACTAGGAGGCGGGGCACGTGCTACCCCGCCCATTAGACCCGTGCACCCCTACATCCTCCGCCATTATTATGAGACCCACCTTACACTGTACAAACGTTGGGTAAAACATAGCTGGGAAACTGTTATTTTAATACCCAACATTGGTATTAATTTACCACATTGTTGGTTAATTCAGGTACAAATTTACCAATTATTGGGAAGAATTGGCCCAAGATTGTGCAGTTGGTATGTTGCCCAACATTGGGCAATATATCAACCCATTTTTACCAACTTTTTTACAGTGTATAAAGTCAAGCCAACTTGACCCCAGTCGCGCCACTGGTCTAGCGATCAAACATGCTTTTGTGCCAAATCAAGTTGGAAATATCAAAAAACTTTATAACATTTTGTGATGACATTTTGGTTCTTTTTTTTTACCTTTTTCAACATACAATGTACAAACGCCGTTGGGTTCTTACACATCTTGCATTTACTGTATTCCCCAGTACCTGGAATTGTCTGGAAGTAGGCCCAAAAAAAAAAAAAATGCCATGTAAGGTTTTTTAAGCTCGAAGATAAGAAATATTCTCTGACTTTTATCATTGAGTGACTTGAATTATTTGGATTGAACCAGACAATATCGTTCAGAGACATGCTGACTCTTGTTAATGTACATAATGCATGTCGATTTCCGGAAAGTACCGGTATATCTTAGCCAGTTAATGTACCAATGAAAATCTTCCAAAGTGACAGCGATTGGTCATTGCAAGGATGTAAGATAATGGTGAATTGTTTCGTTTCGGCAGAGAAGGATTAATTGGATTCGCACAAAGGCTCTGGTTGTTTCACACATCAGATCCGGATCTCGATCAGTGATCCAACGCTGGTTCACTGCTCTGGATAGCATCCATTAACATGGAAGTTAGTGTGCACCAATGGTTGGATCACTGATCCAGTATCGGATCTGTGTGAAACAAACAGGCCCTCAAGCTATGATATTTGAAGCAAAATGTGCAATGACGTAAACACTGGAAAAATATATCGAGCTTATAAAGGTCAAAGACTTTATAGAAAAGGAACGTGCCAACCAAACTAAACATACAGTCTTCGAGAAAGAACTTGCTTAAGTTCGAAACGTTAGGCAGGCTAATTTTGTTTATTTGTATATTTCAGGTCAATTTAGAAGTTTGCAAAAGTTTAATTCTTGTTCATGAATTTTAAAGATACTTCGTTGTACGAGAGAAACTGAAGAAACAATTTGCTCATTTTTGTCTCCACAAAATAAGAGAGAGAGATAGAGAGAGGGGCGAATGTAGTTCAACTTTCTAAAAGAATCTCAAAAAGTGTTTGGTGTTTTGCCACAGTGGGGGGGGGGGGGGGGGGGGGGGGGTAGTGAAGACTGAAAAGAGAACATGTCACCTGTGACTGGTCACAGAAAGGATCAATGAATGACTAAACATCCTGTCGGTAAAGGCCTTCAGTGTTTGATGTGTATTCCTTGCGCCATTTCATTGTCCAACATGTTTATTTAGAGTTTGTGAACCGGCGGCAATATCCTCCAGAATAATGCCTCCTAAAATATCTATCCACGGCGCAAGAATGCCTACGTCTGTCTCCTTTGTTTTCTCCCAAGGTGTCTCAAGGTCCTCTCTATTCTTGACTTTTTCCCCGAGGTTTAAGTCTGTCATGTTATGAAACGTGTGAGAGTTGGAACTTTCGGTTCAACGTCCCTTCCCACCTACATGTTACGTGTAACGAAGGGGAGGCAAACAATTAACGATAACTCTTTCAGCGTCATCCGGAGATGTAAGCAGCTATTATTGGGCTCTTTTCAGGGATGTCGCGGTGAGAATAAAAAAGGACAGTCTTTAAGATGACTAACCCTATAACTCCCTAGGTGGTGCGAAAAATCGTATTGAAATTGGAGAACTCATGAATCTTAAGACTAATGATGTGATAGGTAAAAGGGAGGACAATGGGAGTAGGTACTAAAGAAGTCCGTCTTCTTGGAGTGCCTGAAGGGCTCTTAAGCATGTCTGAAGACCCTAATGGTAACCCTAAGAGGTAAGGACAAGAGACTGAAGGGGATTTTCTTGTCTCCTTTGGAGACAGGATGCTCTTCGTGTGCACACTCACCTCCCAGGAATTTCTGGCAAATTTAATTGGACAGGAGGAGTACAGAATTCGCCACCGAGGGCTTTATCTTTCGCAGAGTTTTGTTATGCCACTGTTGGGGTTTAGGATTAGGATTAGCCGGATTAAAACGGATCAACATAACTGGGATTTCAAAACAAATTGATGGCCGGATAACTACTTAGCTGATAACTAAATTCCATCCTCACATTAATTAGCTGAGAGCGGGGATTTTTGAAGATGTCTAACCATATTAAGAGGACAGGCGATTGACTGAATAAGCCAGTTCGGCATTTCAACTGCGCATGTGCACAATGACATTTTATCCCGAATGACCCGCGTGACCAAACGCGCACGTGTTAAATTCAATCAGAATGGGCGTTCGAGTAACATGTACATGGCGTGACATTACGTCAGCAATTTTATCCCGAATAACCTTTGACCTTTGAGATACCAAACTGGCTCAGACGTCAGTTTCAGGAGGACATTTCGAAATCTCGCTGATAAGAGCTGAAATTTAACAAACAGTCCACGGTGTTTCTGCAGACTAATTCTGACATCCAAGGATAATTGTAATTAAGAGGATCCACCCCTTTTACTGAACATTTGCCCAATCCAGCCATGGGTCGTTAGGTTTTCTTTGAAATAACTTGTTTCAATATTACAAGAATAATACAGAAAATGAAATGGCGTTCAAACCAAGTGGATTCATTCAAACAGTTACTGTAGTACATCATCTCACTGATTGATTTGACAGCCTTATTGTCTGAATAACTAGTTATCAATCAGTAATTAGGAGGTTCCATAACCGGGAGTATGTCCTATTCTTGATCATAGGAAGCGTAATAAGTTTCACTTCGCATTTGAAAGATCTACGAGTTACATCTAACCCTAACCCTCCAGGGCATGTAGGCCTATGCTAGAACCCTGCCAGACGCATCAGATTGCATATAATTGTCACCTTGACTTGTGTGCAGAGTCCAGCAAAGTGGAGCTGTCATCAGCACATTATGCACTGTGCTGCGTCTGGCAGGGTTAAAGTATCCTTACCATCGAAAACAGATGATGAGTAAACTAGAAACGGAAATTCAGTCAAAAATGGGGAAAATTATAAGGATTTCTCAGACTTTATTTGCTAGCCAAGCTAGCGGAGCTGTTTACGCATGTAGAATGTCGGTTGCCATTCATTGGGGGATCGTAAAACGTTAGCTCCAGGGATGTAAATGTGGGGAATAATTTCCTCCATTCTCATTGTGTGAAATTGCAAAACACGGGCCCGTTGGGACGGCTTGGAATTCGAGACCCCGCCAGGGTAATGTCAAACTCCTTACAGTCGTGACCTGGTTCTGCCGTCCTGATCCGGCGTGCTGAGATTCACCCGGGACGAGAGTGCCTGTGTTGGAAACACGCAGGCGCGCACGGTTAGAAAAACAGGATGCGCATGCGCAATTCATACAAGGGGGATATCAGCATAGTGGTAAACCGAGCACACAAAACTGGCACATAGTATGAGTTAAATTTTCTTGGTCCTGTAACGCTCAAGTCACGATTTTTTTCGTTCTACAGTACCGGTAAATGAACCAAAGCACGACAGGGGAACCCGCGATTTTTAAAAGGCTGTGCATTTCTCTTCTTTTTTTATAGCATGGTAGACAATAAGTAACACACACGCAAACAAATATTCAATTTTAGACGTTTCTTATTTTGCATTTTAAGAAAGCTTCCGCTTGTGACAAAACTTACCGTCACCACCTAAAATGTATTGAGGCATATTTGTCCTATTTAAATTTGCTTTGATTCGGTTTGATTCGGTGTGATAAATTACGAAGAACGAGAAAATTAAATGTTTTTGTCAAATTAAAAAAAAGATTAAAAAGGCAAATAATGTTAGGGGAAAGAAAAAACTCAAGAATGGTTGGGATGGGAAAGATTTTCAACTTAATTCCAATGTGTTCCTGCAGCTGCTATATGATGAGATCGTTAATATTTATAAATATATATAAACCTTTTACTTGTGAGCAAGTTTTCTTAAATTAGGTACGATATCGGCAACAGTTCAACACCAATCCAAATTCCCATTGCCCAATATATTATGCATGGAATCAACGTGAACTGAAATATTTCAAGTTGGCATTTTGAATACAAAATTCCGATTGTGGAGTGTGTAATTTTGAAGAAAAAAAAATTTCAATTATGAATTGGTTTGTTGCGTCATTTAAACAAGAATGCATATTTCTTTGCCAAATTAACACGATCACGGTCATGTTAGCAGGTGTTGTACCGAAATAAATTTCAAGGCGTTGCTACACGAGACAATTTATACAAGTAACTTGGGGCAACTAACTGACTGCAAAGTAAAGTAAGGACTGGGTAGAATCATTGGCATTCACAAGACAATTATGTCAAATTGGAAGGTGTAGGCCTACATTTTTCTTCTTTGAGATTTCCTGAAAGTGATTGTCTATGAACTGCCCCGTGTTGAATTACTTGCAAATTGCATCAATCATGTTCGGCATGCAGACTGTTGTTTTGCAGTTATATTCAACCAAGCAAAACAAATCACTTAATTAAAAATTAGTCGCGTCTTGAATTTTATATACAAAATGCCTTAAGATCTTCGGCAAGGAGACGAAGAGGAGACAAGAGAGATGGTTATCAGAGATCCGTCTTGGAATCCTGGAGGGATATAGGCGCCGAATGAACACCACGCACCATCGATCGCTTGGAATGTCTTCATGACCTCGCAAAGTAATAAGACGAAGTCTAAGAAATTGAAAGCACTTGGCTGGAGGAGAGATGATAATTGATTCTACAGGCTGGGGGTAAGGGGGGGGGGGGGGGGGTGAGCAATACGGTGACGGCACCTCAAGCGCCCCCGCAAAAAACTCCCTTGAATTTAATTAAATGTTTCCTCATCAAAGGAGTCTATTATATACAATTTGCAAATATCGAAATTCGAATAAGAAAGTTTGAAATCTTCTGAACAATCATACGTGTTTGTAGGAATCTAGTAATCATAAAATAAATGTGTAGACGTGCAAAATGATAAATACTCGGTTAAAAATAAGAGTATGTCCGTCTATGGGCGGTCACGACGATTCCATTTCCTTTTTTATTCGGATACTTGAAGTGGAACCAAAGTCAAATAATGCCCGCGGTCAAGGCATACCTGACAAATTTCGTTATCATGAATTTCAAAGTTCTCAATAAATCTTCAGTTAACTACGACACCAGAATATATACCCCTTAATTCAAAATCGAAATTGAAATCTAGGCCTAAAAGACGTCCGGTCATAACAGACATCAGTATTTCTAAAATCTCCTAAAGACGGTAGGTATGGCCGGAGTGAACTCTCCGAAACACGCATTTTATATGTCTCTCCGAAGAAACATTCTATTCATCAAGTCTAATTTCGGTTGGTGAAATCTAAATACCGCAAATCCCCTTATATTTGTATCTCGTATAATCGAAAGCATCAACTCGATTCAACTAATTAATCTAGACCTGTGTTCTTGAGGCTTGCAATTTATTACCGGTAGTAATTCTTAAAGTCAAAAGATGTTTCCATCAGAATTTTTAAAAGAAATGCTGCCTAGATATTACTGTAAAGGACTTCCTCAAATACGATAATCCACTCCTAAAACGTAATTAACCCCAGATTTATTGAAAACATCCGAATTCAATCATTCTTAAACGCGGGAAATGCATGCTTAGGCCTAATTCTGTGCTTTGGAACTTCGGATTTCCGACCAATATAAAACACAATAAACGTGACAATGACGACACTTCATAATTAATTAGTATAGCCTTCACATATTTTGTGCTGAATCCCTACGGACGTAAGAAAATCATGATGACGTAATGATGACGTCAACAAAATCAAAATTAATCCTGCGCTTAGTAAAAACCACTGAACAGAATTGGATTTCACCCAATTTAGTTTATTATAAGAGTAAGCTTTTCTGCATGCAGTGCCAAAAATATATTGCTATTCGCGTACATGGTTATATAATATAACGCGTGATTTCAGGAACCTCTCGCTCAGAAAAAAAATCACGTGGACGGGGCTATACCATTTATAGTGTGTGGGATGCGAACCACGCCCAGTATTTTACACAGTGGAAAGCATCGAGTTTCAGCGGCAAGACTTCAACATAGCCAAAGGGGGAAACGTTGATTTTGATTTCACGTCACCGACACAAATTTTTACAATTGATGCAATTTTCTTTGGTTTTCCAGTGATCACATACCGTAGTTCATTTAAAATCTGATATAGTGAAAAGATCGACTAGCGTAGTCTTGTCACCTCTTTGACAAAACAGTATTGTCGTTGGCCTTAATGGCCTGTCGTTGGCCTTAATGGCCTGTCGTTGGCCTTAATGGCCAGTCGTTGGCCTTATTGGCCAGTCGTTGGCCTTATTGGCCAGTCGTTGGCCTTATTGGCCAGTCGTTGGCCTGAACACTTAATAATCGCAATAGAAAGAAACCAATAAACTGATTCATGTAGCAAATGAATATGCGATGGCCGCACATAGCAGGCGCGGCGATGAATTTTTCCCAGGAGAAATTTCGCACTGAATATTTCCTGCTCGTTTACTTGAAGTCTTGCTGGACTCTCTAATTCTTCATCCACCTAGCAGTACCTGGAGGGTTTTCTTCTAAAAATAAGTGAGTTTTTATATCAAAATGCAATTTTTCTAAAAACAAATAATATTGAGGCTTACTGGAAAATGAATGCTTTGGAACTGAAATAAAAGCTAAAAACATCATGCGCATGGAGAGTGCAGTATGTTGTATTATTGTACTCGTGATTTCTAGCAGGTGCACAATTAGTTAATTGATTGATTTACAACTCACCTGACATACCGGATGGCATCAGACTGCTTGACTGAGTCGGCTGGTCTGTCGTGTTCTTCTGTCTCATCTCAGACTGGATACACAGCCCGTTGTCTTCCGGGAACCGGTCGCACTCCAACATGGAGGGCCAGGGGAAGCAATTTTTGAGCATGATGGGTTCACAGTTCTGCCTGACCTTCTGACAGAGAGACCGACAGGGGTAGATGGGTCTATCCAGGCAGACGGGAGAAAACAAAGAGCAGAGAAAGAGCTGGGTGTCATTATCACAGTTGACGATGAGGAGAGGGATCCAGCCCTGAGACTGATCCTTGACTTCAAAGATGGAATCGTGATCCAGAAGGTTTGGCACTCGCATCCGGTTATACCCGATATTTTGACACAGGGCTAGATCGCTGGGAATGTCCACGCATGTTGGCTTGGTACGGCCGGACAGATCCATGGCGAACCCGCTCGTCAGACGGGCCAGGCACACCAGTACGAGCATCACATTACCAATCATCGTGGTAAACCTCCTTCTCGAATAATAATAAAAACAGTCTCCTTCAAAGGTCTACACCAACTGGCTCTTTTTTACAGCACCACTCAAAAAATTCCCCAAAACAAACAGCGCCGGTAGAATCTATTTACTGTGGTAGTTCAGTATGCTTGGGGCATACAAGAACGCAAGGCCGCAGACCAAATGGCCTTTAGTCAACAAATGATTCACTTGTCTGAAAGAAATTGATTTGTTCTTCAGACGGCCAACTTCCCTCCAAGTCTCTGAACTGAGCTAGAGAGGTCTACTGCGTGACAGCAGTTAGGGTGATCGGTGCTGCATGCACACCGTGTTAGTCTTTTGATAGTTAGACTGCGCGCAGTCAACGATGTATACACAGTTAACGCGATGACTCAACGTTGAACCAAAGAATGCTTTTTCAAGTCGGAGTCTAGTCCTGTGCACACGCACTAACCCCGCCGAATTGCCCAATTTATTGCCAGACAGAACTCACTTGTGTTTCTTTTGCGTCTGCTCAATAAAACCACAGGAGGGCGCATCGCAGATCATTGGCGGACTGAGAAAAAGAAAAAAAACGACCGATCAAAAACACTCCAAAATTGCCAACCTACTTCACTAATGATGTATTATTTATGTCAGCCAATCGTGGTCGAGTCCACTATCGAATACAGGAACGAGACTTGTTTCATGACATTGTGTTATATTTTATAAAACCATTTAAATTCATTTAATAGCCTGCAATAAAGAACCATTCCCAATCAATTATATATTAAGATTGCTTGCTGAATATTTTTTTCTTTATCATAAATAAATAGCCTGAGAAAATATGAATGGTTCTGTTTCTTCCCCTGAGATGAATGGTGCGGTCTTAAATCAGAATTTCTTTGCGGCTTAGTGCGCATGTCAATCAATGGAGTGGTTTCCGCCCCCTGATTTTGTGCAGGCATTGGAGCCGAACAAGACTTTTCTTCATGGGCCCAACGTTCACCTGTGAATTGTGAAAGGTGTTGCAGCCAACCTGCTATGGTCTTTGTCAGGTAATGTTGGTTCTTCAAAAATAAGAAGAATGTATAATGATGACAGCCATTGTTGCTTACAATAAAACGGGAAGAAAAAATGGCTGGATTGTCAAAACCGTTGGAAATGGGAGGAGGATGGTGGTCAAGTAAAATGTGGCATGGTGAAATGAGGTAAATTTCGAAATTAGAAACCACCCTTTTTTGAAAAATGTATTCGGGTTTAAATTGCTTTTGAGAAACATAAAGTTTGTATCACATCATATAAAATAGAATTTGAATTTTGGTTCGTTTTGCATTTAGCTACACTGTGTTTGTAATCTCTGTTGCTCCTTCATTTTGGTTTTTATTTGTTGGAAACTGTAATAAGTCACTTTGTTGTTCATTTAGAAATGAATTCCAAAAAAAAAAAATGAATCAATAAATGATCGGAATTTAAGTAAGATAATGGTGATATGCTATTGATAGCTTGCTAAAGGTTAACCATAGTGTACATTCACTTCCTATAATAAAATCCTTATCAGTGTTGAATGCAAGTTTAAGAGCTACTCATCAAAGTGATTTTTATACCCTTTTCGAACCCCTCTTACTGGACTTAAAAATTATGATAAAAAGTGTCTGTATGTTATTTTGACAAGTTCTGAATAAGACATTTATCACCTCACTGCATGGCGAGTTGCGGCATAACTTGAATAACAGTTGTCATTCCCAGATGAAAGAAGAGGACTTTGAACAGACAAAAGCGGGGAATATTTTTCGATGATGAATCGAATGAAGCATGGCGAATGACAGACAAAGACTGCAGACATTCTCCGCAGTTCCAAGATGGAAACCCAAACCCAATTGATTAATCTCCAAGATCGTTCAAATTTCACTGAATCCGGAACTGAAAATAAGTCTATCCTTTGGAGCTTGGCCCGGCAGACAGCGTAACAAACACCCAGCAATGTTGCTGACCCAGATTGGTCGGGACAGCCCAAGAATGGAGAATTCTCCCGAGGGGTAACCCAAGCCGAACATTTATATAAAACCATTCCCCGTGGATTGTCAAGGAGCGCCGTGCGCTGGCCTTGTTTCCGATCGGTGAAGAGGTCGCATTTCACGGCGGAGTTTTGTTGTCAAGTGCCAGAGGAGTCGATAAAGCGTGCGTGACCGGTCGTCTCAGTTGAATGTACAATGAGGGGTTTGTTGAATGGAAAACAAAAAGTTCGTTTGAAGTTTCCTTGAATTAGCCTTGCGCATGTCAAAGCCATGAGCTGAATCTTCAAAACAATGGGAGTCATTTATAACTCGGCTAATCAACATGGAAGATCTAATTTGGGAAAATACGGCCAGTCAGTTAAATTAGAGAATCCTTTCTTTTTATTAATTGGGCTGACGATGCATTATAAATACTTCTAATATAGGGGGGGGGGGTTCTTAAAACATGGAAAATAGGGAATGAATGTACTTGTCATCTATCAATGGCAGTGATGGTATGGCAAGTAGTATAATTACTTTTTAAATTTAAATTAAAATAAATCATTTTGGGTTTTTGCGTTTGTTTTGCTGTTGAGTATATAAATCTGAGGTTATGATTTAAGCTGAAATCTTTGACCATTGCATAAACAGCAAGCAGTTGCGGCATTGAACAGACCATGCATGTATTGGTAAGGTATCAGCGTATAGTACAATGTAGTATTGAGCTCTTGTTGATTGAAGCATGGAGGAAGGATCCTTCCTCCATGGTTGAAGTTATGGTGTAATAAACAGGATGTTCGGGTCGACAGCTTTGAAGTTGAAACAAGGATCATTGGAACTTTTGAAAGAAATAGTTTAGCTTCCTTTTAAAAGTTACTGCACTTCATCCATTGTTACTTTTCAAAATTATGATACAAACTAAGAAATCCTCTCAGGCAATGATCTTTGATAAATACAATGCAATAAGTTATCGATCGTTTTAATCAACAATCATTGATAACTCTCACAATACTTCATGTTTTGGAGTGATGATAAACGGGAGTAGGGAAGTTCCTTCATCCACAGTGAATCCTGATCAACCTTTTGTTTATTATATATGTACCACGAAACCACAGCCACCGGCAACTTCCTTCGCTGTGGGCAGCCAACATAACCAGCTCATTAGCATAATGAATTGGTCAATGTTTGCCACAGGTGTTTGAGTGACAGATGCCAAGTCAAGGCGCATTCAGGTGAACTGGGGTCACAACCCACCCATGGGACCAATTAGCAAGGGCAACCATTAAGCAGTAAATTACATTGATGAGAGGGTGTCAGTCTTCATCTTGATGGGTCCTTCCGCCATTTTAGTGGGGGACTACCGAATGTTGCCAGCTTTGTCATCTTGTGATTGGCTAATATTTGCTAGTGAATACATGTAGTTCCTCCAGTCTGCAGTGTACGCGTTGAAAAAAATAATATTTTTAGCAAGTTAAAAGATTTTCAAAGTGAACAAAGAAACTGGCAGGAGCGGGATTCGAACCTGCGACCTCCGGGTTACCGTATCGGTGCTCTACCAACTGAGCTGTCTTGCCCTATGTTGGCGGTCTCCCAAATTGTCAGTATCTTTGTTCGGGTGGGCGCTAGTCAGAAGTCACAAACCCAGAATGCCGTATAGCCAGGGATCACACCCAATTTTACGATACAACCTGGGAAGCGACATTGTGGGGATCACTCAATGAGGATACGACTTTTCAACTTATAACTTCGTCAAGCAATCCACAAGGGAAACTGACTAGGTAAATTTGAACACATTTCTAAAGTGAACAAAGAAACTGGCATGAGCGGGATTCGAACCTGCGATCGACCTCCGGGTTACCGTTCCGGCGCTCTGCCAACTGAGCTATCTTGCCCTATGTTGGCAGTCTCCCAAATTGTCAGTATCTTTGTTCAGGTGGGCGCTAGTCAGAAGTCATAAACCCAGAATGCCGTATAGCCAGGGATCACACCCAATTTTACGATACAAAGATTGCTCATTTTCTAATTCGTGGTTTGGAGGAGTTCTTTTTAAGGAAAAATGCCCGAGAACCAGCTAGTCTTGCTTGCAGCTCCCATAGTAAAATACACAGAATCTCGCAAGGCAATCACAAGATTGGGGAAGGGATGTCCACGCCCAAGTATGGATAGAGGCCCAAGTATGGATCCCAGCCGTTTAGCCCACGGACGTATAATGGCTCGTAATGAGTCTATACAGCTGTATAACATCTGAAGCCAGTTGATTACCGTGACTATCACCATAGTACACCAGTGATGAGCGTGTACTATTGGGAGCGAGGATAAAACGAGCATGTATGTTAACCACGGGAGAAGGTTGTCAAACGTATTGTTTTCGGCACAGTAAGCTAAGTTAGGCTTCCATAGAGAGGAATCCCACAACGACGAGTTTAGCGCCGATCTGCGCACTTCCGCGTTTGAAAACGAGGATCTCAATGTCACAGTAAACAACTTTACAGTAAACTTTACAGTAAACTTTACAGTAAACAAGCTTTTCAGCACATTCATTCATGCATGAATTAATCAGGCAAGGAAGCGCAGACGCACGATCAGCAGATCGTGCGTCTGCGCTTCCTTGCCTGATTAATTCATGCATGAATGAATGTGCTGAAAAGCGTTGTTTTGTTTGCCACTGACACTCTCACTTTCAACCCGGAAGTGCGCAGAAGGGGCTAATGTGAAATTCCTCTAGACTATTGTGCTGTGCATGTCGGTCGAGGTTAGACTAGTTCCCGGTCCCTCCATTGTCCTTCGGACTTCAAATGTAGGGTTATGGTCCCATAATACATATTGGGACCGGGAACCAGTCTAGGTCTAGGTTATATTTATTCGTTCGTGGTTTAGCCGAATAGCGCCCCCATATTTTGGTTATTATTATTATTATTATTATTATTATTATTTATTCGGCCAACAAATGAAAACAAGCACTTTGACAAAGCAAATACATGAACGTCAGATATAAGAATACTAGATAAAATATGAACAATTGAAAAAGGAGGAATGAGATGGGAAACGATTAGAAAAAGGAAGGGGTGGAGAGGGGAGGGTGGAAAGGGGGAGGGTGGGGAGGGGATGGGGGGGAGGGGAGGGTGGGGGAGGGGGAGAGGAGGAGAGAAGGAGACCAGAAATAAGGACAATAAAACATTCCAAGCCGGCCAGGGTAAGCAAAAGTGTACTTAAACACTGTAGCCCTAAAGCCTGCCTACCCAAACTTGAAACGTTTACATAGAAAAAATAAACATACATATACATGTACATGTATATGTACATGTATAGTTACTATTTTGTGACATTATAATATTTGCGACTCGGAGTGGTATTTCTCTCCAAAAATTGTCCCCCTCAAAATGGTTCCGACTCCCAAACAGTGTGTGTGCGCATGCTCCATTTTGAAAAGAAATAGCCCATCACACTATGAACATCTAACAAAAGAAAACCCACGCAGTCCTTTGTTTGTAACAAAGGACAGCGTGGGTTTTCTTTTGTTAGATGTTCATAGTGTCAGCTAAACAGAGTGACTTTCGGGTCAAAGTTCATCCAAATTGCTCAGTTACAAGCTCACGTTCCTTATAAGTGCTGGGAATATTAATTTTTACAACCTGCATCCGATGAAGTACCGGTACCGTAGCTCTAGCTACGAAAGCTTATGCCATATTTCTTTTTAAATAAAGTGCTGTCAAATGAAAACTCTCTAAAAATACCTCGACATTTATACAATTAATTTTGAGATTTGTCAAGTATATTTACTGCATGCATGAACAACCTTACTTCAGACTTCTTATGTTGGCAGAAAACCCAGAAAACCCAGAACTATTTGTGAATAAATGGCTGCTGGGTCAGAGGTCAAGCCAGGCCGGTGGAGACACATTCCGAGGAACCATGAGGGGGCATATGGGATACGTTGGGGGCGCTGAGGTCGCAACTATTACTTCAAGTGATGCTTTATTTATTGGTCTGAAACTCAAGTGTGGTATAAGATGTGTGTTTGTGGAGGTAATTCCTCAACCCATTTGATTGTACAGCTGGTGATAAAAGACTGTGAATAAAGGAAATTGCATGAATATACAAATCGGAAATAGATGAATAATAACAATGATGTAACAATAATCCCGCTCCTGCCAGTTTAAGTTCACTGTGAAAATGTATTCAAATTTACCTAGTCGGTTTCCCTTGTGGATTGTTTGACGAATAACGAAATGTGAATAAACTAACACGTACGCAACTATAATGGATCATGAATAAATGCATACATGAGTAGAAATTGACCTATCGCCGTTTACAAGTTAACCACGCCCCTTAGACAACCCTATTGGAATTTTGTGTGGTAATTTTTGTTTGTCTCAGATTTTGCGCGTTCCACGTGGAATTATAATTGATGTAGGCCTAATTGGACAATAATTCACAAACTGCGTTGACGCGATTCGACCGTGATAGGTCAATTACGAACCAATTAATGAAAATTATAATGCTTATAAAGTACCGTCAAAACACGAGGGAAACTGACTACATGTAGATAATTTCAAAGTAAACAAAGAAAACTGACAGGAGCGGGATTCGAACCTGCAACAAATGGTATTCCGGAGGTCGTGGGTTCGAATTCCGCTTCTGTCAATTCTTTGTTAGTTTGTTCATTTTGCTTATAAAGGATAGATATGCAGTTGGAAGTTTAAACACACCGCAGTCCTGCAATTAATTCACTGCTAAGCTGTGAACGAGTCCAAATGATGACACATGTACATGCATGGGGGGGGGGGGGGGGGGGGGTGCGCTACCGTTTTGTGGACAGCAACACGGGGGAAATTATTAAAACAATGCGCGTTGAAAGAAAGTGCTTCGCAAAAACTTAGATCTTTGTCCAACATTGTTCAAAATGATAACAGAATACAGTCATGGTCGATTTAGAGACATATGTAGCCCAAGAGAAGAAAATATCAACTCAAGCTTTTTACATTTTTTTTGCGAACCAATCACCTTTGAGCGTTTTTATTATTCTTGATATCTTAATTATAATTACGTCATCAGCCATGCATAGATTAACTAAACACTGTAATTAGCAATTTTGTAAAAAGCATTACTCTCGTTAACACAAATCCTAAAAACATGTTTGAAGATGTCTTCATAGAATGAGCATTGCATGTTCCACAATTACATGTATATAAAAATCATTTCCGGGTAATTTCATTAATGTCCAACGGTGCAATATTTATATCAATTAAGGTACATTCCTTTCTACTTAAATGTTCTATGTACGAATAATCTTTGGCTATTGTTTAGGGTCCCATGAAAATTTTGCATTACAAAGCGGTGATCTACAAGTAGGTCTCGAAATATTAAAAACAATGACACGAACTGAGAAATAAAAAGTGATGTAAAGCAGTCCTTTTTGATTGAGCCTGTTTGAATGGTTACCAGCGAAAATCCAACTTGAAGAATTACATTCGTTTTGGCTGGTTGCCCGCGCACTTTTTCTTAATGAGTATATTCCTTAAATTGGTCAAATTATTAAAACAGGCCTGACATTTTAAACGGGTAGATTCCTAAACGGTCATTACTACTTACTAGGCCACAATACTCAACAGGTTCAGTTTCGTAGCTACAATCACGTAGCCAGGTCATTGGCGAATGACAAAAATAACCTAAATGAGCTTGAATTTGATTTTGATAGTTAGGCAATTACCGTAGTAATCTTCACGAACCACTTAACCGGCATAATAACCAGATGGTCGTAAAAAACTTTACAAATAATTGTTTAAACTTACAAAACAAAAACATATTTCGGATGCTATAGATTTCAACCATTTTTTTTCCAAATACGATTCAATAGTTGATTGGTATAATTGGACCAATCATGAGTCAAACGAACACAGAATTAAGAATTAACTGGTTTCTGGCCACATTATCATGTGGTAGTTAAGCGTTCGTACTAGCACGGGAACCAGCGTACATGAATACCAGTATCTAATATGAATAGAATAACTACATATATAGTTAACACGTTCTTCAAATTAGAAAAAACAACATATACATTGTATATCTAGATTCATTTCTAGGAGTAAAAACGTTGAAGTTTTAACAATTAAAATGATTGAACTGTTCAGGGGTATTATCCATTTTGACTTTGAATTGTTCTACAACGTATGCTTCAATCTTTAAAGAAAGAACAAATGATGTAAGGTATTTCAATATATTCAAAAATACTCATTTGTCACGAATTAAGAGGAAAAAAACATTCGCGATGCAAGTAACATAGCAAGTAAAAAGAAACCGAAAGAAAAAATACACTCATGGAAAACAAGACACAGAATAATTAAGGTTATTTAAACAGAATATTTCTTCAGTCCAAACAGGACTACCTGTTTAAAATAATTGGAATTTCTAGCTTTTATCAAAATGGCTAAATTGGCGAGTTCGAGATTAAAAATAAATAAAACTTTATCACCATGACAACCAGATCAAGATGCATGAACCTATTAATGCAAACTGAAAACGGTTTTAAAATACACCACGATGACATATTTGAGCACAATTCTTCATTGCCATGTTCTCTTTTTTAATTAAGAAATAAGCTGCGTCAAATAGTCTGGCGTCTCATCTGTACTATCGACCTAATATTGGTCTTAACTACGCTTTTGAACGAGTATATATGTATTGTATGCAAAGATAGCTGCAGTAGTATGTTATGTCCAAGAATAATCTTGTCTAGGGGATTATGAAAAAATAGAAGTATTTCAGACCTTATGTAGTCTACGCTTAAAGTAAATTCACACTTTCTGCTGAAGTCAGAAGAATGTAATTTGTCTGTCCTATTCTAAAAAATGCTGAATTCAATAAAACTACCGTTCCAATGAAATTTGGCATTTGGCTTACAGTTAGTGCGATTAAATTAGCAATGGCGTGATTTTCCCCAATCCCTTCAACTTTTTGAAACCGATTTGTTTCAGATTTTATACCTGCCTCTCAGTTACATTTCCCGCCCTTTTAATTATGCATTAAAAAGATACAGCGCATAGGTAAGAATATTAAGGCATCAAGATTAAAGAAAGACCTTTACAAAGTTTATACAATTTTACAGATAAAAAACAAACAGTACTTTTTTATCCATAAGCCACAACAATTACAGATGGATTAATATAGATGGGTTTTGGTAATGGCTGTGGCTTAATGACATTTGCGTGCCAGTGAAACAAGCATTACAACCACAGCCTTTAATAAAAAGATCCGGATTCGGACCAAGCCAAACTACATGTTACTAAACAAAAATAGTTGTACAACTTTTAATATATCACGACCACGAAATAGTTAGTTTACCGCCAATAACAATCTTTCACCATCACAATAACGCGGCTGATTTTACCAATGAACTCAGAACAATTTGACAAAGAACTCTTGTTTGCATAGTTGTTTATATCCAACTCATTAGCCCAGCCTCACCAAGCATTGTTGCAACTGTCTCCATCTGACAATACATTGTACATGTATTTGCTACTGCTCTTGTGAGGATATGAAACTGTGTCGGCTCCTGGAATGGAGGCAGGGGTAAGGATTGGGTTTCTGGGGGTGTGGGTGGAGCAAGGATAGGGGAGAGATTAAATTGGGTGAAAGTTGGCATGTGGAAGAGTCCAAGAAACTAACAGACACGGTTCTAGAAAGCTCATTTTTGTTTGGGGGGGGGGGGGCATTGACGGAAAATCATAAACTCTTAACACCGACAACCAGAACTCTGAAGCATTTGAAAGTTAAGTAAACTTAAGCAATTTTTCTTAACAAAACGCCAGCAAGTTGTGTGGGTCTGTATTTTCTAGCTATTTTCATGGTAATTATAATAAAAACCTATTGCCTGATTAATCTGAAATATGCTAATGAGGTCAATTTCACAAATAATCAAAGGGTCAACAACTTCCACATTGCACCACAATTTGCTACGATACGACACATCACTGACACTAAAGTGCACATGTATATAAAAAATTGCATTAGAGATACGTACATAAATTAAGATATCGTCAAATCTCCACTCTGGGAAAGAAATATTAATAAGCATTCTACTACTTTAATTATTGCTTTTTACATATTTTGCAAATTAATTTTAATTGTACAAGTATTTATTAAAGGCGTCTGGGCTAGATACTGACATATACGGCATTTTATAAAAAGCTTCACAATTACTCTAAAGCAGTTATGGCTACAGTGGTACTAGACAGAAGTAAACAATTTTTGCCACAAAATTGAAGACTACAAAAATGCTTCATTCTACCCTACATGTATTTGACTGCAGCTTGTATTTTATCTGCTTTCAAACCATTTGTAGCATATCACCTTTGACCTTTGACCTTTCTAACAACAAGGTCAAATACGAGACTTGTGTTTCCATCACAATGTGAGAGTAAGGAAATCACAGCATGTCGCTGAAGCCAAGGTTGAAACCTGGGCTTTTTTCTCTTTCAGGATTCAGATGTCCGAAATTCGTTGGTATTCCATCACCATGGCAACTGAAATCGAGTTTGTAAAATCAGCACTTTCCGACGCAATCCTCTTACTCAAATAAGCAGGAATCCCTGTACAGCTATGTTCATCCTAGACTGTTGCTAGGCGGTTGCTAGGGATGTTTCCTTGACTCGTTCATAACTGGGCAATGTGGGTCTTGACGTTACAATTCATACAGCGCCCTCTGTTGACAAAAGCTGACAACATCCCAACCTTGCAGTTTGTCCAGGAAAACACCAAAAGTAAAAAAAATAACTAATATCAGTCTCATGCTGGAGTTCCAACTAATTTTTCAGTTCAACAAAAATAGTTTGAAAGGAATTTCCGGTGTTAGTCTGGTCCAAACTGCTGAAAGGGTAAATTCTGCGATCAAATCCAGGTTGTCAACTCTAAAGTCCGATGCCACGTACGCCCCACGACAAGTGACAGAAACACAGCAGTAATGTCTGATCCGGTGACGAGAAACAGACATAAAGCTCCGTCTCCTTAATGATGTGATGCAAGAAAGAGCAAACTCCACTCCAATGGAAGCATAATTGTAGCAAGCACAGATTCAAAATCATATTGTCCACCATCGCATTGTGATTTCAGCAGTCATGTCTGTCATGTGACTCGTCACGCGACTTGTCATCATTTCTGACAGTAACTCTGTCACAATCTTAAAAATCAATCAGTAGGCCAGTACCACTGCCATCCACTGGTGTTCCCTCGTCAGCATCCTCATTTGCATTCTCATTAGCATACTCATTAGCATCTTCCTCGGTATCTGGGGATTGGAGGGCTGCTGCTCGGGCTGCTTTTATCTCCCATGATGCAATGTCCTGTCCTGGTGCAATCTGGGTAAAAAAATAAACCACGGTTAACACATGCACAGATCGAACACAAATCAACAGAGTTTAATGACCACTGGACCTACGGCCCAAGTCCAGTAATGTAGGCATTGATCTTGTTGACTTCGTGACCTAACAAGTCTGGAATTCTTGTGATTATTCTTAAACATAATCTTGCAGCTGAATCTGAGATTTCACATGGCGACTTGTACAAGCCTAGCATGTTTATTAAAATGATCTTTGCTTTTGAGAAAGAACTTGCTTCAGCTCAAAATGTTAGGCCAGCTAATTTTGTTGATTTGTATGTTTCAGGTCAATTCAGTCAGTTAGCAGTTTAATTCATGTTCTTGTTTTAATGTTCAGTGACTTAAATATCAATTTTGCCGCTGTGGCAAAATCATTTCCCAGCTGTTAGAAAGTATCATATACCCGATTGGGTTGTTTTATCAGACTGAAGCATGAAAGCATGACAAATAAAAATACCTCATTTTGATCCGGGGACTCAACAGGTTCAGATTCCTCCATCTCAGGGGATGCAACCTCAATCTCAAAGCCATTTTCCTCGGTGTGTCCATTAAGGACCTGCTGGTTCTCATCTTCCTCTTGTCCATTTACTGCTTCTCCGTCTTCCTCCTTCACTGGCTCCGTCTCAAATTCTGGCTCCACTTCAACTTCTAGCTCTGCTTCAACTTCTGGCTCTGCCTGTACCTCTATCAGTTGCTCCTCCTGTTGTACTTCTTCCATCGTTTCTTCAGCTTCTAATTGATCTTGCTCGCCATCGTAGTAGGAGGACAGCCTTTTGGGTGACAGTTCTTCTTTCTGGACACTACTCTCAGCATGAGTGACTTCTCCTGCTTCCCACTGAGCCCGGAGTGACCCTGCTGCAACTGACATCTCTTCTGGGGTCTCTGAGGATTCTCGGACTACATCCTCCCTGACCTCTGGCTTGCTCTCTGCCACCTGCCCCTGTCCCCTCACCTCAGTCTTGATGTCCACAACTTCTTTGGGCTTCTCTGGAGCGGTCTCCACTTCCACCTTCTCCCAGCGATCTTTGAGAGAGCGGGACGTACCACTCTGAATGTTCATAGGTTCATCTCGGACAGAAGTCTCCCGAACCAGGTCAGTGCGGACTTCAGGGGTGTTCTCGACAACTCCTTCTGTAGATGGTGCCAGCTGGTCCAGGGACTTGGGGGATCGCTCAAGAGGTGCTCTAGGCTTCTCTTCGATGTTATGCACCTCTCCTTTCTCAAACATACTACGGAGATTGCGAGCAGCTCCTCTCTTGATGCCTGGGTCCTCCTCCCCTCTGCCTTCTTTCAAAACATCTTCACGCTGAACTGGAGTGTTCTCAGATACCCCACCTTGATCTACGTCATCTTGCTCCTCTCCGTTGTCTTCTAGAGATCTTGGCGACATCTCAATCTTCTCCTTCGGCTTCTCCTCGATATTAGAGACATTGCCTTGTTCAAATCTTGCTTTCAGAGACCGTGCTCCGCCAGTCTTGAAAAATGGATCATCAACCTTCTCAGAGGACCGCACGACATCATCACGAATCACAGGAGTGCTTTCTGACACGCCGCTTTCAACATCATCTGGGTTATAATCCTCTAGGGAACGAACCTCCTTCACTGGCTTGACAGGCGTGGTGTCAATATTGCTTACCGCACCCTTCTCAAAACGATCCTTGAGTGATCGAATCCCACCTGAGAAGGTCTTAACCTCGTCCACCTTGACATCAGAGCGGACAACATCTTCATTTCTGACCGGAGTACTCTCAGCAACTTGCCCGATGCTAGCCTGAACCTCCGATTCCTTTGCTGCTCGGATCTCCTCCTTAAAATCAAATGATTTTCCTGAGCTGGACAAAGGGCTCTCTCCTTTTTCAAACTGGTCACGAAGAGATCGCATGCCCGAAATGGCGACGCGATCATCAATGACGTCACTTGAACGGACAACATCGGGTCTCAGTACTGGTTCATTCTCAACTACTTGCCTGTCCTCTGTAGAGTGAAAAAGTAATCAGGATAACTTTACGAACTTTACTGACTACATGACCTCTCCCTAATTAGTCAATATCTTTGTTGGGGGAAGGGTTGTACTGGAGTCCCTGCAAGTCCTTTCACAAGTCCTTTCGCGGTCCAGTCAGAAGTCCTTTCATAAAGCTAGTCACAAGTAACTGGATGAACAATGACAAAGGAATGCCTTTGTCAAAGCTCATTTGAATAGCTTGTGATTAGGATTAGGACTGGAGGGCTTGTGATGGACTTGCAGGGACTTGTGATGGACTCAAATAAATCTCTGGTTGGGGCACTACATCACTAGTCAAACTCACAAGACTAAAACATAAAAACCCAAAACATGTTTAGCATCAAGTAGTTTTCCAAAGGAAAGGGGAGGAACTTTTTGTAATACTGCTACATTGTATTTTTAGCTCATGCCACTCAATGTTCCAAGATGTCCGTCCCATTTTTTCAAGATGGCTTTCTCTGACATTATAAGAGTCTCCTAAATCAATTTAAAACATACACGAGATCGCCTGGGAGGCACTTTCCCTTATCACCTTATTTTTATGGTGTTTTCAAAAGAGATGAACAAAAAACATAACCTTTTCAGACTAAGTTTAAAGAATTCACCCTCCGAGACTCATATTGTTATAGAAAGCATACATTGAATTAATGTTCTTTTCAATTATGCTAATAAAATCAGTCATTTTCAGTTGCACATGGGAGTCACTAATGAACAACCTGCAGACAATAGAGGGCGCTCTTTGCCTTCTCTGTGCTGCTTCACCGACTGGAGAAAATTCATAGGGTAAGAGATACAATTCACAAGAAGTCTGCACTAGAAAGCAGGTCCTGGGTTCGAGTCCCACCCGAGTTAATTTTTCCAAATAATCTCTCGGGACAACACTGAGTATACAGTGTTTATACATTTGTCGGTGAAGGGCAAACCCAATATTGAAGATTCAATTCAACAAGAATAATACTGCCATTTTATCAGTGAATTCATAGAAGAGATCGAAGCACTTCCCATATTGTTACCCCTGATAGACAGGCTTATTAATTCCTGGATCCATCTCAACTTCCTAGAGGCACACACAGCCAAGTTAGGCAGCCTCACATGTAGGCAGTCTGTACTGCAATGGCAGTCCTTTCAGACGCTGGTGGCAGCAGACATAACGGTGATTTTTGCTAGTTCCGAGCATGCACGCGTAGTTCCGAGCATGCACGCGTAGTTCCGAGCATGCACGCGTAGTTCCGAGCATGCACGCGTAGTTCCGAGCATGCACGCGTAGTTCCGAGCATGCACGCGTAGTTCCGAGCATGCACGCGTAGTTCCGAGCATGCACGCGTAGTTCCGAGCATGCACGCGTAGTTCCGAGCATGCACGCGTAGTTCCGAGCATGCACGCGTAGTTCCGAGCATGCACGCGTAGTTCCGAGCATGCACGCGTAGTTCTGAGCATGGACGCGCATGCACGCGTAGTTCCGAGCATGCACGCGTAGTTCCGAGCATGCACGCGTAGTTCCGAGCATGCACGCATAGTTCCGAGCATGCACGCGTAGTTCCGAGCATGCACGCGTAGTTCCGAGCATGCACGCGTAGTTCCGAGCATGCACGCGTAGTTCCGAGCATGCACGCGTAGTTCCGAGCATGCACGCGTAGTTCCGAGCATGCACGCGTAGTTCCGAGCATGCACGCGTAGTTCCGAGCATGCACGCGTAGTTCCGAGCATGCACGCGTAGTTCTGAGCATGCGCACAGTCGTACTTCCCCAATACGTCAGAGGACAATGCTTTGTGTTTCCTATTGTTCCTTTAATATAACCAACCCCATAGACTAAGCACGTATCCTTACGTTCGAGGACCGATTTCAACAAAAGACTACGATCTAGGACTGAAAGGTTTCTTTGCGTTTCCTTTCTTCTCTTGTCCTCGGAGATATATACAGTGCACGTACATGTTGAGAACAATGGAAAATAACCGTTGTGTCTGTTGCCATCAGTCTCAAAAGTCTCCCCATTCTACAGACTGCAGACATCTGCCAACTCTACAGATAACTGCAAATTCAGTTATCTATACAGAAGTTGCAGATTTCTACAGACTACAGATACAAGTAGTCCTAACTACAGGCTCTATAGATAATTACAGACTCAGAGTTGTAGTCGAGTCCCTGCAAGTCCTTTCACAAGTCCTTTCGCAAGTCCAGTAAGAAGTCCTTTCATAAAGCCGGTCACAAGTAACTGCATGAACAATGACAAAGGAATGCCTTTGTCAAAGCTCATTTGAATAGCTTGTGATTGGAATTAGGACTAGAGGGCTTGTGATGGACTTGCAGGGACTTGTAATGTACTCAAATAGATCTCTGCCTGCAGCTATCTACAGACATTTCAGAAAATGAAATCAACTGAACACTTCTGAATGTCCCTTTACCTGATGTGATCTGGTCAAGACTCTCCCTTTTAATCATTTCCCGGTCAAAGCTCTTCTTGACCGTCACATTGCTGACTTCTCCTTTCTCAAACTGGTCCTTGAGGGATTTCGTTTGTGCAAATTGCAGTGCGTCCTCCTCGCTGTGATGAAGATAAACATTTAAAGTAAAATAGAGACAAGAAAGGCACTGATGAATACCGTCGATCCAAGGAGCAGTGACAAGGTGGAAATCATCATAGGGGAAGATGTCAATTTTAACACTGCATGATCAGTGCGGTCCATTGTCTATGGGGGAAATCACAGACTTACTTGGCAGGACTCGAACCCATGACAACACGAATTGATTGCGCAGTACCCACTGGTCCACTAGATTGAATCGGCAAGCTGACCCCAGCAAGCTCGGTGGACGAGTGGTTAACCTCATGAATACATACAATGGCCATAGACACGGTTTGAAGACCACCTGACCGGTTGTCGTCTATACGTGCATTCCTGCGCGTACTCAATCCATTGTTTGCCTATTGTTTAAATTACGCTTAACTACACAAGCCCACCTTGGCATACCAGCACCACATCCATAACAATCAGACAGAAGGGTCAAGACGCCTGCACTAATCAGCAGGAGGTCTTGGGTTTGAATCCTGCACGGGAAGCATTAAGAAATATATACACACCTCATCTCCTGAGTGTCAGCCTGGTCAAATCCATTTTCTGAAATCAAAGTAATATATATAATTTGTTGTTAATCACAACATCACCGTACAAGATTAATCAGAACTCGCAATCAGAACTCACAAGAAACATCCAAACTTCTGGAGAGGTTTAAAAGCATTATTGAGAGAACTTACCAATTTCTTGCAGACAGGCAAATTATTTTCGGGACTTTTAAGAACTAGAAAAAGTTTTAGAAGAACCTGGAATTTTCCTATTTTAAAAAGCCCAAGTTTTAAAGCCAAAAACTGACAACTGCAGAAATGGAAAGGAGTGTCACAAAGTAAAAAAAAACAGGAACATTTTGACAAAATTTGGACAGACTTGTCATTGAATACGGTTCTCCATATGGCCCGACCAAATTTATGTAACAAATTTACCATTTTTGTGCTTTCATTTATGATGAGAATATTACGATTTTATAAAAACAGTTATAATGATTACAAAATTGACTTAGTTTCTACAACCAAACCTTTTTCTGAAACATTTTTGCCTGTCCACCGGATAGTCATTAACATGAGAGAGACCAATTGTTGTATTTTAAAACAACTTTAAAAGCACATCAGATAGCTTCTAGAAATCTTTCTCCTTGCTGAGAAGTTTTTAAAATAGAATATTCAGAGATGATAGACAAGATAAAGAGAATGAGAGAGTAACAGAAACAGACAGACAGTCAAACAGTGACAAAACAAACAGAGGACCAGTCACTGATATTATAAACCAGACACAAACAGGTACAACCAAACAACTCAAAGGAACAAACAGACACAACAACCAGTAACAAACTGACTGACAAACAAACGCAAGAAGCTGATCAACTGTAATGCAATCAAGCATTACCAAGTTGACCTCTTTACTACAGATGACGACCATGGCTGCCGTTTGAAAAAGACCACCATGTACGCATTCCTGCACGCACTCAATCCATTGTTTGCATTACACTTGGCACAGCAGCACCCAATTAGTAACAGCCAAACAGAAGTGGTCGAGTACAACTGCCTTGCTATTATATTAAACATTGTCCAAGCCGTGCACTCGGCATTACTGAGATTTCACAAACACTGTTGGGAACTGAACCCCAGACTTTCCAGTTGCAAGTGCAGGTGTCATAAAAATACAAAACTTGCTTACTCCGTAACAATCAGTTTTGTTCTTAGTGTGTCCACGCTGGGTGTACGACCAATGCATAACATACAATGTACACGCATGTTGAGGTTTGTCCACATTCAGTTGAAAATTACTGCGAGAGAGCCCTCTGCATGTGAGGCTTCGCGTCGATGAGCAAGAATGGATTTGCACAGGACTCAGCTGCTAGTCCAAGCAGTGTCTTAAAGGTTGGATTATAAAGCAGATACCTAGCAATTTGGGGTCCCACGTCTCTGCTGTACAATCTCACACATTTCAACACAGCCACACTTGACATCTTGCAATTCTTGATTATGGACGCCGGGCAGTTGCAGTTTGAAAAAGACCAACTGGCTGGTTATCATCTATACACACATTCCTGTGCATACTCAATCCATTCTTGTTTCAATGAATAGATGGAGCTTTCATTCACAAGAAAGGGGCCTCCAAGTGCAATTAATAGGACCACTTTATTCAGTGTGGTGCCTATTGTTTGTTTTACACTTGGATGCACATCCCGTTCTTGGCATACCAGCCCCAGCCCCAACCCCCACCCCCCAATAACAGCCGACCAAAAGGGGGTTAATGCCAACCTTCTCATTAACAGGAGTTGGACCAGCACATCCAACTTGTCGGTCTGCTTAAATGTTTACCAGTGGCAAATTTGTCAACTTTCTCCACGCTTTTTTTCTGGGCAAAAGTCATTCTGGTAAAATTGCCAAAAAAAATAAGTACACTTTGAAGATGGTTTTGGTTAGACATGTACTTTTCCTGCATTCTCGTGCCTTTTCTTTATGCCAAGATAAATGGAGTTCATTTGTAGTCCTTTGTCTTGTAAGTTTTCAAAGTGAAATGTCTGATTTGTTGTGATCTGTGTAAACGTGATATGACAGTTGATAATGAAAGTGAAGAGGGTACATATACATGTATGTACTGTGAGGTGGGTGGGGAAGGGGGAGGGGTGGGGATGTTAGAAGTTGGTAGAAGAATAAACAAGGAAAAGGATCAGATGGATGAAAGAAAAGGAAATGATAATCACTGATTAGTCGAGTTAAGACAAGATTTATCAACTTTGGAATCCACACTATCCTAAACAGAATGCAATGAAATGAAACCAGAACAGCGAAATGCACATCCAACACAACAAAATGTTTATTCATCAAAAAGTGAAACACTACATATCAAAGGAAATGAATATTTATGCAAGTAACTATGTAACATGTCTTTAAATGGGTCGCACCAGTCTTGAAGGGTTCTAGTCACTGATACAAGTAGCGTATTTGTCTTGAAGTGAACTGATAATGGCACCAACCAATGACAAAGATCTTTTCTTCCAGAGCTCCACCAAAAAGGGGTGGGGCCGAGTTTATAAAAAGGTGAGGTGATGAAAAGTGAAGGGTGTAAGGAGTGTTTGATGATGAGGAGCGTGAAGCATCACACTTTGGCATGTTTATTTGGTCATTTATCGGTAGAAACCAGAAACTCAAAACTGGTACAACCCTCAATGAAGAACATGCATGCTGAAAATTGACCAACTTAAGAGAGCTAACGGAAATCTAAACTTACTATGGACTAAACATAAAATACTAAATACTACCAATAAACAGGCACAGTTCCAGACTAAATATTTTGTTGGGATTTTTGTATGCTTTGGAAAGTCTTAGACATCTTTGAAAAATGTCTATACTTAAAAAAAGAATGCACGTACATTTTGTAATTACAAAAGAAACTATTTTTAGGATGATCATCTGATTTTTTTAAATCATGAACTCAAACCGTGCCTTGAATTCATGTTTCCTGACATGGTATGAACAGGAAGATTTAGCAATGAGTTGAGTCATAACTACTGGTTAAGTAGTATCCAACTACAGTCAAAACCTTTCCCTTATACAGACAAATTCTCAAGGATTTTAGTCTTCATTTATTCTTTTTAATTTCTTAAAATTATTGCAGTCAATTCTGCACTTTAAGACAAGCAATAAACACATAGCGTGCATGTATTGTCTAGGTCACGGATGACTTTCAAGTGAGAAAGTAAGACGTCTGCACTAAATCCTTAATCAATTTGATTGCTCGTCATGCACGGAATTTAATTATATCCCCACTCGGATGGTTTTTGCACCATCTGCACAGCAGACAACATGGACAGTTAGAGCTCCAGCTACTACAAGTAGATCACTGAACAATCAGATGAGAATACATTATGGAAGCAAGTTTTAAAAATAGAGATCTACAAAAACTACAAAGAGATAGTGTATGCTTAAAGCTTTCTCACTATTGATCTCTAAAAGTTAGATATTTTCTTCTTTTTGTACTTTCCGGAAATGTAGTGCGATTACATGTACCTATATCTGAAAAAATTGATAAAATTAAGGATGGCGATCTGGAAGTTGTAAAATCAACTGCTGGAGTTTTTATAATTAATCTTTTAACTTCAAAACAGGATTAATTAGAACCGTTTTAGCAAAATAATGGCATTATATTTGGGTCTACTTTGACAACGGGGGAGGTGGGATCAGACAACAAATAAAAATGCATTTGCTAAGCAAAATAAAGCCTTGAGGCAGCCAAAATCATCGTTAGGCAGACTATTGTCATAAGCCATTGTCATCGGTAACCAGTGAAACATATGTGATTGTGCCTAGCGACTTTCTGGCACAATCATGGATTGTGAGCACCTTTACATCCAGTAACCAGCTTTTCGATGTAATTTTTAAACATGATTTGGTGAACTAACTGAATTAATCAATTAATTAATGCAATGCAGGAAATTTGGTTAATATAATATGCAAATTAAACTAATGACAGCTCTACAAGCTGTTGCTGTACTTGGTCTTCTCGGACTAAAAACTTAATGAACATTAACTTGATAATCTTCAACACAATATCTTACAAAAATTTCGAAAAAGACGTTTTCATTTATCCACAAAGAATGACAAACACAAACGTAAAGAAATCATGTATGACTGTCAAACCTTTTCCATGTATCTACAAGTACAATGTACGTATATTATTTCTGTGTTTTTATACACTGCATGCAACTTCAAATTGTCAATTCTACTTCTATAGTTAAAAGTCCTCAAATAAATCAGGAGTATAGAAAGAATATTGACAAACGATACCAACTGAGCTATCTTGACCATGTGAGTGGTCTCCAAATTAATCAATACCTTTGTTCAGGAGGTACTACGGTATCAAATGAGGATCTAAATACACACAAATTTAACAAAAAATGAAAATCTTTAGGTTAGTTTTCCACTTTGTTGCTCTGAAAAAATAAATGAAATGATTAGTAGACCTTAATGAAACCAATTAAAATGCTACGACTATCACAACCACAATAATTATGGCTGGTGCTTCCTTACACAAGTTCCTAAAGCAATCAGTAAACAAAAGTAATTTTGGTCTTTAAAATTAAATTCCGATGTTAGGAACATACAAACCAGACGTTTCTTTGTTAAAGTGGACTCATCACTATAAATGCAATCTTACTATTCATAGGAAACCTTGTACAATAAAACATTGAGGAAACAAAAGTTGAAAGAGCCAAAATTGTGCAGAAAGGGTTATTTATGCAACAAAACTGTTAATCAGGCAATGTATGATGGGAAGAAATGCAAATTAGTGATGCCATGCAAAGAGATGAAATGGAAGAAAATGATGCCGACAAGATATTTATCTTGATACCACACGGGACTTTGTAGCCTGTTAAAGGTAGTCTCCACAATCGGACTTTGTAGAAATTATTTGGTCAAACTTAACATGCGATACTAGGCTTTTTTGTTGCAGTCATGAGTCACTTGTTAAGCGTTTTAGCAACTAGTTTCCGTGAGCAGCTACATACTACATTTGGTTCTGTTCCCGGTTATGTCTGAAACAATTTTTGTTTCATGAATGATAAAACACACCCTGGTTGTCAATGCTGCTATTTACACTTCACTTGAGGGGGAAAACGACCATCTCAGTGAATTTCACTCTGAAAATTCTAGTGTGAACACTGCTTCATTCATTTATCTTGTAGTTGTTGCTTCAAACTACAGGTTTACATCGGCAGTATCACTGCAAATTTTCTAATGACAAACATTTTCTATCCTATCCTGCATTGGGAAGGACTTGTCAACGAGTCATCTTTTGCAGGAATCTTAACGATGACATTACTATGCTTTGTTTTTTTTTGGAACTACAAGTAATAAACATACATTAGTCTATATTACACCATAATGAATAGAATGGCGGGTAAATAGCACAATTAAGCACGAGGCCAAGTTGAGAAAAAAACATGTTTACCATCAAAGGAAGGTGGATCTTTCGTTAAGCACTTATCCAGAACCACCAAAATGACATCGTCGCGCGCATCACGCCTTGTGCCTATTCAATAAGGCCTAGTGCATTTTCAGTAATACATGACGATGTCATTACCGGATCTTCCACCCTCCAAACTGGCCAGATGGCTACTTTCTCAACCCAAAATGTCTGCCAACATCAAGTTTTGCAATAAGATGCATTTGTTCTGCTTTTTAAAAGAATTTCTACTTGTGAAAGATTAATTAGGAAATGACATAAATACAGCCGACCTCTTTCACGAAGCCATAAATTGAAACACGTTTTATTTCATTTGGCCTCAGGCTACTGTTAAAAGAATAGGGATTGGAAGGAAAGGTGGGATTTGGGAATGACAGAAAAAAGGGCGTCTGTGTCAGGTGTTATGTTCTAATGAACTATTGGTTGGCAGGGAGTTGAGTGCATAATCTACATGTGACCTGAATGAAGTGTAAAGCGTGTAGAATCTGTTGGGATTTGTACGGATTTATATGGATGTACATGTTTTTAATTGAACCCGGATTTAATCTTTGTTGTACAATTTATAAGTTAAGGCCAGGTAAAATATGTGTAACCATATTTAAAGTTATATCCTGATTTGTCTTGGAGACAACTGCTTTTATTAAAAAAAAAATGCATATGACTGATTCAAAAATTTAATTAAATTTTATTTTATTTCTCTTGTTGAAAAAAGGGCATCCTTTGGATGCAAACAATATTTCGTCTATTATAAAGCCTTAATTGTGCTTAATGTTGCTCGTGTTTTGACCTGCATTTTAAGTTGACAATTTTCAAACACTGAACAAAAACACGTGCACTCACCCCAAAATCCCCACACCCATCTTTATTTAAATACATATCTACGTATATTTCATATAAATCTGAATTCTGTAAGCCAAGTCCTTTTCGCACAATGATTGTGATGCAATGTTTGCATGCGAATTCTGCCACATTTCTGCAAATGCTTCACACAGCAGAAAAACCTAAAATATGATACAAACCTTCCTTGCTTGTTTTGTACACTACTTTCATCATCAACTTCAAACTAATCTCATGCGCACTGTTTAAGGAATACCTTTTTTCGATTCTTGATGAATTTAAATAGCAATCTGTCCTTTTCAAAGAAACCACCATGCATTAACTTTCAAAGGCATTCACATTTTGCCACCTGCTGGTTAGATATTGGTGCCTAGACATTTTCTCCAGAATTTCCTTATGGACAAAAACGTCCGTAGAATAAATGCAGACGACAGATTGAGCCTAATTTGCAGTGGCGCATGCAAAAAAAAGGCAATTATAATTTTGTAGGGATTGGCAGACCATATCCGCCCATTGTGTAAGATGTTTCTTTGAGTGAGGTACAGGTGTTGAATTCATACTATGCATCCTATTCTCAAAATCAGAAAAATATCAGTCGTAAACACCTTTTAAATATTGAGAAATAGTAAAAACAAAATCATGGCAGATCAAATTTTTATGTTTTCACTTTTCATTTTGTTCTATTACAGACCAATGTGGATTCGGCATTCTATTGATCATTCATAACATAGGTCTGTTAAAAAAAAAACTCATTTGCATAATTATGCACACTAATCAGGGCAATATGCAAATTTGTTTCCATGTTTCCTTAGAGAGCCAATACCAAGCTGTTCATTTTAACAGCAAACCCTTCCAACTTTAATCTCACAATTTTTTCAAATCTACCTACATTTGTGCACCACTGTGCAGTCTTGACCAAAGTCCCTAGTGGAGGAAATAATTGGCAAACTTACAAATCAAACAAATTCTTCATCTGAATAACATTACCTTTCACACCTAGAGATTTTCACGGAGGGAAAAAACAAAATGATCTGTGATATTTCAACTCAACAAAATAACTGATGGCAAATGAATTTAAATCAAAACACATTAAACAAAAACTGAGACAAAAGAACAGAAAACAAACAAAATTGAAAACAATGATGATCGGAACAGAAAAAGGTCAGAAAAGTATGACAGGTGTGAAAGTAAAATATGAATGGCCATAGAGAAACCATGGAGATAAAGTATATTAGTCACTGTGTGCCTTTGCATTGGGCAGAGACAATTAATGAAATGGCAACGAATGGAAGAAACAGTGACCTTTGACATTTTCCAAGAGGCCTAGCCTGACTCCCTGAGTTAGTTGAATATAGAGGGCGCTATGACACTGATAACTGGTGGTATAGCTTTCATTTATGTACATTTGAAAGAAAATTAGACTGATGTATAAAGAGTATATTATAACATTCAAAGAAATTCCTAATCTACAATACTATTGAGACTACTGTACCAATTTTTTATTTTTAAAAAATACTTTTGGCCACTTAATAAAATAGACGTTTAGTGCTCCTGTGTATTCATGTATTTGTTTTGGGGCTACCAGAATTTTTTATTTTTAAACCCTTGCCACCGGTTGACGTCTATACACGCCAATTTTTGCACTTTCAATCTATTATTGGGGTATTGTGTACATATATGCTTGGCTGCACAAGCCTCTTGTTTCCGTTTCGCCTGGCTGCATAACCCGGCCTGGTGCCCGCGCCACCCGGTGGCAAGGGGTTAAAGCAGAAACAAATAGTCAACATATTCAGAATTCTTTCACAATATTTCAGCTGAGCTGCCTGTCATGTTTGGCAAAAAAATTAGCCATCTCAAAACTGATGCACGAACTGGAAATGACCTCACAAATGCAGCCTAGAAAATCATGTATAGCACCATCTAGATTGTCATGTGACATCAGAATCTATATCACGTGACTGGGAATGCATATCAGGTGACCTGAATAATAAGGATGTGATTAATTTGGTCTTGTAAGGCTCTATACTTTCTACCCCCAAAAAATCTAACCTCAGTATGGTCTAAGCATTCTGCTTTTCATCCAAAAATATAAAACTAAGTAGTAAGTAAAAAAAAAAAAAAAAAAAGCTAAATTAAGCTATTTTGCTCATTGCTCAATTTAAAAGGCTCTAACTCACCATTCTTTGAATCAGCAATTCAACAATTAGTTTGCTTTTGGAATTTCGAGTTATATTAATAATTAGGTGAGAATTAGAAAATTTCAGAACTTGTTTCTATATTACAAGTAAATTTCAGTGCATACAGCTTGGATTAGTCAAGTTAATGAATCTGTAAACGGGATCAGACTAGAATGCTTGTGCATAGATTTTTCAGGTCGTTTCCTTCCGCTTTGAGCCAAAAAACATCTCATTTGGCGTGATTTGCATAGACTAGTCGTTTCAGCTTTTGTTAACTTTGCTCTTTTTTCCTTCCCGCATATTCATTTTGTTTACATGTACAGTTGGTCTTTTAGGGGCAAAATTGTGGCAATAAATGGCTACAAAACAACTATGGATGAGTCGAGCTGGATTAGATCTACTCCACACCAAAGTTAGTTCGCTTTAAACACCCTAACTAAATATCTGCTGACATATTTCACAACAAAAAACCTACAAAATGTGTTTTTAAGGACAGACATTATTTCAAAGGAGTAACAAATACAAAAATATAAACCCGACATAGAACAAAAAAATACTGAGGCTTGCGAATGCCGTTTTAACATATTGCAAAATAAATGCTGGTGGTAAAAAAATGTAATAGCGTAAACAAAATTTCTTTGCATAGTGCCATAGTCCCCTCAGATTGAGTTGTATTTGGCATGCTTAATGCTGAAGAATGGAAGAATTCCTTAACCTTTGGACATTTTCTTCGGAAGTTTATTTCAACAGGTTGTTTACGCCTCACCTTACATGTAACTTGACTACATTAAGAACTAACTTAAGTGAAGTATTTATTAGGAATAATTTTTATGTAACATTGGGTTTCTTTTTCTTTGGGAAATATTAAACCCTGGTTATAATACTTACTGATTCAGTAAACCAGTTTAACTTGTTTGATTAAACGGGTCAACTACACGTAAATGAGTTAATAAATGTTTTGTTTGAAACCTGTGCTGTGACATTTATATTTATAGCTTGACAACAGACATCTATAAATTACATGAAGTATATTAGACCAGTCCTTGGCAGAAACACGGCATGCACCAATGCATGCTGGGATATGGTACCTATCTGTGTCTTCATCAAGAACTTTGAAATATTCTTTGCACGAATTCTTCCTGCTTGCGTTAATGAACATTCTGCAGCATTTCAGAACGTAATACGTTGAGATAAACAAATGTATGGTTAAAGAGAAGGCCACATACATACAGTTGTATACAGTGGTGTGCAAAATTATTTGAACACTTGACATATCTGAAGAAATTGATATTTAATGCCTTACAATGCCTGGTTTACATTTTTCACCTGTATTAAATAGAAAAGGTAATTTTTGTGAGCATACATGTAGCTCACATTAGTATCTGCCAGTCGAACCATCTTTTTTATCAAACTTTACTCTAATATTTGGTGTGTCCACCCTTGGCAGCAATCACTGCGGCACATCTTTCGGGCATAGTGTCTATATATTTCCTGAGAGTTTCTACCCTAATGCTGTTCCAAGTCTTCTGAAGTTCATTCTCGAGGATTTCATTTGAATGTACATTGGTATATTGATTGCCATTTCATCACAAACAACTAAAGTACCTAAAATATGCCAAGTGTTCGAATAATTTTGCACACCACTGTATGTGACCTTATTGTGCATTTACATTTAAGCCAATACAAGCTTAAAAGCCACTCTACATTGTAGGTAAAGGGTTACGATCAAAGGTGGTAGGGTTGGCCACATTTTGAATTGCCAACCAAACCACCACACACTGGATGCTGACACGCTTTAATACTTCATGAAAATATAATTCTGTTAGTAAATAATTTTAAAAATGCTGCAACTGGTTATTTCAAACCTAAACACAGTCTGTAAACAAACGGTGATGAGAAACTTAATATAAATGGTGGGTTTAATGTTTTTCCTAAGCCGAAGCCACTCTATACCTTGTCTTTGTGAGTGGCTATGGGTAAAGTCTATTTCTTATGGGTACCTGAGTCCGGCATAGCCGTTCGGCGGGACGATCGTGAGCTTCCATCAAAGGCATCGTCATAGTTACCCTTCAGTTTAAAGAGCTGGGAATAATGGTGCTTGCAGTAAAGGAACTGTTTGGACTGGGCGAAGTTTCCAAGGCTGAAAGTGCGAATAAATTAACAAATTATTACTTCATGTCCTTGTAATATTAGCCACTACATGCTTAAAACCCTATAAACCCCCTAGGCATTTTAACTAGGAAGTCCTCAACCTGTCAAAATCCAACATTGTGCAGTATACCTATGACACATTCTTTGGACTTAGACAAATTGGGGCATCATAGCTCCATGTAAAGTAATGATGCCAAGGCGCTACAGTCCTGAACCCATCAAAATTCAACACAACCTGCTGTTGAAGTTTGTTAGGCTTGGGGTAGTTAGGGTTAATTAAAAGATACATGTACGGTTCTGTCCGTTCTAAAGATAAACTGTCCAAAAAAATAAAAAATACATCTTCTAAATATTTTCTTCTGAAATTTTGTGAATGAAAAACCACCTTTTTGGGCATCTGCAACCCTCCAAAAAGGCTTTTATTCTTGTTTGTTTTGCCGCAAATAATTCAACATTTTTAAGTTTCTTTTTCACTAACTAAACATTGGGTTTTCATTTCATGCCTCATTCAAAAAGTGCTAGAAAATTATCAATTTCAAAAATAAATTTTGTTCACAGAGCTTAGCACAAAAATTTACTTTGTAAAACAGGTCACCTGCAAAAACTCCATGTGATTTTCATAAACCAAACAGCTGAATGTTAATCACAAGAAATATTATTATTATTATTATTATTTATTTGGCATAAAAACAAACGTACAATTCACACACACAAAAACAATCCCGTATTTACCAAGGAAGACTTTTAAGCTAAGCAAATTTTTGTGCTTAGCAGCTCCGTGAAATTGTCCCCAGATATTTTGTGAAGCTTTTATCAAACATGCAACAGAGCAAAGCTAGAGACAAAAAGGTGAAACAGACAGAGAAACAGAGTGTTAAACTCACCTAAGACAGCCGTTACATTCTGTGCATCGGAAGCATGTCTTGTGATATGATATGCCATCTGCTGTGATCTTTTCCATGGAATAAACCGTCTTTTTGCAGACGACACAACGGTCGTTAGGTGTGGTCAAACTGGCCTGTTTCTGCAATGAGACAAATATTGTGAGAGGTTAGAGTTGTAGTTCAGTCCAACTCTGCAGCCATGGATCTTGAAGACCAGAGAGGACTGGATCAAGTCTACTGACAACCAAACAACATGTATCCAGATACATTCTGGTATTCCCACAGGTTGATGAGACAGGACGGTGGAATGTCAAGGAGGGAAATCAGGTCAAAAGAGCAAAGATTACTCAGGTACTGATGAAGGAAGGAAGAGGAGGGCAGGACGAAGTAACCATGACGACCCCAACAAAAGGAGGGATCAACAGATGTTTAGGAACCTTTCATAATGCTCTAAATGTGCAAGGTATCAAGCAAAGCTATTGCCATTTTTTTTACATGTACATGTACCTTGAAAACTTGAGGACAGTTAAAATAGAAACATGCATGGTCAAAAAACATGCAGACAGCCCAAAAGAAAATGAAATATTTCAGCTCCGCCAGCAGGCCGGGAACTTTAAAGAGGCAACGAAGTAAATAGATTTGTAACTTCCCCACAAAATGACCATGATGTATTGGCACAGCTACATGTAAGCTACATGTAGGAGGTACTTGGATCAAGTCTAATCACAGCCCGGACACAGCTGGAATAAATGTCTGGATTGTGCGTAATTTATCGTTTCCTAATTGTATTTACAGTTAATACCGTAGAGAATCACGGATCAGGAAAAGATTACTTGATTGCGCTTTTGACATCTCTGTTCACACTTAAAGAGGCTCCTGTGAATGAGGAGAATGACAAGCCATCACAGAATGTTGCTAACTTGAGTCTATCAGTCACTGCAGTAAAACGTAATGAACACCGCTATCTATCCTGAACATTTGGCAATAAACGAACATCCTCTTTGGGCTCCCATATTGTTTTCAATACATACCATTATTCACTATGACAAGCGACCACGACAGTGAACATTTCTTGTAGAATTTGCGATGTTCATTAAATAAGGTACATTAAATCCACAGTACCTGATGGTTCCAAGAATTTAAGCTCGACACTGGAAAATAGTTGGGCTGTCTCATTTTAGTAGTTGATAGAGCCAGGGGGTGCGATAATGATTTCACTTCTTCGTTGCTAATCGTAATTAATTATATCATGATTACACACTACACGTATATACTTATACATGTAGTAATTACAACTACATTGCACTTACTAATAATCCGTTATTTTGCAGTAATCACGACAGGACGATTACTTTGCTTTATTGCATGTACAGTGCCTGTTTCTGGGTACCTTTGAAAAACAGTGTCAACTGTTTACTTAGGTCTTCCCACGTAAAATGACATAAAAATCATCACGATTAATCGATTTATTGCAATAGCCCAGCATTACTCAATCTGTAATGTAAATTTAATTAAAACCCTCCTATGCAAACATACATTCTGAGCCATGCTGTTGTATGGGTCAAAATCAGTCAAGTGATTGTTGTGACCCATTGGAATTCTATGCATAGAACTAAATTTTTGACCTGTGATGACTGTTTTAGTAACTACATGTAGCTATGAGAATGATTTGGCATGCTGTGAGCAATGGAAAGAGTCAAAACTGGTTGACTGAATTTGACCTGCCATAGTACTAACCACATACATGTACATTGTAAGTACATGTACAATGTAATCTGACCATTGGTGACTGGTCTGTGTTGAAAGTACAGGCAGGGGAGGTGGAAGGAAATTTTGACTAATTTTGACCTTTTAGATAGTACAAGGGTTTCAATACTGCACATTAATCCCGTATGTACATGTACAAGCGTTTATGATACAATGGGTACAAGTTTTACGAATTTTATCAATTTGTATAATACTCGGCACCTCAACCACGACACCATATGACTTTAACTGGCAGAGTCATATCAACACATGTATGATATTGTCTAACATCTGGGAGATGATTTACATTGAAAATCAATGAAATATTTTATGTGTAAACACAGAATTCTTTGTGCATGTTGCTATGGCAATAAGTTATCACATATCAATGGTGGTTTGGAGCTTAACACAGAACAAACAAGACAAAGTTCGATTAATTTATCATCGGGAAAAGTACAGATCTCTCAACACTTAGATCAAAGTGTTGGTTCATTCATCACTGGTCTAGCTTGAAGGTTTCTATCCCAAAATGGAACTAAAAGATCCTGACAAATTGAGAAAAATGATCTAAATTGAAAAACTAGTTGAACAAAATTGGCAAAATGTAAGCTAAAGGCTGAAAAAACCAACTCTCTAAGACGCAGCTTTTTGAAACAAGTTTGTTTCTTAAGGGTCCTAGTTTTATCAAGCTCTATAAGAGTGTTGGGAAGAATCCGACTGGGCGGGGGGGGGGGGGGGTTTGCGGGGGGGAGGGGTTTGCGGGGGGAGGGGTTTGCGGGGGGGGGGTTTGCGGGGGGAGATGAGACCCCTTCCCCTGCTCTCTTATTTTTTGGGGGGGGGGACTTGTACTGTACACCTACAATTTTACAGAACTCTATATGGGCCTTATTTTGCATTTATGGCTAAGAAAATAAACCAGGAAGTTAAATGGTAGAAAGAGTACCTTTGGTTGAGATGTTTTTATCAAGTTAAATATTTTATTCTGTGCTCCAAATATAGACAGAGTTCTTGAGTAATCCGGTCTATGCTTGACAAAGGACCTTTTAAAGCCAATCTTACAAACTGCTCAGACAGTGTTTTAGTCGAGGATGAAAACATATTGAAAACATGAATCATCAACTTGCACAAAGCGGTGTCCTTGTTTGGGCAAAACCCATATGTGCAGTACAAACAGTCATAAAAAAGCCAGTGTGTCAACTTCATGTAAACATGAAACTACAATGTACATGTGTGTATGTATACATACGTGGACCTATAAAGGGTCATGATTTGACATCGGTAACATTACATGGGTAAAGGGAGCACGCAGCGGGAAAAGGGAGCACGCAGCGGGAAAAGGGAGCACGGAGCGGGAAAAGGGAGCACGGAGCGGGAAAAGGGAGCACGGAGCGGGAAAACGGAGCCTCTATACAACTTGAAGAAAAAAAATTAAGAGAAAAAAATGAACAGGAAAAAGAAATTGTTTAAGGAATGGCGAGGATGTTTTATAAATTTTGATGGTGCTTTTTATGCAAGTGTTTGTGTTTTATTTGTATCCAGGAAAAAGGCCCAGCTGACGAACAAAATGCAGGTCTAATTTCTCTAACCCAGATTCTTTTCTGCTAACCCCGTTTATTCCCACCCTGCACTGTGCATCTTGATAAGAATTCGTAGTCCAAACATCCCCTTTGCAAAGTTTAGACATTGGCACATTCCCAACGTTTCCTTTCTCAAGTGTAGTTTGGAAACGAAAGAACAAGGAACAAGTATTGAGTTCACCAAGGGATCATGTTTTAATTAAACACTTGCCAACTTCTGGCCCCTGTGTCAAGTGGGAGTCAATGTAGTGCAGTGATTGCTGAACGCAACACGTGAAACAATCGTGTGAGCTATAAGTCAGCTTTCAAGCTGTCATGTCCACACTGACAATTTTAATTCAGAGGATTTCCCCTACAAATCAATTATGGAAGAAAATGATTTATGAGACTCTGCAATCTGGTCTTTCTAGAATTATTGTTAATGTGCTACATGTACCTGCGAAGAAAGCCATGTGTACCCAAACCCCCTAGACCCTTTTTGCTAGGAACCATCCTCAATCCTCAAAAATCCACCGATTGCCCTGCCCCAAAAAATGCATTTACTCTCAATCCTCCTGTGCTTTAATCACTATTCACCCTCAATCCTCCTGTTTCTCAAACACCATTCATCCTCAATCCTCCAAAATCCTCAAAAACTGCAAGGAGGATTTTGGAGGATTGAGGTGGGTTTCGTCAGGAGTGTCCCACACTCATTCAAAATTTTAAACTTATTACATGTACATGTTACTTATCGTCGCAACTTGTGTGGTAATGTCACATCCAAAGCTACCAAATTATCAATACCAATATTTTTTGGGGTGCCAGCTATCAAAAAAGCATATAACAGGTACATGTAGTATCTTAAACAGTGAGGTAAAAAGCTGTTGCCCAGAAATTCCATTGTCTTAGGGATGTGACATAAGGCTGTGTCAATCCATTAAATGCATAATGTGAGAATTTACAAACAGTAAAAATGAGTATCATTTTATAAATTCAATGATACCAAATGTGCAGGCCATATCATTGAAACTATGCAGCTTGATCAAGAGAGGCCATTGTTTGATTTCTTGAACTTGACAAAGCACTTGTGGCAGACAAACGGTACAGTCGCCAAAAATAACTACGGCAAACAAATGTATGGAAAAGAAAATGACCCAAATTACAACCAGCATATTCACAAAGTATTTACTTTCAGGGGAGGGGTAAGGGATGGGGAAGTATTGAACATCATACTGTTCTGCAAGTTGTAGAAGTGGCTATGCAGAATCCGTTGGGGGGGGGACCACCTCACAACTCACGAATACTCACCCATTTCGGACGACCGTTCAGTGGCTTCTCTGGAGTTTTCTCCGGCATTTCCTGAGCTGGTGTTTCAGGCACAGTCTCTGCTGGAGACTCGGCCATTACATCTCCAGCGGGCATTTCATTATTCTCAGACATTGTTATTTATGTTTGGCAAGTGTACCGAGCTATATGATTCCTCTGGCACAGGAAGAGCCAAGTAATGCCCAAGCGATCTGATGTTTAGCTGCCGACTAGATTTTCCTTGTAAAGCACAAACAAATTTACTGACGACAAAATCAAAGTGAACTCAAGTCATCAGACTGTCTCCTGACGTACAGATCAAAGATCAGAGTTTAAAGGTCAAAGCTGATCAATTTTAGAAACTATGGCAGGTATTCCGGAGCAGTGGACATCAAACGAAGGAACCCCCAAATGATATAGAATGTCAAGATGGCACCAAGAATGCTGGCAAGGGCCAAAGGTCAGATGAAAGAGTTAGGCACAGTTTCTGATGTACATTGATGTTGGGCGTCACTTCACATAAAATGGATGGTGTAGTCACACTATTCTTGGTAACAAAATCTTGCTCACTGCAATCATAGAGAAGTCATACAAATGTTTTACCAAACTGACACAAATTGAACAATCTACAAACATCACTGAACTTACTTCCTTACCCACCCATAAAAATGATCTTTGAGTCCTTCCCTTTGAAAAACCTCTTGCTACAGTTAACTGTTTTTGTCCATGTGGTATAACAATTGAAACCATTGTCCTTGATCAGAACGAGACCTTTGACCTTCCTCCAAATTGGAATACCGAATGACTATCCGTATCCATACTCTATTTAAGGTTACTGAAATTCAGTCACTTTCACATATAGAATAGAATTTGCATTTCCTCATTCCAATATGTCAATGCATGCATTCCATTTTATTTTTTGAGGTTTCAGGATGTGCATGTACAAAACTAACGAACAGAAAAATAATGTACACATGATGGTTCATTTCAGAAGAATTACTGTCAAGCATCGCCCACAAGAACAGCGCTGCTCATTTGTTGCGCAATTTATATTTGCACAATTTGGATCAAATTTGCTTTTTTGTTTAAAAAGAAATATTTTTTCCAGTTTTTCAAAATGGTTTCCCCCTTTCCTGCAAATTGACAAAAGTATGGACACAGTTTAAAGTAAAAATCGTTATAAAAAGTACTTGTTAGCAAGAACATTTTCAAAATAAGGCACCCATACAGCCTGGAATCATTTTACAAATTTGAATGAGATTCTGTGCAACATTTTATCTGTAGCACATCTGTACGACATCTAAAAAATCTGGCAACGTCATCCAAAGAAGGTGCTCTTTACTTTCTCTGTTAAACACAAGACCAATCAACATTCAAGGATAGAGGCAATTTTCTCAGTGAACAGGTCTGGAGTTGAAGTGAAAACAACGCAGACTGACAGTTGCTGTAGATAATGCAGCTCCATTGGAACAATAACGAACCATCCAAGGAAGAAACAAGCTGGTGTCAATCACTAAACGATGAATCGCGTGTGAATTAACGGCTCATAAAATAACCATGACAGATAGACAAGCAGGTGTGGTAGATACCTCCAGTGTGCTTGCTGAAAACTGTAGAATCAGATCAATGACATGACATCAGTTGGCTATCAAGAACAATGATGAACAATGGATGAACAAGGATGAACAAGGATGAACAATGGATGATCAGATTAATTATCCTGGTGGGAAAAAAACAATGGTCTGGTGCTTGGTTGGAAGACTGACGAAAATGGAAAGTGTCCCCCTCTTTTCAGCAACCAATGATACCGGTGTCCACTGTACAAATTCTGTTCCTATGACTTTACCATGTACCACACAAGGATTCCACTGTTTGACGTGCCCTACCGACCACAGGGGAAACCTTGGGATGGTCCATTATGCCCACAGGGATGATGTTATGATTGCGGGTGAATCTTTTGTTATTCACATGACCGGAATTTTTCAGGCATATTGCATAGTGTACTTGAATAGAAATCACTCTTTAGAAAAGTACAATGAAAACCTTCAAAAAAATGAAGGATTCAGGAAAAAACAAAACTTAAATGTCCCTGGTAAGGAGTTCAGTCATACGTGAATAATTATGATTAATTGGAGAGAACTACGATTTCAATTTCTGTGAATGGATGAGTAAGCAAGATAGGAATGTTGAATTGACAGTCGTCCAGCGGGTGTAGCTCGGTAACCATTCACAACATGGTTCCAATTAGAATTCATGAAATGTCAACCTCGACCGTAGGACAAATTCACTCACAACTACATGTATCAATTCAAATCATTTTTCAATTCCTTGAATGTAGGAATATACTGTAATTGTACACTGTGGTACATCTGTACAACTTTTATTGGCAATTGTTCAGCCGTTTGAAAACTGTATATAACTACATAAGTACATGTAAGATCTGTTCTTAATTTATCATTTAGATCAATTTGAAGGGATAGTTATGTGAATCTTTATATTCTACTTTAAAAAAAGCTTCCCAACCATATCCATTTCAGTTTTATAGCCCAAATCGCAAAATCCAAAGCAATGTGTCCCTTTAATGAAAAGGTTTATCCAAATGACCTTTGAATTCTGGGTGTGGTTCATATTGAAGGTACTACATTAAGCTACAACATAAAATAATATTACCAAAATATCACAGATGGACCATCCTCTTGATATTTTTTTGACTAGATTTTTAATATTTCATACAGTAACTAAAAATCTGTAAATCTTCCGTAGGATGAGGTGGCCTAAATTACTATGCTAATGTATGTACAGTGATAACACCCCTCTTAGATAATGATGCTGCCCACTACCATATAAGGCTGGCACACAATGTCTTCATTCAACCACTTCCGCCACACTATTTTGAGGGGTGGGCACAATTATTAATGAGAGGAATATGGCTAACCAAATGTAATGAGTAGGGAATGGTGGGGGTGGGGGTGGGGGGGGGGGGGGGTGTAACCATGTACATGTACATATACTACATGTATGTACATGTACATGTACGTTTTGGAATAATAATGTGGCACAATTTGATATTTGTGGTACTGACAGGAAACAGCGGGGGAGTAATTCAATCAGGTCGGGATTGGGAAGTTCCGGCTTTTGTACCGGAGAACAAAACCAGATAATGGCAGTTTTCTTTGCTGGTAGGATGTAGACAAGTTTGTTTGTCTGTGGTCCGCGTTGTCAAACTTAGAACCACATTAAACCCCTGCAGCATCCTCAAGGCACCCTGCTAAATCTGACAAAATCCAACAGAATCCAACAAAAAGTTGCAAAGCCTGAAGAATATAACAAAATCCAAACTCGGACCAAAAGGGTGGAGTAAAAAAACAAACAAATTACACTAGACTGGATTTGTAATCACAAAAAATTAAACAGCTCATTCCAAGAGAACAGAAAAAGCCAAAAAGGAAACCAAAATACGGGTATTTTCCATCAATGGCTCCATCAACTACCACAAGGAGATAGCTTATTACAAGTTTTGAATGGCAAAGAACTGAACTTGAAGGTACATTGTACAAAGTCAGTCAGTTTGTACATGTACATGTACATGTACAATGTACAATGTACATACATGTTTATTTACCATGTGCTGCAAATAAACAAAAGTCTCTACAAATCAGTTGTCATTATGGACTTTAATAAGCCATTTGCGAGTTAAATTTGAATAACATCTGGTACACTGACGTGCTCAAAATGCTTGGCACATTTTAACTTTGAATTCTCCAGACCAAAGAGACTGTTACTATATCACGTGATTCGGGGCAAGCCTTATTGCCATCAACCCCCAGCTCCGGAATGGTCTGGTGTCTGTCATTCTCACCCATTGTGAACAATGTATTGGTGCTGAGCGTCTCTTACATAACTATGCAAGAGCTTGCCCTGAATCATGTGATAGCAACAGTGTTTTGGTCTAGAGACTTCAATGTTAAAATGTGCCAAGCATTTGGAGCAAGTAAGTGTACCACATGTTATTCAAATTTAACTCGCAAATGGCTTATTGGTATTTAAATTGTTGGAGGACCACCACTGCGATTAACATGATTACAAACAGTTCACAAGTACTCCAGTAGATTTGGTTCATATTTCTCTGTAAATAACTGAAAGCAAGAGACAGCCTTGAGGGAGGGCCAGGGATTATAATGTCCATTGGTCAGTCCTTGGTAAGTCCTTGCATTTCCAGGCTTCATTGCAAACCTTCAGACTATATGTACATGTACCAATGATATTGGGTGGGCTAGATCCTTGAGTTTTTGTCTGGTACACAGAGGTGGTGTATGAACCAACCTACAGATCACTGATCCCAATCCGGATTCATTTGAAACAAACAGGCTGGTAGTCTGTGCCTCAGGTAGGCCTACAGTTTACACAACAAAAACATATGTTTAGAGATTTGATGTTTTACAGTTGTGAATTCAAGGTAAACTGCAAACTGCCTCCAGGGACAAACCTTTTTGGATGTTCACTTTATTAAATCAAGGATAATGTTGGAAATCTCTAAATCCATGATTTCCCCAGTTCTAAGCTTAAATTGGGATACATGGTGAAAGGAGAACTACATGTAGGGCTGTTCATTTTTTAATAAATATCTTTCGATTAATCGAAATTGGGTTTGACCGAATATTCTAATATTCGATACTGGTACAGCGCCGATCAAGTTTTTCACGGGTCAGCTGCAATTGACTGCTGCACTGGTAAACAGTTCCAGTTTTAAACTGTTTGGGCACACCCTGGGTAAAGAAACGTAATAAATAAATATATATATAAATAAATAAATAAATAAATATATATATAAATAAATAAATACATAAATGAGTGGAATTCTATGGCTGCAACAATAGTGAGATTTATTCACAAATAAAAAAAATTGCGGTTTGTCTGATGAAATATTAAAAAGTCACTCCACACTTAGTCTAGCAAAAGGATGTCCGAGTTCTGGTATACACACACATCCTGTTGACAAATAACTTGATAAATAAACAAGTATGCTGAGATAAATAAGCAACAGCGGAAACCAATCACATCCGATTATCTAAAATGTCTGTTAAATTTCCTGGCGGAAAGCGAAAGCAAAATACTGACATGGGGTTGCTATGCTGTAACTATGGAAGGAGGTTTGAAGGTGTTTCCTTAACACCACCGAGCTGGTATGCATAGGATGTACATTGTAATATTACATCCCTTTTATCTTGACACTATTCTGGTGACGAAGGTGCTAACAGGATAATGACCAGCAGGGGAAATTTTAAAAGGGCTCAAAATATGTTTAGATGAGAGGCCATCTCAGCAGCTGGGTTTCTCTTAATAGACCTGGACTGACGTACAAATATCACACTGTTACCACGTTTGTCAAGTAAGGAAATGGGGAAAGATTACAATGTTATGATGTCTGGCTTCTCCGATGAAATGTACCGTACACTGTACAGAGATACACTTATTTCGAGGATCACTTTTACTTTGTATTTAAGGAACTTATTAGGAAAACAATGTTTCCTTGTGTGTTGAAAAATGTAGCCACGGTGTTTGCCGTAAAAACAGGCAGAAATTGTTATCTCAATTTCACTATGAACATCTAACAAAAGAAAACCCACGCAGTCCTTTGTTTGTAACAAAGGACTGCGTGGGTTTTCTTTTGTTAGATTTTCATAGTGTTTGTATGTAGTTTTGTGGAATCATTTCAAGAGGCTATGGTCGTGCTAGGACTGAATTTGAATTAACAATATTTCATATTAATTATTTTGGAAAAATAATGGATTTTCCCCACAAACGAATAATGGAGAAAAACCTTTTGAATCAAAAATACCACTTGCTACACTGTGCAATCTGCATGTATGTGGTCTTACGTTTACGTGCCATGATTGCCCTATGGGCTCTGTGCGCACCAAAAGAGGGCGCTGTCTACATAGCAACGCACTTCCATGGGGAGTACGTCGCTGGTATTACGCACTGCGCTCCTCGTTCATTTGATACTCGTATACCAGTGGGATTGCTTTGTCTGTTTGCCGACTCTCGATAATTGCGTTTTCAATAAGAATATCATAGCAGGAACCAGATAAATTGAAGTCAGGTAAGATGGCGTCGATATTGACCCTCAACTCGCCTTTTCTTTCCGCTGAGGGGGTAGTTGTGCACGGAGCCCATATCCATTAAGACTGGAATAACAAGATCGCCCCACTTATACATCGAGTGTCTTTCAGAAATTGAAACTTAAATGTAAGTTACAATCAATTTTTTGCTCATTGAAAAAAGCTCAAGACTTATCGAATGCGGACAAATTAGCAATTCAATTTAAAAGGTTATATTTTGGGATGCAACGCCTAAAAAGCAGGAACAAAGCATCATTCATCACATGCCATATAAAATGTAGCACAACAGATATTTCAAGACTTGAAAATCTTACCTCTGAGTTGTACTTTCTGACCGCTGGGCTGACGGTGAAGTTTCTGGTGACTCTTATTGGCGATGCGCTGTCCGTACCATCGCTCTCGAACTTGGAAAAGCGCGACGTTTCCAACCGCTTTGTCATAGATGTTCGTTTGTTTTCCTTGTCTCCTCCACTCATGGGTTGGTACTTGGCCAAGTCCAGGCGCTTTGAGCTTCCCCGAATAGGAGTCTGTGTTGGGTCATTCTCTGCGACACAAACACACAAACTTCCTTGTTGAAAATTTAAAAACCTATAAATGCCCGACATTTCTGTATGTTTAACAAATGCGTAATTAATGTATATTGCCCTCTATAGCTATTGCACAGCAATGATAAATGCTATCTACGCTTTAAAAATGAGTACTGTAATGGTTAATCATGATGTATGTCAGCAAATAGCGCCCTCATGGTTATCAAAATAATGCAACCAGGAAAGCGCAACAAGTTTTATGCATATTATTATTTTGCGGGCTTAAAATATTAAATTGAAAGCACACATTGCCTTGAAACCACACCAATTTAATTTTTTTGGCTAGATACCTAACCATTTCTAAGGTCCCAGTGTAAACAATTCTACCATGTGTAATATTTATGGAGAAATGAGGAAAAGCTTCGACAGCTGGACATTCAGACTGGCGCCGCGCACACAGCCTGTACTCAACCAAAGTTCCAAGGGCACCACTCTGAATTCAAACGGTCTGACTTCTGAACCAAACTGGCATCCCCAAAATTATTTTCGTCAATGATTTTCAGACAAACGGCGCATTTTCAAGCTATGGTCATGTAACATTATATTCTACGTCTGAATGATCTTCCCAACTATAATTTTAGGATGAATTTTTTTGGCAGTATCCAAGGCAACGTGTCCCTTTAATGAAGGCAAGCAAGTGTGCACAAGACCAAATCAAACTTCAGGATGCTGATGCAAACATGACATACAATGCAACTCACACAACATGCTGAATGGCTAACAATGCTCGACATTTATGAATATGAATGATATGCAAATGAAACGGTTTGACATCATTGGCGACACTGACATGAATAAACATGTTTAAACTGTAGTTGACCAACCTACAAGAACACCCAATCATGATTTTAATAGATTAAAACTTTAATGCATTCAGAATCGCGTGATTTTAAGAGCTATCGATTCAAAGTATTAGTTTAGTGTCATTCGCCACGCCCCCTGTCGTCCAGAGCCGTGTAAAAAATGCATGGTATACAAAATGTACATGTGTGTGTTCAGGGGCGTGGCAATGTTATCCCTGATGATATAGCTAGAAGGGGGTATTTTTGAGGGAGGGCACGCCTCAATTTATTGCTGACATGATTCTCGATAAATTCTTAAAACACAAAAATTCAAACCTTTAAATGTATTTCATCAAATGTTCCGAGAACCATTTGTAATATTTTTCCAACTTTGATCTGTAACCTTTGAACCCAATTATTTCCCTACATGTAAGAAAAGAGTTGGTCTAAAAAACAAATTTAAATTTGCTACCAGTTCCTCTGAAAACATCCCGTACATGTCTGGGTGGATTGTGAAATGTGCTTGGCTTAACACACAGTAGTCTTGGATAAAATCTGCATGCAAATAAATGGACAGCAAGCCGTCCACAATTCCACATTTTTTTCAGTCTGTTTATCCATTGTCTGCCACACGTGCCCCCTGCGTGACCTCAACCCAATCTCCTGATCCATGGAATGCTCAGTCTAAAAAGGAGGATTGTGTTACCATGGAAATAAATGTGTTTTTCCCTGCAAAACCGAAATACATGAAAGGAACCAAGTGAGCTTTAAAGTCTTCTGTTGATCTGTTTGTACTCATGGCCTTAATCTGGCTTGGAATTTGGAAATTCATGGAATTTCAAACAAAGAATGAACAATTTTATCTTACTGAAAATAAAACTTACACTGAAACTAACAAAAAGCAGTTGAGATTCCAACATTTCTAATGTGTCTGTAAAATGTTGACTGAGAACAAGATTTCTGTTGCCATAAAAATTAATTGTACATTATATCAAGCAACCAAATTTTCTTCTCAAATTGAACTCGTATTATAAGGATGGCTTGAATTATTTCAATTGAATTGGAATCAGTGTTTTTGTTTGAAGTAAACTGTTTGCGTATATGTCTGCATACCTGACCCTACCATGATCTCAGTGTATTCCAAATATCCTTGGAATGTGCAATATACCACAAAGATCACGTTACCTTGGTAACAACTTACTACTCTAATGAAAAATCTTGGAAATGTGTGACTTTCAAAACAAATATTTCACTGCAATTCCATTGAAACTGAAATTCCTAAGCTAAATGCCATATTTGTATTAAAACCATAATAAAAAAGCATTTAGTTTATTGGTAAAATGTTTTGATATATAAATATGAAGTACAGCTTTATTGAACTCTTTAAAAAAAATATTCTGTAAATTGGCCAAACCTTGTTACAATTTTGTTAATCTGATAAAATCTATTGCCCCTCAAAAAGAAAAAAAAATACCAACTCGAAATTCTCATGATAAAAAGAATTAAATTACGAACTACAGAGAAGTAGTACAGAGAAGGCATTTAAATGAAACAAGAATCTTGGCTTTATTTGGTTTTGTGGTCAACAAACTTTCTAGGGATGTACATGTACCACTTGGTATGTCTGTTGCTGTCCAAACCATTCCAGAGGGGTTAGATGGTTACTCATAGATCTCAGATTTCCACTAAAATGTCAGGGTGTTGGAATCCCGCCCAGATAGCTTTCCACAAATAAACGCAAGTAGTATTCTATAAATAGATTCAGTGACTTTATCTAGTCCTTTCCTCTGTCTTTGCCGTGGCTGAAGGGGTTTACAATTTGCGAACTTTAACGTTCCAATCAAAATAGGATTCAACTTGAGTACAAATTCTGCTAGTTTCACAGTAATAAAGTGCCAACTACTAATTTCTTTTCTTCAAAGTTTTCAATTCATTTTCTTTCTTTTTTAGGGGGTGTTACAATTTTGAGCAATTTCTGCAAACACAAACTTGTTGGGTTGTTATGAATAGATGTGTCAGTTTATGCAAATGATTCAGTATTTTTAAACTGGCCAAAAATGCAATCAGAATCTTCCCATAATGCACTACTTCAATTGTAAAGGTTGCCTTTTATAGGGAAAATTTGTTTCGTGCATGGTGTACCTAACTATAGAGGGCACTGCCAGGTGCAAAAGAACTGATTTCTGAATTTCAAAGTCAAGCCACATGTGACATGATGGACACTTAATGTACGCGGAAAAAATTTCGTCAAACAAAACACAAGGGACTTCTGACTAGCGCCCCCCCCCCCCCTCTAACAGAACTGACAATTTGGGAGACCACCAACATACATGTAGGGCAAGAGTGTACAGTTGGTAGAGCACCGGTATGGTATTCCAGAGGTCACAGGTTCAAATCCAACTCCTGCCTGTTTTCTTTGTTAACTTTGAAAATTCAATAAAAAAATGTTGCCGAGTTCCTGCACATGAGCTCGTAGATCATGTGTACAGATTGCATTGTCTACTCGACACACAAGGACTTGATCAAGTCTGGAACATGAAAATATGTGGACTGTATCTAAATTTCGGAATCAGGAAGCTGAATGATCCAACATGACCAGAGGAAGCAGGAACAGGGATGAGCTTACATTTCCGATAGGAATCATAATTCAATATTTTCATACGGAGTTTGGAAACACTATCCTCACTTCATCTAAACAGTAATCAAATTCCCGATATCCTCAAAGATTAGAACAATTTTGAGGCCATGAGGCATGCTCTTGTGTTTACAATACAACAATGATAACCACACCATTTTGTAACCTCAGTATGATTTTTGAACAACAATTTTAATTATAAACAAACACCAAAGCTGCCTTAAAATAATTGAAATAATTAAATAACATGCTCATGCATGTGTGTTCCCTACATGTTTGTTTCTTGTACTCTGTCCTTTGAGATAGAACTTGCTTAAGTTTGAAACGTCAGGCCAGCTAATTTTTGTATTTGTATATTTCGGGTCCATTCAGTCAGTCAGCAGTTTGCAACAGTTTAATTCATTTTCATTAAAATAATTGCAACACGACAAACAAAACTTAGATTTTTTTGTTTTAAAGCAAAACTGAAGTTAGGGGAGGGAAAAGAATACATTCATGCTGACAGCAGGCATTAAGGGATATTCACAGTATCGTCAAAAGACAAAATTCAGGAAATGGTCAGGGACTTTAAACAGACTGATCACAATGTCACACACAACCATTCACAGGACTTACCAGACTGATTTTACTGATCTTCATGACATTGTCCAAGGCGGCTCTTTTTTGGACACTTCTTTTTCCAGAGTTGATTTGCCCAGTCTAGAATCACTTAGTATTTTACAATTGATCAGCCGAGGTACAATTGTATGGATGTCTAACCATAGATTGGACAAAATAATTTAAACAGACAATACTATAAATGATGTTGCTTAATCCTAACCCCCTAGGCATTTTTACTAGGAAGTGTCTCCTTAACCTGTCAAAATCCAACACTGCAGTATACCTATGGCAAATTCTTTGGACTTGGACAATTTGGGGCATCATACAGGTAGCTCCATGTAAAGTAATGGTGCCAAGGCACTACAGTCCTGAACCCATCAAAATTCAACACAACCAGTTGTTGGCGTTTGTAAGGCTTGGGTTAATAACTGGGTCAATTTGTTTCTCACATAAGGTTATTACAGATTGTCAGATTTTATAGGTTGTAGTTAAGAACTAATATTGTACACGTGTTGGATGGGGATATAGAGATAGAGATATTTAAACCTGACCCAAAATGAATATTCAGGTAAGAAATGTAAAACGTAAATATAAAACGGAATTGGTGGAGAACAATGGGATGTTCCGTATACTACATGTACCAGGATTTCCATTGTCATTTCATTAATGCACATTTCATTCAACATATATTTGCAATGCAACACCTTAACCAGAATGAGAGCCCAGCCATTGTTACCATACTTGGAGAGTTCATTTTCCTTGAAAAATACAGCACAGAAAGCTGCTGTGAAAGGATTGGGGAAGGTTTTGAGTGACAACACCCAAGCGTACATGTACATGTAGTCATTGAATGCAATAGGCCTATAATGTATACTACATGTACATGTACGTGTACGCTGAAAGGCATGTTCGAGTCAACCAAGCAGGTCAGGCAAGCTTTGTGGCCGAGTGGCTGAAGCACAAGAGGGCGCTTTTGATCTTCTGAAGTCTATTTGTTTACATAAAACTGGAATGGTACATGTATAAGTAGTGTGAAAGAACACAGACCTACATGTATTAATCAATTTATAATCTCTCAAATTAATTACCGCATTTCACCAAAAAATAGAACTATATTGTAAGACAATTATCCACTTTAAATAGTCTAAGTCTAGTAAATAAATTACTCTCTTCTGTCCATTCTAATGATTTCACATAATTTTAACTTTCAATGAAACATTTGGTTACATCTTAGTGTATGTAGCATGAATGATGCGAGTCTAATTATGTATTCAACATGCAGCATTATGCAAATTTCTAGCTAAAAAGCCTGATTAGCATGTCGTGGCGGTATGCATGAAGAGGAACAAAAACTAAAGTTTGAGTTCTACAGCGCAATTGGAAATACTCAATGTAAAGTGCATTCTTTAGTTGTGTATCAAGTGGGGTGACGAAGCACTCGGAGAGCAAATTGTATCCCTAATTGGTTCAATTCTTTGTTTTTGCAGTTCGTATGTACATACATGTACTAGAGTTGACTGCACACTCCAAGCATATGCAGTGCCTGTGCGATCATTAATCATGTCAGAGCGCCCTCTACAGTCTGGTGCATTACACCACTACTATCATAGAGCAATGATTCTACAGTTAAAACGGTGGTTAATAGATTCAAAGCAAGCATTCGGCAAGTTTCCCTGGATGCAGTTAAGAAATGATCACCATGGTAACATGATATTAACGATTAGTTCACACGCTACCTTTTTGACACGCTTTCTGAAACTGTGCCAGTCGACCTGTGATAGCTTTATTGGCTAATTCAAAGGAAAGGAAACGAGGGTTAGATCTACTAATCAGGTGTGTGGGAGAAGGGTTTGGGGGGTTCATTCACTTTGTTGCTATGGTTACATTGTCACAGAAATCGTTCATATTGTAAAAATGACACTTTTCAATCAAAAGCAAGCGCAATTTAAAAATTCCAAAATCCATTTCAAAGATTTAGAAGTGGATTTAATGCCGACTACATGACAAGAAAATTATTTTGATAAACTACATTGTACATTCTCCCAACAGAGGGCAGCAGACATGGTCTAGACACTTCTGAAACTGCCACAGTACAGCCATCACGCTCAGGGAACAGGGCTAAGCCCAACCATCTCGAACAAAATGACGGCCAAACCGGAGAGATAGTAGACTATTTGGAAAAATGCCAAAAATAAGGAAGTGTGGGAGGAGAATAACATAACACAGAACTCCCCAACTTCCTAACTTTTTATTGATCAACAGCAGATTTACCGAGTGCTTTATTATTTTATGAACTTTTTAAATAATCACAAGAGGAATCAGCATTTCTGACAGGTGCATGTAGGTAGGCTGCTGTGTGTCACTCGTCAGTCAAGCAACTTAAGGGATTAGGCTTTATGGGCTTTTAAGCCGGCAAGCTAGCAGTTTGTATTCTGGGCTGGTAACAAATTAAACCCTCCTTAAACCCTCCCCCTTAGGAGATTTCTGCTTTGTAAAACACATTGCATACAAGATAGCATGGAAGGTTAAATGTGCATCAATGACCAATTCATTGATTTAGACTGACGGCTTGAACAGTCACTCTGACTGCACATTCCTTGGAGATGCCATTTTCTGAATATAAAAACATGGAGTAACAATATTCTTTGAGCTGTAACCATAGCAACAGGGAATCTGGGATATCAAGGAACGGGAAAGGGGAGGATATGACTGATTACCGATGAGAATTGAAATGATGAGGTCAAGATGTTATCACACCAAGCTCTCCAATCTATCATTTTTTAGAGTAATTTATGTTTCAAAGGTTAATCAGAACCTGTCGCTTTCATAAAAATTCACTAATCGAAGAACTCCAAAGTGAGTAGTGTTGTAGTCGAGTATTGCGTCCGAGGCAATGGCAAGAGAGTAGATTTTATGTCTACTTATGTCCGAAACTGGAAAACAGTCTCAAGTTCAGACTTGACTCACCTCAAGCCTAGACTTAAACCTGGACTACATACATGTACAGTAACTGTTTAATGTCTTACATGTAATCGTCTCAGACTCAAATCTGGAGTACATGTAACCCAAACAAATTAGCTATAAACTTGTTATTAAACCAGTTAGATGGTACAATGTAAGTAAATTGATCGATTGAATTGATCAATTTGATCGATCATTCAAATTGATCGAATCTATCAATCAACTGCCAGAAAATTAAACAATTAACTGATCAATCAAAATTAATGCACAGCAAACTCATTAATCAATCAATCATTCAAATTAATAAGCAACCATTCAAAAATCAGTGGTTTTATCTGTAAATGTTGACCACTTCCAACAAGCAAGAAAAGTCAATATCTTTGAATAGTACGCATGATTATTTCCCCCTCACAAAAAACAGCAAAAATGTCATTTGCTTCACATTTTTGGAAATCCTCACAAATTTCCAAAAATCCTACATGAATGTACTTTTAAAACACTGAATCTTCAAAATTGGTTTATTTACTTGCTAAAGTTTTTCTGTTTAACTCGCAACCCCCACCCCCCCCCCCCAAAAAAAAAAACTGATGAAACTAAAAAGCTTTAGACCTGCATCAAGTCTACAGTACACATATGTACATGTACTGAAATACAAGTTTACTGAATGACTCTGCACACATACATGACACCCCTGCAGGCTCCGAGTCACACATGCCTTAACATTTCTCTCAATGAATGCTTATCCCAAAGGAAACACACATGCAGTGACTCATCCCGTTATCATTAAAGCGCATTTGATTCTTACATTTTCAGACAACATTAGATAACCTTGGTCTGCTGGGTTCATAAGAAAGTCATGTTCTGACGAATGGTCAGGTGTGGTAATTTTCTATCTATCATGGCGGAACTCAAAAATTACAGTGAAACTTGACAGTAAATTAAGATAAGACTTTCCCCTTCTGGGAAGTCCTTGTTTAGATGTTAATCTCACCAACTCAAAATTTCAGCTTCTACATGTCAAACAAACAAACAAACAAACATGTATAAAAACGGACACACAATACCGATGTAGAATTCAACATGTACAAATATTCCCGTCACTCAAGTTTTAAGATGTTGAGAATCGGAGAAAGAAATTAACTGATAAACTGACAGAAGAGACTGGAAAATTTAGAGTTCCCGCGGCCTACCTTTATCACTCTCCATTTCTTCCTGTGTTAAGCTGATAACTTTAGTAATTCTCTTCCGTTCTGGTTTCTTCTCTGTGACTTCTCCGTTCGTCTCTGCCGGCCAGCTGATTGAGGATTCCTCTGATGTAACCTAAAAGTGAAACAGGATCGAAGTTAGGTAAGACGCTGATTCCTTACACACAATATCTCCATCTTTGTTAAAAGTAGAGGCATGATCAATCTGCTATGCTTATAATCCGCAAAAACACTCAAAAAATGCAGAAACCTGGTATGGCAGAGGCAGACGATCAGCAGAAAACAGTGTCAAGGTAAAGCTCCGTCATTCAGTTATTCAGTTATTTTCCAATGGCCGTCAAGACGCTCAAAGCTTCGCATTCAAGCGGTTGCAGCAAAGCTTCAAGAAAATTAGTCTGCTAACTTTCATGAACTGCAGTCCAATGTGAAAATCATTGTTTGCCTTCTGGGAACAAGACAAAGATGGCCACAGGCTAATTCTGTTTACAGAATACTCGGCATAGACCCTAGTACTGCAATTTGCCTTCACACACTCACTGCTTTCACAGGTGACAAACGCATGTCCCGAGTTTAAAACTTTTATCCCAACCGCAATCACCACACACACTAACACATTGAACAGTTGTATCTTATTTGATGGTGAAGTCATCATGTGACTCAGTGCTGTTTATTCATTGGCCAGGTCTGTTGGGGTTTGGTCTCGAGCCAGGAAAAAAAAAAGAACAGTTTAGGATATGACAAAGCTTGAAAAATGAGTTAAGAATGAAGCTATTTAATAGTGACTATGCAGTATACATGTATATGGGTGGTTTACAAAAAATGTTGAGCCCTTTCTGTCCGGCTGTTATTAACCCCTTGAGTATTTTACGGGATTACGGTATTTTACGGGAGACGTCGGGGTGCCGCGGCGGTTATGACAGCCAAGCGAACCGCTACAATGTGTTTGTGCATTCAAGCGTAACCTATACACAATAATCCAACAATGGATTAAAACTGCACAAACAGCGGCCAATGGTGTCATCCGGCCTGGTGGCACTGTTTAATCCAACAATGGATTGAAACTGCACAAACGATGGACAATTGCGTCATCCGGCCTGGTGGCACTGCTTTTTTGCGCACATTTGTGGCATCCATACGCAAGGGGTTAATAGGGTGCTGGTATATGCTAATACGGGTTTGTGCAGCTAAGCGTAATGCACACAGGCACACAATAGATTGAGTACGCTCAGGAATGCGTGTATAGACGGCAACCAGCCAGGTGGTCTTTTTCTTTCGTTGTCCATATTAAAGAGGTTAAACAAGTCATAAAATAGCAGTTTATGGCATCACATACAGGATCAGACTAACAAACCAATATTTACTTAGTTTTAAAAGCTGCTATCTACTAAAAAAATCCAAACAAACTAGGAAACACAAACAGGCGCATAAATGCACCAATGGATTTCTTTAAAAATAGCAATTTGTTTTATGTTAATGGTTTTGTGAAGCTTTGTCTTTCCCATCTTAGAAATAAAACTTTCAGATTTTGTTTTGGATAATCCCGAAGGTTATCAACCCATGGAACTGTGCTGACAAAACCGTTTAACCTTTGTAACATGTCCAATAGTGGTTTGTGTCAGTTGAAATTGGCTGGGCAAACTTATTGGTTATTCAATATTTTCACAGAATTCACTCCTAAAACTATCAATGGCTGTAAATTTTGCAAATTTTTTTTGGAAAGGTTTCCTTTTAGTTTTAGCAAATGTGTATCTCTTCAGTGAAACATGGTTTGCTCCCAAAGAACATTCAGTTTCAAGTGAGAAAACCAATGGCTTGGCTGGGGGCATTCACAGTTAAACTAATTATTTCAAAATTTGTTCGATCTCGGAACTCACTAATTCTTACCTTTGAAACGGCAATTTCTTCTTCGACTACTGGTGCTTCTGTCTGCACATCCTCATCAGTAGTCTCTTCAATCAAGACGTAAGCTTCGCTCTCGTTAGATACTCTAGCCACGTCAGGTTCGCTCATAACATACTCCCTGATGAACTGTGATAACAAGAAGGATGCAAGGAGAAGATTGCCTGCCATTAGGGCTCATGTCAAGCTCCATCTAAGCTAACAAATGCGTCATACATGTAGTTCTTGCAAAGAAACTTGATGAAACACTGCAGACATTTTGGCCAATTGATGGATCATTTGAAGATTTGCCAGCCACGTACATCTTGTCTTTCCAAGTATCGGCTAACAAACATTTCTCCAACTGAATATTTACAAGTATAATGGAAACAAATTGTTGGCTTCAATAATGTACAAATGTACGTGTATACAAATGTACATGTGTACTTTAGGAATACAGTTGACTGAAGATTACAAAAGACAATTGCATACAATGTAGAAGAACAATCTTTGCCAAGTCGGTACAAAATTATGCAAATCATCTCACAATGAATCTCAACTCTGTGTGACGTACAAGTTTGTAAACATATTTCAGAATTCATTGTCCAAATATAAATTTTTATGCAGGCGTGTACAATGTACATGTACATGTATGTTGCACTGAATCTCCTCCAGTCTGGAGAGACCATTTGCCCGAGCACTTTGCATACGCAACAAGTTCATCAGGGGGCAGCCATTGTGATTTTGAGGTTAGATTAAGATTGGACAAAATAGGCTGGTGCTGCTGTAGTGATTCACATTGTCTTGGTATGTACTGTCTTCTGGGTACTTAACAGTGATGGCTGCAAGGTGAAGAAACTCACTGCTCTCATCACTGGAAAGGGACTTCATAGAGCTTCGTGGACAGTATTATAGTCTAGCTAGCAAAATCTTTTCTAAACGGATATTCTATTTGTAGTTCTAGAGTCTGGCATCACTGTTCATTATTGCATTATCTTCATACCATCATCATTAAAATCCAGCCAGAGGGACCGAACACAAATTTCGAAGATCGTTTCAGAATCACCAATTCACGAAACTGTCGTACATTAGTCATGTTGCTGCAATATTAGTCCTGAAAAATGTACACTGCTCACTCAGAGCTCGGCAACACGTAACCATGGCAACTGTCACTTAATTTTAATAGCCGTTTCGTGTACCAGCCCCTGAGACTTCGAAAACGAAATGTTAGGCCAGCTAATTTTGTTGAGACATTGTATTTCAAGTCAATCCAGCCAGTTGGAAGTCTGCAGCAGTTGAATTCATTTCCATGATAATGGTTGTGGCACTTCCAACTTGAAAATCCTCTAGAAGATGGATTCTTGAGCTGAAAGGAATTTTGCAACGGCAGGATGATTCCAGTCAACGTACACACTGAACCGACATACTGGCAAAAAACAGCAGTCGTGCTACAAGGACCTTTTTAAAACCTAAAAATAAACTATAGGATTGTTCTACATGATTTCGTGCCAGCAAACTTCACTAATCGGCCAGTTGTTACACCAACTCATATTCAACCCTTCATTCAGTCACCTGGCTAATTCACATGCATTACAGGGATAATCATATCCCACTGTTTCATGGATTATACTTTCACCTTTTTATCGTCATCCATTTTTTGGGGCTGTCGTCTTTAATCATTTACAGATTGGAGTCCAGGGGTGCACAGCTGTGAAAGAATGTCAGGCTTGGTAGCTAGGCAACAACTGCCAATAGTAACCAAGTTTATACACCTATACAACGCCCATCAATGTGATGCAACATCAGCCTGGTGCCTATGATGTAATGACCAACTTCACAATGAAACCACAGGTCAGCTTCTTAGAACTAGACAAAAACTCTGAAATTGTGTTTCCAAACTTGATTGAAGCCGGTGATGTGGAACTAATTCAACTGGCAAACTGCCTGCACTCAGACTTTTGGAATAACAAACTGAACCAATCTGAATTTTAGGAAACAGGATAAAAGGTGCACGGACATCCTGCAATATGGGATGTGGTTCACGGACGTCCTGTCGACTTATCACTTATTCCTTGTGGTAAATTAACAAAAAAATTCACCTTGAGAACTTAGACTAGCCTTATAATACATTTTTGCCCACCATTCAGTTTTGTTGGGAGTTTCCATTGTATTCATTATTTGCCTCCAGACTTCATCCATTCTTTTTCAACAATGTACATGTACATGTAGCAAATCAGGCCATATGAAAATATTAGTTTCTCATCCAGGCCATCATCAATTTTGACAATTTGAATTCTTGCATTTCACGCATAGTCCATACATACTGTATATCGCATTATTCACCTTTTAATGTTGGTGTAAGCTACATGTAGTGAAAAAGAATTGCCACAAAATATGAACATATATTAAAGACACCGAACCAAGAAATTCAGTGTAATGGCAAGGTACAATCTCTTGGAAGCGGTGATTTTCACTGAAATTTTTTATTTCAATTTCCTTTTTTAGAAAATGAGTTCCACGAACATCCTACCAAGTTGGTGTTTCCGAGAACAAAAAACTGACATTACTTCAAATTAGGGACTAGAAATTACAAAAATATCACTTTTTAGAAAAAGTAATTTCTGGAAAGTCCTGAACTACATGTAAATGTGTATAGTTCTAGAAAATAGTAAGTTTAAAAAATGATTGTAAGATTATTCATTGGAATGGACAATGTTTTTGCAAGTTAATATTTTTTCAAAAATCAACAAGTTTTAGAGAATCAGTGTCTTCTAGAAACTGTTCTACATTGTACATGTACATGTAGCACAGTGAGTCATCAATTTTTAGAAAACCATTTTTTCCTCAAACACATGTGGGCATAGTAATAATCTACTGAAAATATATAATTATTTCTATGCAGGTACAACCAATCTGGTTGTCTTGACGTGTACAAACCATTCGGTTTATAGAAAATTGTTCTGGGAACTAGACAATGCTTTGTAAGAAGTTCCTCTTTCATGTTGCTAACAAGCTACCAAATTAGGTCATCAGAACCAACTGTTTTGTTTTCTCAATTTACCAAGGCAACACGTGAATCTTTACCTGTGTCAATCCTGATAGCATTCCGTCATCTTTGGCGCCATCGTTTCCAACGCCCGTATTATTATTTCTAGTCGATTTGGATCGGGAATCATCTTTCACCACATCAAAATATTCAATCTCGACCGGTCGGTTTCGCACTACTGACGTCATTAAAAACTTCCAAAATGATCACCTTCCACAGTGGCAAACTTGAGACTCCAAAGTTGGAAAAGACTGATTTACAGAGGCCCTAATTGGTTAAAAACTTTAGTCAAGTGAGTAGATGGAATGAGTACAGAAACACCGTGCACACACTAAGAAGAGTTAAAGTATGGTCCTGGATTAAACCAGTTCCCTGTATAAGGCTAATGCTTGTATTGAAACCTGCAGCATTTAGTCACACACCCATTGACATGAGATTTACATGTATTTGCTGCCTGCAGGGAACCGTTCAAGCACAGAGTTACGCCTCACCGAAGTTATTGTTACAAACAACTACAGCACACCCCAACCAATAGCCTGGATTGCCTTTACTGCATTAGCAAGTTACTCTCTAGCCTACTGACCAAAGGCTATGTCTGTGTCACACAATAGGATTGAATGGGTCTGTTATTGTACTTTCTTCAATGAGAATGAACAGCCTTCAATCTTTGTGGCATTTCTTGTGCATTGAGATATCCAGCAGTGAAATCACCAATCTCTCCTTCAAATTAACTAAAGAAATTCACAAGCTACTCTAAATGGATTTCAAAGGCCTGTTGGATAGAAATTCTTGTTTGTTATGGGTGACTATCCACATTCAGTCATGGGGGGGGATCTTAAAAGCCACTCCCACTTCTAATTCCTGAAGTATGTATTTGTGTATGTGCACTGTATCTCCGAAGACAAGAGAAGAAATGAAACACAAAGAAACCTCTCAGTCCTCAAACGTAGAGTCTTTTGTTGAAATCGGTCCCCGAACGTAAGGATATAGGGGTTGGTTATATTAAAGAAACAATAGGAAACACAAAGCATTGTCCTCGGACGTATTGGGGAAGTACGACTGTGCGTATCAATCTCCAAACACAGATTGTAGCACAGAATAAAACAATATATTTTGGGAATAATCATATACAATGCATACCACACAGCTGTTTAGCCTTTTTTTCCCAGAGGGAATCCAATCAATTAACATTTTTAAAGAGTTAAATTTCAGTCTCAACATTGTACTTAGTAATGTAAATAATGTTCCTGCTCTAACTTTTTTTGCAATGAATGTAGATGCCAACAAAAACAAAGATGATAAGTCATGAAGCCACACTATTATCCAAATTGTTGACTTGCATTTAAGTGTATGGGGGTGGGGTGAAAAAATATTGCCTTTTGTGTAATACAACCTTCAGTGAGACTGTGCCTGTCATGACCATGCACAGTGCATGCAGTACAACAACATATGTACCACACCCACTTACATGTTGCACCTAGACAAGTTTTGCTCACTAACCGGTGTAATCTGTTTGAGACTCTTAATCAGCTGAGTTCTGCTGAGTAACATCAGGTGTAATCTACTTGTGGCTGGTAATCAACTCAGTTTTATTAACCCCTTGAGTACGGTATTTTACGGGAGACGTCGGGGTGCCGCGGCGGTTATGGCAGCCAAGCGAACCGCTACAATGTGTTTGTGCAGTCAAGCGTAACATATACACAATAATCCAACAATGGATTGAAACTGCACAAACAGCGGCCAATGGTGTCATCCGGCCTGGTGGCACTGTTTAATCCAACAATGGATTAAAACTGCACAAACGGCGGACAATTGCATCATCCGGCCTGGTGGCACTTTTTTTTTGCGGCATTCGTACGCAAGGGGCTAAGTAACATCAGGTGTAATCTGCTTGACAGGTACTCAGCTCATTTTTATGATCAGACTAATAATCTGCTTGTGCCTGGCTGAATTTTGCTTACTAAACTGGTTAATCTGCTCGAGACTGGTACTCGATCCATCTGAGTTTTGCTGAGTTAACATCAGGTGTAATCTGCTTGACAGGTACTCAGCTTAGTTTTACTCAGTAACATCAGACTGTAATCTGCTTGTGACTGGTACTTGGCTGAATTTTGCTTAGTAAACAGGTTAATCTGCTTGAGACTGGTACTCAGATGAGTTTTGCCGAGTAACATCAGGTGTAATCTACTTGTGACTGGTACTCATTTGAGTTTTGCTTAGCAAATAAATTTGTTTTAATAGCAGCTCTCACTTTGGTTGCAGAATGTTTAAACACAGAACCTTTATGTGTCTGAAGCCATATTATACAACTGACTAATTGTCTTACTTTTTTGTCAGATTCACAACTTATCCCAATTAATCCCACTTTAAGCCAACAGAAACAATTATGTTGATCCCTTTATTTGAGAAGTGGCTCAAACTGTTGCTCAAGCTAATGGATTTTGTTGCAGTCAGCGAGGCTTTACAATATTGTTTTTTTTCTTCCAGATTAATTAATTTAGCATTGTCAGGGAAAGGTTAGTACTAAATGTATAAGAATGCTTACTTAGAGGTTTAGTGAAACTTGTTCACAGACCTTAAATCGTTATTGAATGCAGTCCTGTCAAGTTTGATTCTACGATCACAATGTACTACATGTAGGTCAAGCTAGACGTAGTCAACACTAATACAAGCATCTGGTGCTTTTCTACATTTATGATAAAAGCAATTCCAATATGTACTTACATCCTGAATAAAAGCCATGACAACTCCTTACTCAACCACCTACATGTACATGTATTGCTCCCAACGAAGTCGATTACCCATGTATACATGTAGTTCTGCAACCATATACTGCTCTTAATATAAAACCCTCAAAACCAGTACGGACTGTTGCATTATTGGTAATGTAAGCCAATAATATCATACAAACACTTTTGTGACTGCCGGGAGAATTTGCCAATGGCAGTCGACATAGTTTGTTAACCACTTGAAGGACAGTAACTGTGGACAAGTCATTACCATATGAATCCACACTGATGGAATCTGGAGGGTAAATATAAAGTTAACAATGACGCTGAACATAAAGCCTTAGGCCTGTGTTCAAGAACTGGTACGCACCTTGCAAGTTGTACATTTAAGTATTTTCAAAATTGTATTGTAAAGATTTACAATGAACATGTGAACAGACGATACTGTGTTTTTATGGCTTCAACGTTACTGTTAATATGATGATGAGCTAGATGTACGATACAGATACATGTAGATGAAAATCGATTGAAACAGTGCTCACCAAAATTATTGTTGCCCAACTTTCTTCCCCACTGTGTGTTAGCCTGGGCTTGACTAGCGTTTTTTCCCCAAGCCCAATAGGGCTGAACATTTGGCACCGAAAATAATATCAGTAAGCACTTTCTAAAAAGTTAAAGGGACACATTGCCTTCAAATGTCATGAAATTTTGCTCTTTGGAAATATTCCTTATCTTTTATAAGAGTTGTTCATGCAAACAAACACGTAGAATGTGTTGTAATTAGTGAGTAGTAATTACAAAACAAAAAATTGGCCTCTGACCCCCGACATCTGACCCGCGAAACAGACTTATTTCCAGTAGTAAATACCCCCTTCTAAATAATGCACAAAATACGCTGTAAGAGTCTTTAGGCTGGCGCCGCAGCCAGTGGCCTTGTAAACCTATCAGATGATCGCCAGGTTCCATTCTCTACCTCGCGACACATATCACCAGTGCTGCGCGTCGTGCCACAGTACATCAAAATGGATCAACAGAACGTCCTTCAACCAGCTGCGACTGGAAATACGACTGGTGAACACAGTCCGCCATTTTGTGGAGTCAAAAATTTGGTTCTACAAAATGGCGGACCGTTATTTGTCACCAAATTAAAAAAACAACATGCAATTTGAAGGTATAGTTATGTGAATCTTTATATTCTACTTTTAAAAAAGCTTCCCAACCATATCCATTTCAGTTTTATAGCCCAAATCGCAAAATCCAAAGCAATGTGTCCCTATAATTTTTCATCAGTAAGCACTTTTTAACCCCTTGCGTACGGATGACGCCATAGGGCGCCAAAAAAACTGTCACCAGGCTGGATGACGCCACTGGCCGCTGTTTGTGCAGTTTCAATCCATTGTTGGATTATTGTGTATGTCATGCTTGACTGCACAAACACATTGTAGCGGTTCAATTTGGCTACCAGAACCGCTGCAACACCCCGACGTCTCCCGTACAATACCGTGCTCAAGGGGTTAAAAAGCTTATTTTCATCTGTTTTTTTTCATTCTCAGTGCTCACAGTTCTGCTTCAATTTGTTTGATACAAACATGTATTAATAACAAATATTGTTCACACGAACAGATTCAGAAATTCCAGTACAAATCATATTTACAATGTACGTCCACTTAAACCTCTTTAACCCCTTGCGTACTAGGGGTGTGCATTGGAACCAGGTACCCAAGTACCCGACCGTTCATGTCAGGAACCAGTTCCAGATTATGGAATCGAGTACCCGTACAACTTCACATTATCGCATATAACTTCCCAGAATTTGAAAAAAGAAAGACCTGTACGAATGTTATTTGTGGGGAATTTTCAAAATTAAAACCCGACTACATGGGAAACCAGCACAGATTTCATATTTATGACGCTCACGAAAATTGACAATAAAGGGAATTTACCGGTTGTGGTTTTTGTAGTCTGGGTTTTGATAAAGAGCCTCGACGAGATATACTAGCATGCCTCATTCCACAATAAATACAACTGTATTAAGCTTCTGTCTGTTGTGATATGCCGGCGCATGCACGTGCCGGAACATATGTAATGGCAGAGTGGTGATCATGTTTACTGGACAGGCATGAGATTTTTCAGACTTTTTAATCTCGGAGAAAGACATTATGGCAACATTCGGGATTGGAAGTTTTGGGTTGGGTTTCTTTAACGGGTACCCGTATTTTTTTCAATCGGTACCCGTTTTTTTTACTACCCGTAAATGCACACCCCTATTGCGCACGGATGACGCCAAATGGCGCACACAAAAAATTCCATCGGGCTGGATGACGTCTATACACGCCATTTTCTGCATTATTTAATCCATTGTTGGATTATTGCGTATGTTGCGCTTGGCTGCACAAGCTTCTTGTGTCCATTTTGCTTGGCTGCACAGGCGTGCCTCACTAGAATAACCGTACTCAAGGGGCTAATAACATGAATCTTAAATTCTAACAAGCTTTCCATTGTAGAAGAAGATGACATCAAATTCAATGTGAGAGTGAAAGGTCAAAAGTTCAAGAAAAACTGAAATGGGGGAAAATGGAAATGTACACAATGTATAGAAGAATTTTTTTTTATAGCTTCATTAAACCCAACTCCCTAGCGTGTGTGGAAAATCATATTAAAATTGGAGGATTCATGACTGTTAGGGTTAACGAAAGTCTGTGCTTGTATAAGAGCACGATGCTGTTCATTTCTTAGCCATTGGCAAATTTTCCTAGAAAAAAATGGACTCTGCACAAAATGAAGGCATTGAAAGTACACCAACCTTTAATTTAATGCTTGGATCAAGTCAATGGGGCAATGTTCTATGCAGGACGCAGAAACAGCTGCCCAGATCTCAATATTCAAAGTACGACTACATGTATACATGTAATACCATGTGCAGACAAGTCAACAATAAGTCTGAACAGAAACTAATGCTTTGTCTACAAAAAATAGTATATTTTGTTGGTCTGCATACATTGTACATATTGTTTGGTTCCACTGAGCCATGTAGTCTATAATGTGTGCAGATTCCATAATTAATTATGCAAGGCAGTGCCTCCAGATTTCGACCAATCAGTACTATGTATCATGCATTTCCAGGTCAGAATCTTTCACAGGTGTTTATTTCCTGCAGGCTGTCATATTCATGAATGCAATGGGGTCAGCTGACAGGTATCAACCAATCAACAGCTCTGATGCTGAACATTGCTGTACAAGCTTTCCTATAAAGATGGCTCTGAGTGGCTGGTGCAGGGTTTGCATAACATTTGCATAATTAATACATTTACTTGAATACATTAGACGTTCATATAGAATACCGAAGTGATGACGTCAATTAATGCAATGTTTGGAAACCAGAATACATTCTAAACTGCATGTGTGTAGAACCATTGCCCCGGTAACTGACGTCAGACTTCGGTACTCTATAGGCACAACCTCTGTTGAATGAATGAGTGAACTTATTTGAAGTGAAAAATTTAGCTGCATGTACGCGATTTAATTATTTGAATTTCAACCACCACACAGCCAAATTGCATACTGTTAGCGATAGTAACGTTCAATTGCTAGGATAGTGTCAATTTGAAAATTCACAGAGCAACTACATGTATGTATACCAGTACATTACCACAACTTACCAAGAGAAAAAATTTCAGCAGCTGGGGGGTACGCTGCTCAGTCCACAATGCAGTTCAGTAAATCTACGATGCCACAGACAGTTAAAATTGGCCAGAAGCCTTTGGCTACTCAATCTATATCACAAGACAAAAAGAAAAAGAAACACTGATGTTTAGATACATGTAATTGAAGTTATAGTCATTAGGAAAGCATCCGACTGGAACTTTAATAAAGTTCATCCCATACAAAGCACCATGTGACAGCTTCCCCAAAATATACGCCACGGAAAGACTAAAGTTTCTGGAGAAGTTCGGTTGTACAAAGTACAGTACATGACTTGAAAATGTTTGTTTACATCATCCGTGATGCAAATTCCATCTTCTCACTCAAATGTCTATTAGATACATGTATTTGTGTGAAATTCAAGCTCTGCAGTATCTTCGATTTCAATAGCTAATAGCATGGATCCCATACAGACAAACAGGCCCACAATTATGTACATTTGTAGCACAGCTTAGTTTTTCAATGTACAATGTAGTGTAATTGACTTTTGATCTGGCTGCTCAAAACAAACAATTCTTTTATGGGATTGCTTTTGTTTGCTCTGTGGAATATGAACTGTGATATAGTTCCTTTGGCACCATTTTATTCTTGTACGTGATATACGTAACCTGTGTGCCTCTACACAGATAAGTTTGCTTACTTAGACAAATATTGTGTACAGAGTACATCACCAGTAGTCCATGAAGAATTATGAACTTTATATCAACATTCAACAGACTACAACCATCTCCATTTAACCCTTTGCCTTCGGAAGACGCCATATGGCGCAAAAAAACAGTGCCACCAGGCCGGATGATGCCATTTGCTGCTATTTGTGCAGTTTCAATCCATTGTTGGATTATTGTGTGTCATGCTTGACTGCACAAACACATTGTAGCGGTTCGCTTGGCTGCCAGAGCCGCTGCAACACCCCGACGTCTCCCGTAAAAAAATGTGCCCAAGGGGTTAAGGAAACATTTGCTTCATACATAGTATGTACAAACGTACATGTGTACAAATTACAAAGGAAGTCCGGGATAAATGAATTTGTTATATTGTTTACTTTTATGGTAAGTTTTAAAAGACTGAATAAAAAGTGTAACAGGAATCTTTACATTGAATCTTTAAGATCATTCTGACCAAAAGTATTAGAAAATGTACAATTTTGGTTATTAGCATTTCTTTACAAGTTTCTCAATCACGATTGGATTTGAAAGATACAGTCTGTACTCAACACAAATTGCATACTTAATTTTTAACAAAATATATTTTTTTTAATTTGTTATTTTGGGAATCTCCCAACCGTCCAAAATAAAGTTTATATTTTTGGTTGCTTTCATATCATGCCTCCAATGCACAAAAAAAAAACTGTAGGAACTAGGATTATTGTCGGTCCGCAAATGATCTTACATATTCGGTAACAAAATGATGCCAGACTTTTGGTATTATTTTTTCTGTCAAAAGTGAACACATTTAAATAGCCATTTAACAAACATTATTTTTCGCAGTGAAACTTGTCTTAAAAAAAATACCAATTTATTTTAACACTGAGGGTAGGCATGTACAATGTATGCTTAATCTGGTTAGACATGTACAATGTAACTTGATGTTACACGACTTGAATACAAATGCTCTGAAATTTATAAGTAAACCATTTTATTCATTATTTCTCTCGGCAAAAAACAAAAAACAAAAACCAAAACAAAAACAAGAACCACTATTGACAGGCCACTGAAGATAGTGCACATGCACAGATACCTGCACTCTCCTACTGATACATTGTACCCTGCGGAATTCTTCCGTTCATTTCTTCGCTTCCTGTCTTTGCATGTGTCAAAGTCTCCTAGGTAAAAACCGGAAACCCGGAAAGGGCCACTGGCTTTACTCGGGTGGATATACGGACTGACAAACAACCAACTCATAAAGGTGTGAACTTACATGTACGCTTCCACCGAGAAAATCTAAAATAAGGGTAGTTTTCTGATTGTCCACAGGGCGGGTTAATAAACTAACTAAACTTCACATGATTTTTTTACTTGTTTGGCAGGTACTTTGCTTTACACAATCACTTTTATAGATAGAAGACATTAAAGAATGTGTCCGGAATTGCAAAATCTTATACGTCACTATGTAGCAGGGACAAAAAAAATGTCACACTTTTGGACCCCAAATTTATAGAATGAACCACATGTATTTTTAACAAAATAAACTGCCACTCCCAAGAAACTTAATTGGTTTGAACAGAATTCAGGATTGACATTTAAAATGTATAGGCCCTAGAATCATTGCCAGTATTGTGTAGATCTACCTCATGCACTCTCTCTAGAACTGAAAGATGGTTTGATCCACGTCTGAAAGACTGCATCCAAATGCACATTAGTCTAATTGGTTGGGAGCAAGAACGAGATGCTGGGATATGTAACCCAATATGTCACACGATTACAGTCTGTGAGGAGTCTTGACACTAATCAATAAGGAACGCCATTATGTTCTGGTCCAGTTTTTTGTATTCAACTTTTAATACATGCACATGGCATCTTCTCAAAAATACATCACATGAGATTGTGTGTGTCATGCCTAGCCTAGATGCATAGGGATGAATAGGTAATGTCACTCTACACAGCATGTTCTGAGGGTAGTTCGGGGGATTTGGATTACAGCACTATGTGTAGTAGGGCTGTCCCGAATATACCGAATATTCGATATTCAATCGTCAAGCGAATATTCGAATACCATTTTGTCAGTTCGAATATTCAAAAAGATATGCACGTACAGATACGACTCCGATGCTATTTTAATAGAAAAGTTACGGCGCTTAGCAGTGTCAAATGCCGCATTTTTGTCAATCGCAATTTTGTGGACGGAGGTTTATTGTTCCTGACTGTAAAACCCTTGATACAACAGGGGCATGCAAAAAATGCTGTTTGAACGGTCCATAATATCAATCGCCATACGTAAAACACCGGCGTGCTTTTACGTGCAATGTTTTTTGTACCGGTGTGGCATGCACTGAAAAACTTAATCGGCGAGTATCGAATATTCAAATATTCGGTCAAACCCAGTTTCGAATATTCGAATAGTAAAATATTCGAATAGTAAATTATTCGAATAGTAAATTATTCGAATAGTAAATTTTCGAATAGTAAATTATTCGAATAGTAAATTATTCGAATAGTAAATTATTCGAATAGTAAATTATTCGAAAACAAACAGCCCTAATGTGTAGTACATGTACATGTTATAATATTCCAGTGATTGAAGTCACCCCTCCTGGGTCTATACGTGTAGATCTGAAAATTAGTATAATTTCTATGGTAGCTATTTAACATTGATCCTCTTTGTAGATCTGGACCCAGGTAAACCGTAAAGGTGGTCGGGCTGGCAACCTAAAATGTGACCAACCCCATCACCTGTGTTGTAGCCCTTTACATACGTGTACCTAGAGTGACTTTTAGCCTTGTATTGGATGACTTCCACCAAAATAAAATGTGGTACTATAGAGTACAGTACATGAAACATTGTAACATTGAAAATGTGGATTTCCAGTCAGGGGCATGACTAGACCATTTTAATGGGGAGGGGGAGGGGGTGGGGGGTAAGGGGCAGGGACTAGGGGTAATCAGCACAAGAATTACCAATGGGGTGTGAGCAGAGTTTTTGATGTCTAAGGCGCCATCTATTTTGAGAGAAATTTGACAGCCAATCTACTTTTACACATATTGCATTCAGAACATTTCTGTTTTAGTTTGTTCTTACTTTTCAACTTTTGGCCGACAGCAACAAAAATAACCAATGGGAGTGTCACACCCCCATGCCCCCTCTAGTGATGCTCCTGTACATTTGTACACTGCCAAAAATGATTTCCTTACATTTATTAATATAAGAAAATATTTCTTATTTCAAGAAAATAGTTCTTGTCTCACTCCCTAGAAAACTTTGAAACTAGAATTTAATTAATCATTGCAATGATTGACACCACACACACACACACACACACACCCAGTCATGTAAACGGGTGCAATCGTGGACCTCCCATTGTTCCTCTTTTGTTTATACTAACTTTTTCGGAAGGCCTCCCATTGGTTTTGTACACGATTTCCAATCGTGGACGTTAGGTCAAACGTGGACCCCTTTGTCTACGCCCGAATTCTTTTGTCCTAGGTCCACGATTGCCGGCATATACAAACTCACACACACACACACAGACAAGTGGAAAAACTACAGATAAGTGGAGGACAAAGGGGCAAAGAATGTTGAAATTGATATTTCCGGTATGTACATTTTTTGTAATTATGCAACAAGATTCGGCACTATCAAGTATCAGCCATGATGCACAAAACAGCGTGCAGCGTTTACACATGGAGACATTACATGTAATCATCGTTATACTCCCATGAGGAAATTGTATGACACGTCATCAGTCGCAGTAAAGAGTACTGGAGACGTGTTGAAGACTACAGAGCAGATGACTCATAATACTCCTTAGTGATTTCTTGATGTGTAGCAGATGTGACTGTTCGGGCGGCAGGGTAATATCTGCACTTCATAATGTACAAAGTACATTTGTACATGAACAGATATATCCATGGAAATGAGCCTCATTGTTTGAAAAGCATAATATCTGACTAGTCACTACAACATGTACAGGTATCATGCTGTAGCACGGTGGTGTTATAATAAAATAAACACAAATTTGCCCTTTACATGTATGTACAGTGGGACTGTGCTGCTCGTGGGGAGGAGTCAAAGGGTGAAAAGGGGTGTGGCTTGTCACTTCTGCTTGTACTTTGAAATGATCAATGTGGTATGCACACAAAATGGCTTCTTCCAAATTGATTTTAATTTGTTTCAATGTTTTTTGTTTAAAAATGCAAAAACACAGGATTGAAAATCTTCATGTCCACTCCCCAAACAAATATTGAAAAAAAAAATGCCTGCCACTCCCACACAAATTTTGCGCACGGAACAGTGAACAATTATAGAATGGGGAAGATGTATTGGGTCACTGAAGGGTGGGACTGTAATCAATAACCATGCATGCCCTCATTACAGGTTCACATTGTACAATTTGGATAGGATGAGGTATTGTGTAGGTCTATACATGAAGCCAACATTGTAACATGCCTTGCCCAAGGACGCAATGGTGGGATTCGAACCTGTATTTTACATCCTTACATGCACATCCTCAGGGTACAACCACTACAGACCAAGCCTGGATCTTCCTCTAGTGACTAGCCTGTCTTTGCCTTGGTGTCCCTTGAAATAATCCCATAAAGAATTTGGTTTTCTAATTCAAGTGCCCTTTGCCAAAAAGAAATAGTCTAGCCCCTCGGAGAATGGCTTCAGCCTACAAGAATGCAAATACCCAGTCATATCCACAGCCGTCCATATTTCAATTTACTTCAGACAGAATGATGGTACACGTTGTACATGTATACATGTAAGTCTCTAGTACATCTCAATGGCCATTATGAAAGGCTCTAATAAGTTAATAAAATAAGTTAAAATGTGTATTGCGCGATCTCCATAACAATGATCAGTGGCGCATTACATAATTAAAAGGATTAAAAGCCATTATTTAAAAAGGATTTTAAAAAAGTAAATACGCTGCTACAAAGCAATTAAATTAATTAAAGGCCAGTTTAATAAAATAAGTCATAAGATTACGCTTAAAAATGTCAATAGACTGGGAGCGCTGAATGTGCCTCCCAGTGTCTAACATTTTACACTTCGGAATTTCCAAGCATACATGTACTTTCTTGTTGGAACGTAAGCAATATGCAGAACTTGCATTCACACTAACAAGATCACTAATGTACTTTGGGGACAAGCCATGTACATTGTACAAAATATGTAAAACTTTAAAAGTCAAAAGCAGAATTTTTAAATCTATATTCTAGGCTTGACATTTTAACAGCAGTGTGTAGTCCCTGTATGATTTACATACCATATTTCCACTGGGGGTCTAGAAATATGGGGGTTAAGGCCAATATGTACTGTACAGGCAGGTGTCATTAAACATGATGAGTCATCTCCACAATACAAACCCCACTCATCACTGTATAAGATCCCCACAGTATCAGACTACATGTCACTGAAGTAATGCTGGCTCAGTAGATGATTAACAATTGTAGTATTTACATAAAGTATTGCCAACATCAGCTTTCAATATTTAGCAGAGAAAAAACTGACATCGTGGTACAGTGTATTATCACCAGAAAAAAAAATGATACAAAATAAATTATTTGGAGGTTTTTTTTCTTTCAAGTTCATATTTAGTAAGAGTATTACATGTACATGATGTAACACAAGTCATTTGATACATGTACATGTAGCTCCAAGGACTTGCAGCCAATATGCAAGGCCGGATCCAGTAGACAATTTTTTGGGGGCAAACAAAAATGTTTCCCCCAAAAAGGGGTAAAACAAAAAACCTGTACAAATCACAGATAAAACGGAGGGTTTTTGCTTCCCTTTCTTTTACTTTGTTTTATTTGTATGTGGGTGTACGCAGTTGCTGCCTTTTTGCGACGTCAGTTAAATAAATTAAAAATTGGCCCCCTTTGCCACCCCCCCTCCCCCCTGGATCCGCCATTGTGTGTATGACATGTATGTAATGTACATTGTAATATCCACACACAGGCTGCTACACGCTATGCACGACTATCGCTTTCCCTAATCTCTATTTTATTTAGCAGGCTAGAAAACTCAACTCAGTTCAAAAGTCCTGCTAAGCTCGTGTTTTTGGCTTTTTTGCTTCATTTTCTAGAGACTGTACAGCAGAAAGTATGCAAATCAGCAAACGGCTTTATATAAACTGATGCAGAATTTGCAGCAATACATTGTAAACTGTATGTGGAACTGTATGTGGAATTGTTTTTGTCTTCTAAACACGCACTTATAATCCGAGAGAGCAGAACTTCAATTGGATTTTTCCCCTTCCAAATTTTAAGCAAACTACATGTAACTTTGCAAGTATTTTGCGAGGACCCGAATCTGCAACCAACAATGTCTACATATACATTGTAGGCTTACGGTAAGAATAACAAGGTTACAAATAAATGAAACTGGGCCAGGAACGAACATTGAAGCAATCGTTTCATTTTCACTAGGACAAAAACAAACCAATACATAGAAAAACTACACATGTACATTGTACGTGTACATGTAACAAAAAAATAGATTTAGCTATTTGGTACATTGTACAAGTTACATACAATGTAGATAATTTGGAATTATCACAGTTAATAATAATAATAATAATAATAACTGGATTTATATAGCGCCAAATTGCCTGAGGATACGAGGCACTAAAAAAATGTAAGTGGATCAGGATATTTTATTTGATGAGTCAACATTTATACCAATCTATTCCACTTTCCATTTTCATCATGAATTAGTAACAAGACGCGCCACAATGCATATAATTAGTTGATACAGCGATCTGAATAGTTAATGCGTCGACTGCAGTAAATCGAGTGACTCACTCCAATCAGTGTGATTTGTGACTTTCTGCCAGTCCGAGTTCAAAGGAAATGCAGGATTTTGATCATTTCTCAATTTCTTTAATTCAGGAAGCACAACCTGTACATTAGGCCTGTGACTTTGTTTCATTTTGTTACATTTTCAAACCCATATTTTGACAGCATTTAAATGTTTACGCACAGTACTCATGCAACACAATATGAATGGATGTTTAAAAAAACCAAACGAATAAAGAAAAAGAAAAAAACACTCAGCAATGTACAAACTTAATTACAATGTATAAAGGCTCAGATTGTAGAAAATGTTAAGTATGCAAACATCTGCTGGGAGTGGCTACTGACAGGCAGTTTTTCAATCTTCATTCTGACTGGAGTGGACAGACTTTAGCCTTGACTCCAGTCTGGAAACCACGAAACATGTGTTTTGAGAAATTCCAAAGAAGAAATTCACCAGATGGTCACTTCATTCTGGCACCAATAACACAACTCGCATCCCATGAATACAAATGTACTTAGACGAGAGATTCCACAATTTGCAGAAAAGGCCATCCCCCTACATGGGGTGAGTCATTCAAGGTTGCATATTAGCCCTGGCGGGTCCTTCATTCTAGGGCTAGGTTGCATGTATATGGGGGCGCAATCGGTCGATGCGCATGATCGGTCGATCGTGCTGTGCTATCGGTCATCGTGACACTGTTCAGCGCAATCTGGAGTCGTGCGCAAGTTTATTGAACTCGCCTTCTGCATGATATCCTTATGAATGGATTTCATTTTAAGGGAAATGAGCTCAGGAGGGAGTACAATAAACTTGCGCAAGTCTCCAGATTGCGCTCGACAACACTATGGGCCGATCGCACTGCCACCAGTTGAACATATTTTCTTTCTAATTCACGGCTCTGGAAGATTCTTTTTTTAAAAGGTAAGTAAAGTCCAAGATATCCGTCAGAATCAACTGATAGCGCAGCACGATCGACCGATCGTTTTACATCGACAGATCGCGCCCAATATACATTAGACATTACTCTGGCCCTCCAAGGACTGGTTGCTTACATTGTAAATATTCATCATGCAGGACAGAAAGACATGCAAGAAGAGATATTCTTTCAGCTCTACCAAAACAGACTTCAGTCTGGTCATGGAGGATTCCTCCATGGTCTAGTCATGGAGGTAGCCTCCATGGTCTAGTCATGCCTTTAGGACTCCATAATTCAATTTCACAAAACTAATCTCATCTTAATCCTTCAGGGCTTGCACAATCACCACAGTGATTTGTATCGTTACGTCACTCGTTGCTCAGCTTTTACATGTCTTAAGACACATCCTAGCACTTTTCGAAATCGGGCCCGATCCTAAAAATCTTGTGATTGCACTATTTTATGAGACTAGACCTGTGCATTTAATTTTGTTCAGTTTTTACTTTTACAATGTAACCCTCATTTTTAAAAAGCAATGACACTAAATGTCTAATTTTGAAATAATATTTTGGCAAATTTTCAGCCCCCTCCTGTCCCTATAATAACTGATAAGAGAAAAACTTTCATTTCTTAAAATCAACAATTTATTGCCCGGTAAGCATGTCCATCACTCCATGTATTATTTTTTTCGTTACCAATTCTCCACCACACGTGCACGGCGTGCCTGCGCCTAGCGCCTGTATTATAAATGCAGTTTTTTATGACAAATGTTAATTTGTATTGTAAATTGTATGGACGTCGGGCAAACTCCGACAGACATTTTCCAAACAGCTAAAAATACTCTACTTTTCAATTAAAAAAAAATGCCTTACCTGGTCCTGGGCCGGGAACACAATACTCAATAGGTCTACAATCACTCGGAGTCGAGTCGTACTAAAAGACGCTTTTCACAATAGAGAATGATGCGATTTTTCTTGCGTGACTAATCGTTGGAGAATCCACTCCACGCTAAAATCACCTCGAGCGCCCAAATCTTATGCAGCAGTAGCCCAATTTGACCGCAAGACTCTATGCCATGTGCAGTAATAGGCAGGTGGATTGGGCGTTAAAATACGTCTAATTGGGCTAGGTTTCTTAACAGGTGCCGCCTCCCCTTTTGTTACGTCATGAAGTGTACCGACGGCTGTTAGCTGGTATTTTGTACCGACGACTGTTAGCTGAATTTTAGTGGCTTCTGTAAAAAAAAAGGGGGGAAAAACCTTCTTGATTTTTGTTTTGAAAGGCTACGAATTTTGTTCACAAAATTTAAATGATGAACCTTTTCCAACCAGAATTACTCCCAAGACATACCCAAATCCGGTATAATGCTAACCTTAGGTGGCGCTGTTGAACGCATCGCAGCGCTCGACACCGGCACCGCGCGCGCGGCGAACGTACGTATGTACGTCCCGTACGTGAGCTCACGTACGTACGTATACGTAACACCAAGTTTTTTCCCAGGATGGCAAAGGAATGCCTTATAATAAAGAAGCAATTTTCTGGGTAGCACTGCACCACCCAGCCGCACACACACCACACGTGTTCTAAAAGTAGTATACACGATTTGCTTTTGCTGTAATTTTCAGAAATTGCGTCCTTCGCAATTCAGCATCCCAGCTGCGAGTAAGGCTGATTAGCCTCCCAAATTATAAATAGATTTGGGGATTAGCATTTTATAGCGTGCTAGAAAATACTGCAACACTGACCTGTTTAAAGTTTGTGGCATAGATTCTGGGAAAACAGAGAGAAAAAGTTATGTTCTAGTAGTCTGGTTCCCTGACCATATCTTAGACAAAACGGGGAGCAATTTATAGACGTCAGGGAATTATCAGGTTGGGGAACTAGACTATTTCCAACGATTGTCGGCCGACAGCACACCAGGTGACATGATGATTTCACAAGATGCTTGAGACTGCTATTTATCTACAGTCGAGTATGGTATTTAGTAATAATTCAGAAGTTTTGTTTGCAACTCTAGCAATTACCGTCTCAAACGCCACAGGTCGACTGGCAATATTCAGAGTTTAACGTCATATAAAAATGAAAAGAAATTAAGAAAAAGCTGATTCTTTTTCATAAAACGGCAAGCACGGTGACCATTCTGACAGGAAATGTTGGAATAAGTTGCAAATCTAGAAGTTATGCAATTAATCCCGCTGCACTATGCGCTTTCCAATCTGTGCCATTTATTACACAGCGCCCTCAACGACACGCGCATCTGTGTATAATCATGGAGGAATAAGAATGTCCATCTCAAACGCCAGAGGTCGATTTGGTTTCCAAAGCCCGACGCATTATATCGTTGTAAATTTCGGTAATTTCAAACCGCACTCACTACAACAATCATTGTTTAACACTGAGGTTTGTCCATCAGACGGCAGAAATTTATCTTCTGCTGTTTTTCCGTCATAAATATGGGACTTGTTGCACTATGTATCTCAAACGCCGCATGCACAGGTCGATTGGTGTTTTTTACCGCCCCACATTATGATATAGTTGTAAATTAAAGTTTGGGCAATTTCAAACCGCACTCGCTTCAACAATCATTATTCCCTACTGAGGTTCGTCCATGATAAGGCAAAAATGAATAGGCTATTTTTTCGATCGAAAACAAGACTCTCTGCACTCCATGTATGGAATTAACCATCTCAAACGCCACAGGTCGATTTATGTTTCTACCTCCCCACATGTGATATCGTTGTAAATTTGGGCACTTTCAAAATGCAGTCAATGCAACAATCATTGTTTCATACCGTGGTTCGTCCATCAGAGGGCAGAAATTAATAAGCTATGCGCTTTCCAGATCCAATCTGTGACATTTATTACACAGCGCCCTCAACGGCAAGCGCATCTATGTATAATGTCCATCTCAAACGCCACAGGTCGATGTGTGTTTTTGACCGTTACACCGTTATATCGTAGTATTTTTTTATATTTGAAACTGTAGTCACTGCAACAATCATTGTTTAATGCTGAGGGTTGTCCATCGGACGGCAGAAATTTATCTTCTGCTGTTTTCCGTCAAAAATATGGGACTCGTTGCACTATGTATCTAGTGTACACAAACCATCTCAAACGCCACTGGTCGATTTGTGTTTTCTGCCGCCCATATATTACATCGTTGTAAATTTGGGCAATTTCAAACCGCACTCACTTCAACAATCATTGTTTCATACTGAGGTTCGTCCACGAGAAGGCAACAAATTAATCGGCATTTTTTTTCGATCGAAAACATGCACTATGTACAGAATTAACCATCTCAAACGCCACAGGTCGATTTATGTTTCTTCCGCAAGACTATCTGCGCTATGCGCCCTGTAAAAAACATCTCAAACGCCACAGGTCGATTTATAATGGGCTCTAATCGAGACGTCGTCCAGGGGCGGATCTAGCCTTTCATTTCGGGAGGGGTTGTACCCGCTTATACCGGTACAGTGTACAGTGTATGGACCAGCGGTATACCCACTGGTAACAAGGATGTGGTTTAGCATTGCTTATCACAACTTTGCTCAGCAGCCCCCCCCCCCCCCCGGGGGGGGGGGGTGTTGCAACCCCCACAACCCCCCTCTAGATCCGCCATTGTCGTCCTTGCTATTTATGTCAAATTATGAGAGTATGGGAACCTTGCTCTATTACAATGTAGTTTGTGGTCAGTTCAGATGGTTCCCACAATGAGACGATTTTGTAGACACTGTAAACGCAACTCTAGAAATTACCGTCTCAAACGCTGCAGGTCGACTCGCAAAATTCAGAGTTTAACTCCATAATGAAATAGAAAGAAAGTAAGGAAAATCATATTTTTATAAAACGGCAAGCACGGAGACCACTCTGACAGGAAATGTTGAAATAAGTTGCAAATTTAGTAGGTATTGTAATTTATCCAATCCCGCTGCACTCTGCGCTTTCCATGCAATCTTTGAGATTTATTACACAGTGCCCTCAACGGCAAGCGCATAGTGTATAATGTTCCATCTCAAACGCCACAGGTCGATGTGTGTTTTCGACCGTCACACCTATTATATCGTAGTAATTTTGAAAATTTGAAACTGTGGTCACTGCAACAATCATTGTTTAGTGCTGAGGGTTGTCAATTACACGGCAGCAAGTTATATTCTGTGGTTTTCCGTCCAAAATATGGAACTCGCTGCACTATTATTATGTAGTGCACACAAACCATCTCAAACGCCACAGGTCGATTTGTGTTTCTACCGCCCCACATGTATCGTTGTAAATTTGGGCACCTTCAAACTGCAGTCACTGCAACAATCATTGTTTCATACCGTGGTTCGTCCATCAGAGGGCAGAAATTATAAAGCTATTTTTTTACCATGGAAAACAAGACTATCTGCGCTATGCGCCCTGTACTAAAAAGTCAATCACAAACGCCTCAGGTCGATTTATAATGCGACCTCATTTTCCCCCGGGAAGAAATTTCAAAGCGGGAGGGGGAATTACCGGTTGTGAAGCGGTGGCGCTTTCGATTTCTTAAAAAAAAAAAAAAAAAAACTGTCTGAAATGTTTTTGAAATTTGACTTTGAAATTTATTATATCGATATATTTTTTTATTATATTTAATATGCTCTATGAACATGCACAACTAAAATATTTGACGTTTTCGCAATTTTTGTTTGGACATTTTGAAGTATTTCTTAAGGGAAGGCCCCACCCAGCGGGGGTCTACTTGTTCCCTCCGCGACATTTTTTTCTTCATTAAAAAAACATTTCAGCTAGTTCCCCCCCACTCCCCTTTTTAAGAAATCGAAAGCGCCACCGCTTCCCAACTGGCAATTCCCCCTCCCGCTTTCTAAATTTATAACTGGATGAAAAACAGTCTTCAATTTTATATACGAACGTTAGACTGCCGCTCTTAATTCTCCAAAATCTGCTACTGCTCATCAGCGCTCTTCCACGCTTTGTCATACGAATTTCCGCCCGTTACGTTGGTACGTGAGCTCACGTACGGGTGTAACTAATTTGTTTTTCCTAGGATGGCAAAGGAATGCCTGACACGCCAGACAACGTTGCTGTATACTACGGCTCTTTACTGCACGTGAAATCCTGCCACTGACAAAAAGCGCCAAATGCTAGATCATTGTCAGAAAATAGCCGTCGCATAATCAGCATAAAATAGTCAGGCGCTCAACTTGTGGATGTTTTTATTGTACACACTGTGTACGAAGTAGGGCAACATACAGCTTCAACACGGGGTTCTTGAAACTCAAAGCGCTAAACAAACCCAGAATAACATTAACAAAGGTTTGCTGCAAGATTTGGGAAATTGTGAGTTGTAATTTGTATACTGTATCAATAACATTTCTAAAGTGCAAACATTGCTCTAAAGTCTAAGGTGCTGGGCACAAAATTTGCACCTGAAACCACGAATTGCATGCAGTGTGTTCATGAATGATATGTGTCTTTCGTGTACAACTGTATGTAGACCTAAATTAGGCCTACAGCCTCATCAGGCGTGTCAGGCTACAACTGATTTGAGCTTTCAGCCTGTCCTGAAAGTTGAATGCATGTGTTCAGCGCAATCTGGAGTCTTGCGCAAGTTTATTGTAGGCCTACTAGTACTATAATGCCATTTATTAATGATTTCATTTAAAGGGAAATCATGGAAATGAGCTCACTGACTGAGTGAGTACAATAAACTTGCGCAAGACTCCAGATTGCGCTCGACACATGCAATGGTGTGGCCTGGTGTTTCAAATTGCTGTCTAGCATTGTAGCAATATTGTGTTAATTTTAATAGCTAATGTTATGTTAGTTGTTACAATTTTTAACAATATTTTGGTAAAAATGTAGCTTGAAAATTATGTACTATGTGAGATTCGCCGTTTAGAGCTGGAAACACTCGTATTGGATTTTCAACGGTGTGTTGTTTTTTTGCCGATATGATCCGATATCTTCCGTTTCCCTGAATATATCAACCAAACACTCACCTTACCGCCAGAGTAGTAATTCATGTAGCTTGTGATCCCCTCAAAATGAAAATACAATGTATGCTCAAGTTAAACCCGAAAATAAAGTGAATTTTTCGTGCAACTTCGGTGCATGCACAAACCAGCTGTGTACAAAGTAATGGAGCGGATTTTTGAACATAAAGGTTGTTTTCCGATCGATTATCGGCAAGCGGCACTACGCGCGCCTTGGGGCTCGATATACAATGGCTGTTTGCTGATCGCTGTCATTATTTCAACAAACAGCCATTGGATATCGAGCCCCGAGGCACGGTGAATCTCACATGTCATGAGCCTAGAGCTGGAATTTTCAAGCTTGTAAAAATTTTGACTTTCGTAGTGTCGTAACTGCTTGAGAAGTTGCACCTTGGGAACTGCAATTACTGACTTAGTGTATTTAGCATTTTCAGGTGTCCTGAAGTTCACTATCACACTTTAAGCTTTCCTCTATAACTTATGGATGTGACTTGTTGATGGGATGTAATATATGTTTGTTTTTCATCTTTGCAGGTTTTAATGCTTTATAGACTTAATTGCTCTTCAATGTTCGGCGAACAAAATGGTTAATTCTGCACCCATGTAACCTTACCACAGAGCTACATGTACATGTATAACTATAAGCACCATGCCAAGATTAATAAAAAAGAAACATTCCCAGAGGCTTGGGGAGGGCGATGGAGGAAGGCTTGGGGGAGAAGACAGCTGGAGACATGACGAACATCACGAAAATGCTGAGGATCTCTTGCAGAAACAACGCCTCCTTCTCATGTCGGGGAAGCTCCCAGCCTTAGCGCCAAGATCCGCCACCGATAGTCATCTGAATGATCAAGACTTACCAAGTACCGGAGACTTATTACATGACCCACTGAAGGGGAGCAATGTCATGGAAACCAAAGACATTGGCATGTCAAAGGTTAAGGAAAGGTCAGAGGTCGATGTTTCCATACTTGGTCAGAGATGCACAGTTGAGTTAGGTGCGGAGAGTTCAAGTGGATTCCGGCGACGGTTGTCGTCGGGAACAAAGCGGGCAATGACGGACAAGAGTCTGATAAGTTCCGGGGTTCCATCACATCACCAAGCTGGCTTCAGTGGTGCCAAGAAAGCTATGAGTGAACGGCTCTCAAGAAATGCAGGTCAAAGGTCACATACACAACACGGGAGGATATCGAGACGGTTTAACGATGGACCAGAGAAAGAAAGCTTTGCAAAGGTAACATAATTAGGAATTTGTTTCATATTCAAGAAGAGTTCTTCAGGATTTACAATCAGAGGGTATCTGGAAACGAGAAAGACACAAACAATTTCAGATGTCTGTTTTTGTTTTAATAACTGATCTGTATTGAATATATGGCACTCGGAGTGCTATATTATTACCCTTGCTCATCAGGCCTATAAATCATTCCTGAAACCTTCTCAGCTCCCTGGGGAGCTGACAGGCCCCCTGGGGAGCTGACAGGCCCGGCTGCAAGTTAAGCTCACACGGGCTAATTAAACATGTAACCATCACTGCCTTCACAGGTACCCATTTACTCCTGGGTGGACAGAAGTAATTTATGACAAATTGTCTTGCTCAAGGACACAAGCATCATGACCCCAAGGCAAGGCTTAACCCTTACCCCCTAGACCCTTTTTGCTAGGAACCATCCTCAATCCTCTAAAATCCTCCGATTACCCTGCCCCAAAAAATGCATTCATCCTCAATCCTCAAAAATCCTCATGTGCTTTAAACACCGTTCATCCTCAATCCTCCAAAATCCTCTGCTTGAAACACCATTCATCCTCAATCCTCCAAAAGCCTCTTTTAAAAAAAATACCATTCATCCTCAATCCTCCAAAATCCTCCAAAATCCTCCTTGCTTGAAACACCATTCATCCTCAATCCTCCAAAATCCTCTTTAAAAAAAAATACCATTCATCCTCAATCCTCCAAAATCCTCAAAAACTGCAAGGAGGATTTTGGAGGATTGAGGTGGGTTAGGGTTAAACCAGTTTTCATCCTTCACCAATGAGGCTAACATTTCTGTTCTCTGTAACCTTTGTTTTTTGGTAATCTTACTACTTGTTTTAAATCTTAACAGATGAAGATTTTAGCATTAAATGAAAGCAGCAGTGATGGCAGCGAGTCTGAAGTTGAAATGGAGATCAGTAAAGAGGCCCAGGTTTGTTTGTTTGTTTGTTTGTTTGTTTGTTTGTTTGTTTGTTTGTTTGTTTGTTTGTTTGTTTGTTTGTTTGTTTGTTTGTTTGTTTGTTTGTTTGTTTGTTTGTTTGTTTGTTTGTTTACTTGCCTCTAAAGAGCTACGTCGGTTTACTGTACATACATGTAAATGAAGTGTTGCCAAAAACACTTCTTTTCTTCATTTTCTCGATATATTTGTTGTGGGCAATCTTTTAGAAGCTTATTGTGGAAAATCAAAATGGAAATGGCCTTATTAATGACAACCTGTGCACAGCCAAAAGCCAGAATATTTTTAGCTGGAAAATGGTACATTCTAAGCACTCCATGCTGCAATCTGAACACTGTCTGTGTAATTGTTGAGGGGATAAAGAATTTATTTTCAGTTTGAAAATGCACATTATTCTATTACCACCCTGCAAAACAAATTTGAGAGGTTTGTTAATACTGCCCCTTCATTGTGGGCCATATTCCCCCACTTACCGATCAATTTCTATAGTTCCTAAAAAACTCAGATTGCAAAAAGGCTCTTATCACTGGAATTTTTTGAAAGATTTTACTTTAATACCCCCCCCCCCCCCACAAAAATCAGTAAGGAATAGCAAATTTTGGAAAATAACCATCCATCTGTGTTCAGAATTGTATAAACACTTGGCACAACCTTTAAATTTAAGAATTTATTTCGGAAATCTTCGTGCAATATAGTGGAAGAAAGCTTGTGTTTTCTGTGTTAGATGTTCTTGGCACAGTGTATGGTCACTCAAAGTGTTTACATACATGTTAATTTCTGCCTCAATTTTACACATTATGCTGACATAAATCTTGAAATAACAGGTTGTGCCACACATTTAGATAGTTGTTATCAAGGAGGGTTAATTATTTTCCAAGATTTTGCTGTTCCTGACTGATCTTGGTAGGGTATTAAAGTAAAATCTTCCCGAATTGTTCATACTTTGTTATAACTTAGTGACCCTTTCATTTGATTCTCAACAGGAGGCAGAAGCGTACAATTTGTACAATAAAGCTCTGGATCTTCAACGATCAGGAAACAATGTCGGGGCCGAGTCTGCTTATCAACAACTACTAAATATTCCATTACTAGCCAAGGTGAGTCACGGGAAGGCCTCAAAAAATGAAATGCTTGGAACAATCTATTGGAAAAACTCGGTTTTCAAATTGAGGAATGCACACGTTTCACTGTAGAAAGTTAGCAATGAAAGACATTCCACATGGTGAAGAATTTTGCCTGCAAAGTACAGCAAAACGCAACTCAAAATTCACAATCTGTGCCTCAAAGTCAATCAATGTATACTCCTCGGGGAGTTGAGAAGGCTTCAGGAATGATTAATGGGCCCGATGAGCAGGGGTAACAATATTGTAAGCGCTGTGATATAGTTTACTATGTTGAGCGTTCTTAAATGCCAGTTATTATTATTATTATTATTATTATTATTAATAACTGTGTCATGTTTTGAATTGATGTAGGGGACTCTAATGTCAGCAAAAGCCATCTTGAAAAAATGCTTACTGCCATCTTGGAATATATTGCCTGCCACAGTCTAAAATAGAACTTAAAATAAGGGCCTCGTCCTTTCTCTTTGCAAACGACATGATTGGTCTAAGAAAATAAAAGTGTACAGTAAATGACTACAGCAATAAAATAATCACCTACAAATGGCCCTCATATCAGGCGGCCTCTATGTCTATGTACGGAGCCAATAGATCTTGATTCTTTCGTTTGTGACAGGTTGAACCACCCGAGGATGACAACGTAATGATGAACCCAGGACTGATGCTGAAATACTCGACCTACAAGAACTTGGGCAGTATGGCTTATCAGAAGAAAGATCTGAACACGTCCATGAAGCATTACTTGGAGGTAGTACAAACTTTGATTTTTTTTTTTTTAACTAACATTTTCTGGTAATGAAATCATGGATTCCCGAAAGCTCATGTCGATTTGTAGTTTAAAAGCCTGAAGAAACCTGTAGGAAGATGACAAAGAAATGTTCAGTTTTGGAGGTGGGAGGAAAACCCCAGAATGATATCCTGGGGAACCCACAGAATCAGGCAGGGACTGAAAACCCAATCCACATGTCAGCCCTGGTGGGATTCGAACCTGGGTCACAGCGGTGGAAGGAGAGGAAAGTACCACTAGGCCAGCCTGACTTCCCTCAGTCATTCCCTCAGACCTTTCATTTTGTTTTCCGAGCAAGATAAGTTCTTTTTTCTTGCTTTGTTTTGTCCAGGCAGTTGCTTTGGATGAAACTGATGTTACTGTGTGGTATAGAATCGGCACGATTGCTGTCACTTTATATCAGCTACCACTGGCACGACTGAGCTTCATTCAAGCCTTGAAATGTAGCTCCAAACACTGGCCGAGTTTGGATAATCTCTGCACTGTGCTGTATGCTCTCAATGATTATGCAGGTAAGTAACAAGACAAGAAATGTAGCCCAAACACTGGCCGGGAGTGTAGCCCAAACACTGGCCGGGAGTGTAGCCCAATCACTGGCCGGAGTGTAGCCCAAACACTGGTCACAGTGTAGCCAAAACACTGGCCAGAGTGTAGCCAAACTCTGGCCAGAGTGTAGCCCAAACTCTAGCCGGAGTGTAGCCCAGATTTCTAATACATAATAAGCTGCTTTAATTGAACGTTTTGATTTGTGTTTATGTTTAGCCTGTTTGTACTACATCTGCCAAGCATTGGAAAAGGACCCCAAGTATAAGAAAGGTAAATTAATTACTTTGTACCAAGCCTAACCTTTGTCTTCAATTAAAAAGAGTCTTTATTTGTCTTTTAATACCATTTTGCATGCATTTACATACGTAGGGGCAGGATTCAATCATAGTGCTAATTCCCTAAAACGTAGCAGGTGCTAGCGCTATTTAATGCCTGGCTAGAACACTGATGTCATATTACCAAGTTTCAAAGTTGTTTACCAAAGAGTATTATGTACAATTTTGATCAAACATTTAAATTTGTATATAACCCTAAGGTTTCAATAACGTTCATGTAATGACTTCAGAATGTAAATTGGTCATCAGTATCAATGTAAACAGGTGTTGTATTTTGTTTGTAACGAGTAGAGTTTAAAAAGTCATTTGCCATTTCTAAAAAAGCCTAGGAAACTGATGAAGTTACTTATTATTGCAGTTTATTTCATTCACGCATTTTTATTTCTTTCAGGGGTTGTACTTCGAGAAAAAATGTTCAAGGAGCAGCCATCATTAAGAAAGGACAGTTATGACTTGTTTAAAAATTGGTATGTTTAGTCTCTTATTTTGTATCCGACAAATTTTTATTGTCAGCATTGTCAACTTAGGAAAGGTAAAATATATTAATCCTTCGTCAAACAAACCACAAGGGAAACTGACCAGGTGAATTTGAACAAATTTTCAAAGTGAACAAAGAAAACTGGCAGGAGCGGGATTTGAACCTGTGACCTTCCGGAGGTCGCAAGTTCGAATCCCGCTCCTGCCAGTTTTCTTAGTTTACTTTGAATATAAATAAATCCTTGTTATATTTGTGGGCTGTGGGTGTGATTGTTAAAATCAGATCAGTCTTATCCCACTTTCAATTTTGAGTTGAAAATTGCACCTGATTTGTAAATACATGTACAGCTTCCAATGTCGTTTTTTTCCCATTATTTTTTTAATCTACAGCCAGGATGCTCTCCAACCTTCACAGATCAAAAGAGTCGAAGCTGAGAAGGTAAGTCACATCATGGTCTGATAAAATAGAGAAATGTTGACATTGGAACTTTACTATAACAAACATCAGTGACTTCCACGGAAAATGTTCCATGCAATAGTCGTTGTGTATTTGTGGCATGGTACCACACAACAGGTGGATAGTATCAAGGTTGTACATCAGATTGTGGTATTTCCTGAAAAACATAAAAAGCTTTCATTTCATGTATTGTGTGTTGTAGCTCATTCCTGGGCGCCGCAATAACTTTTTGAAGTTGTCAGAGTCTTGACACCATGTTTACAGAGAAAAGACCAACACTAAGAACTGAAAACAGCTGGACTGTACCAACACCTCTAACTCAAGCATTACGAAAAACAGCTGGACCGTATCTATTTTTATACACAGACATTATTTTCTCACCAACTTTATATTTAATGAACTAGTGTTTACTGAACCTTTTGAATGTTGCCAGTTTACGTTGTACTTTTGAATGTTCGTATATACATGTGCTTGTTTTGGTTTTTAACTGGACATGTTCTCGCCGTGAATATGACCCTGGTTGTCGGCACAGCGTTAAACCAAACCCCACTCACTCACTCATGATCACCCCATGTTTACAGAAAATAAAACTCAAAAGTTTGTGACCTGTGTGCATTACAACCCGAGTTCAAAAATGAAATTACCCCATAAAATATTTCAAGATTGAATTCAGTTTAAAATTGTTGGGATATTATTAGTTATCCCACGAGCGCCGAGTGGAACACGGAATAATGTAGTGCGTCCGTGTCCCATATTCCACGAGGCCGAAGGTCGAGTGGAATATGGGACACGGACGCACTACATTATTCCGTGTTCCACGAGCGCGAGTGGGATAACGAATTTATCTTCAAGCAAACTTGACGCGCAGTAAAGATGGAACACGCACGGTGCTGTGCTCGAAACCTGTACCACATACACGCACACATCAATAACAGTCAGAAGAAACAGGAGCTATCCGGGAAAAAACGTAACAAGTGTGCGCCAAAACAGACGTGATGATCCACATGGGACGCAAACGCGCAGCTTTTGAATTACCAATGGATTGTGCAGCACTGCGTTTTGCGTATCGCGCAATTCGTGGAATTAGAACAGCGCAATTCGGAGTGTGTATATGGGCCATGTGATATGGGTTTTTATCACCCTCTCAGCTGCCACGGATTGACCAATCAGGATCGAGGATTCAAGTTTGCTTGAAGATAAGATAGAATAGGGTTATCAAATGTAAAAATGTTAAAATCCCAAACATTTTTGTTTCTTGCCATTGTGCAAATTTTCAATAATTTTATACTGCCAGTTCACATTTACGTCACATACTTTTCATTGTTGTTTACACTGGGGGTAAAACATTCCATGTTGTCATAAAATGTACATCTGTGAATTTTTTATTTTTTTTAACAGATTATTGAGGAAGCTTTGACTTTACGAGAAGAACGACGTGCACTAGCAAAGAAGGAACCTCTACCTCTGGTCAGGTTCCTGACTCCATTCACTTCATTCGCTTCATTCACGTGAGTATAGATACCAGACTTCTGTATCACTTTTATATGTCAATATTATCTTGAGGCTTTTGTGGAATAATGAACAAGAAAAGGCTTTCTGTGTTGTATTCAATGCTGTCTGAGAAACAGAGGGCTGTATTTTTCTTTAAATAAAAGAGTAACCCATTTTGAGTTTTGTGAACTTTTCATCAGTTACTGTATAGTTACTTTTTGGTTTATGTGTTGATTTTATTCCTAGATGGAAGGGGCTCGGTGAGAGATTGGTGGCTCTCTACGATCATCTTGCCAAAAGCTCCCCTCCTTTGGTAAGACAATTACCTCAAGTTTCAAATCTCTACTAACTTCTAAACTTGAAATTATTTGAGCTAAAGTCTCAGGAAAAATTGTTTTGTATGTGATTTTGCAGCTTTCGCTTACATGGTGGAGAAAATCTTTTTTTGAGACAACCATGAATTTTAAACAATATATGCATTGTTATTGGTAGTCGGTTTTTTTTTTTTGTTAGATCGTTTTTTTACTTCTTATCTCCAATGCCCAATTTTCTCTAGAGTATTTGCTGTAAAATTGATCTGAGTGAGTTTATCCAACATCCTGAAGAAAAGGAGCATATTGCAGCAGAAAGGAACGATAACCAGGACACAGCAATGGACACAACCCAGAGCACACCAATGGACATAAGCCAAGACACACCCCTTGCCAATACCCAGAGCAAATCAGTGAGCCAAGCAGTGCCACAAGTTGAAGAATTTCAAGATCCTATAGACATTATTGAAAGATTTGAGACCCCACAGCAGGCCCTACAGCAGGCCCCACAGCAGGCCCTACAGCAGGCCCCACAGCAGGCCCCACAGCAGGCCCCACAGCAGGCCCCACAGCAGGCCCCACAGCAGGCCCCACAGCAGGCCCCACAGCAGGCCCCACAGCAGGCCCCACAGCAGGCCCCACAGCAGGCCCCACAGCAGGCCCCACAGCAGGCCCCACAGCAGGCCCCACAGCAGGCCCCACAGCAGGCCCCACAGCAGGCCCCACAGCAGGCCACACAGCAGGCCCCACAGCAGGCCCCACAGCAGGCCCCACAGCAGACCACACAGCAGGCCCCACAGCAGGCCCCACAGCAGGCCCCACAGCAGGCCCCACAGCAGGCCCCACAGCAGGCCCCACAGCAGGCCCCACAGCAGGCCCCACAGCAGACACCACAGCAACAGACCCAGCAACAGACCCAGCAACAGTCCCAACAGCAGACCACACAGCAGACCCAACAACAGACCACACAGCAGACCCAACAACAGACCCAACAACAGACCCAGCAACAGTCCCTACAACAGACCACACAGCAGACCACACAGCAGACCCAACAACAGACCCAACAACAGACTCCGGAACAAGTCTTGCAGCAGCCCCCAGAGCAGATTCCACAACACACTCTGCAGCAGACGCCACCAGAAATCCCACAAGATACTCCAAGGGATTTCCCACGGAATACCTCACTGGAGACCCCACAACAGACTCCAGGGGGAAGCAGTGATATTGAGGGTAAGTAGTAAGAAAGAAATTGGACTGTTACTGACAACTTTAAAAAGCATGTTATTGGAGACAGCCTATTTCGCTGTGAGGCCTGAAGACGTGAAAACCTTTTGTTGGAACGAAAAACGTGAAAAGTAAACAATGGGCACTTTTTTCACGTAATAAAAAACGTGATAAGGCCACTTTTCACGTCTGTCAAAGTATCACATATTTCTTGCTATTCATGAAATGAATAGTTTAGACCATCCTGAGTCTATGAATAATGTTGCAATCCTAGATGGGAATCATTCAATTATAATCATTATTTTCTCAATTACAAGATTCTGTTGCCATGGAGACTGAACCAGTTCCTGTAAAAAAGAAAGTTCGAAGAGGACCTAAAAGGAAACGAGAAAAAGCCGACAACCCGGTACCTGGCAACCGCCGATCAACAAGGGTGAAAACTGTTTAGATTTAAATAGGGAATAAACGTGTGGTGAGCTCATCACTACTGTTGCTTCTTGACACATTGACCAAATCAGAGCCACTCGCAACACGTACACATGTCCGCCATTTGTCAGACCGTAGAAATAAATGTGTGTGTGACTATACACACACTATACACACAGTCGTACTTCCCCAATACGTCCGAGGACAATGCTTTGTGTTTCCTATTGTTCCTTTAATATAACCAACCCCCATAGACTCGGCACGTATCCTTACGTTCGAGGACCGATTTCAACAAAAGACTCTACGTTCGAGGACTGAAAGGTTTCTTTGTGTTTCCTTTCTTCTCTTGTCCTCGGAGATATATACAGTGCACGTACACACTATACACACTAGTTGTGATTGGTTACTAGACGAGGGGGCGGGGATTAAGGAATTGGTATGCGTTTAGCTACAGAACCCTCTGGAACAGTAGCATAACTGCATAGTTGGATGCGGTCGTAGCATGTTATTGAAAGCTACAGTTACAGATAAATAACATCGGAGATTTCTCTGGTCTGTAACAACACTAACTGTGTATGGATGCTTATAGCTGTGCACTTCTATGTTTTGAATGTCGAAGGTTCGTAACACTACTGGCAAAAAGAAGGAGGAATCTGTCAACTATCAAGAGATCTTACGTCAGTTCTTGCCATCGAGTCTTCAAGACAGGTACACTAGATGTTTCTTGATGCTGTCTTTAATGTCTCAACGACTAGTCTATTAAGTTGTACCATTTTGTTCAGATGAAAATATCTTCAATCAAATGAAGAACCTGATTATTGTTTAATTTTGATGCAAAATGTCAATTTGACATAATTTGAGATTATCAGATTTTTAAATACAATTTGAAGCTTTGCATGGCGGAAACGATAAGAAAGAGAGTAAATAAGAAAATTGCGGGTAACACCATGTGAAAATAATCATCTTCCCAGAAGAGATTATTTTTACATGGTGTTACCTGCACAGGACTCACACTCCTGAGGACGGACAGAGCACACTGTCCGAAACGTCGAGTTACAAACTCATCCCGGTTCTTTTCAGAACCACACATCTTCCCAGAAGAGATTTGTTTTTCACATGGTGTTGCCCGCAATTCCAGTCCTTATCGCACCTGCACTTTTCTCGTTTACTTTCTTATCAGATTTTTGTTTATGTAAGTTGGCAGTTATATAAGGCTTGAAAGCCACTCTACGTAAAGACTACAAACAGAGATAGTAGGGTTGTAACACTTCCACCCAAATGGTTTTCCTTTGCCCAAACCTACATTTAAAGGATAAATCTTTGATGAAGCTGGAGAAATTATCCCAATTTTTAGACCCATGACCCAGGAGGCATAACTTCAGTGTAGTGAGTCCAACTCATCTCCCGACATTCAAAAAGATGACATCTTTGATGAATTTTGACCTGTAACATACATGTACGTTTCAGTTCTTTGTGGAAGTGCCGTGGCCTAGTGGTTTGGAGCATTGAATTCATGGTCTGCGGGTAATTCTGTAGGTTGTGGGTTCGAGCCCAGTCTTGGGCTATAGCAATTCTACGCCCAGTGGACTAGTTACCCATCCCGACCCTATTCATACTGTGAGGAGATCAGATTATCTTGTCTTGTTTCAGTCTGAGGGGCTGGTTCTTCCACACTTTCATCTGTAGCCCACATCTTGAGTTCCCCCCTTGTGATGGGCAATTTGCATAAAAAAGAAAATTCTACTGAAAATCTCTTAATTGTACGTAACAACAGTGAACTTTGTAATGAAACAAAACCCTGGTCACACTTTTTTTGGGGTGAAATTCTTTTGCAGTGGGGATGGAGATGACATTGAAGAGACGGAATGCAGGTCAGGACAAACTGAAATGAATCGACAGCATTCTCTGACTTCAAGTAAAACTGACAAGACAGGTATTCAAACGATCGTATACAGATTCAGCCATATGTCTCATCAGTCATGTAGAAAAACAATTAAAAATCAGTTTCCCTGTGTACAATGTAAAGATGTTATCATACTGCGAAAATGGGCAGTCTGTTAAACTTGACTTCTGATAACATCCAAGAGAGTTTATGACAGCACATGCAATGCATTTGTTTAATCAAAATTCATAAATTTGATAGATATACTATCAGATGTACAAATAACGCATTGATGTGCCAAAGTACCTATTTCAGTGGTAACCATCAACTCTTCAATGTAAATAGATAGGAATGTTATTAGAGTACTGACTTGACTGGTAATCATACATTCTTACATGAACCAGCCAATCTGAAGATGTTTGATAGCTCCGGTGTAACGCTTTCCTCGTACCGTCTAACATCTTATCTGTAATTTGACTCAGATCAATCTGGACCAATTGGATCCATGGATTTCGATCTCGACCAATCAGAGAAGGTCTGGCGTTTCTTGGCCAGCAGACAAAGAAATAGCGGAATAATCCAAATACTTGACAATTATCTACAGGAGGTGCTGACTGCTCTGAACGGAGCTTGGTAAGAAGCAATGGCGTCTGTGAATGTTGTCGCCCTCTAGTGGTGAAAATTAGACGTTATACGGCGTGGCTACTGTGTTGTCGTTTGGTTTTGTACACATTCAGTTTGAAATTGATAGCGTTACACTGTGATTCCTCTATGCAAGAGCGTCTGTGCATTATTTAATTCCAGAGTTGTCGAGTCCCTGCAAGTCCTTTCACAAGTCCTTTCGCAAGTCTAGTCAGAAGTCCTTTCATAAAGCCGGTCACAAGTAACTGGATGAACAATGACAAAGGAATGCCTTTGTCAAAGCTCATTTGGTGTGCGGTCGAGCGTGTTACTCTTGATACTCGCGGGTGCAGGAAAATGTTGCGCGCGCATTACTCTGGAACCGCGTCGCGCGAACGGTCAAAGTTAGAGCTGCGTTCCACTCACGCGAACGTTGCCAACGTTTGCCAACTACGCGAACAATCTTTCGTTGGATGTGCACACAAATTTGAACATAGTTAAACATTTTCTCCTATGTATCATAATTATTACAATATATAATCCAAAGGTCAGTTCAACAATCGAAAAACGATAACAAAACTTCATTGGGAAAGTCCGAAATGTTTACTTTCCGCCATTAAGTAAAACAATCACGTGACGACACCTCCGGTGCAGGAATATACTCTCGGTCTGAGCGGGAGTATACTCTCGGTTACCCTCGGGTCATACTCCTACCGTTTGTGTGCTCAAGAGTATACTCGTGTTAACACGAGTAACACGCTCGAACCACCCTTGAATAGCTTGTGATTGGGATTAGGACTGGAGGGCTTGTGATGGACTTGCAGGGACTTGTGATGGACTCGACTACATCTCTGTTTAATTCACACAGACCATAAATGACTGCATTCTACTCTTGTTGCTAAAAATGTGCCCTCGACAGTAATGCATTGAGCAGATAGGCCATGTTTGTATTGTCTATACGCATACCAAAGTACGTTGAACTCACCCGTAGGTCCCAATAATCATTGCCAACTATGCATTTGTGACCCGCTCCAGAAAAAGGTGATATAAGTCGCACTATGTATTTACGTGTAATGGCCCTTTAAACGTTGAGAGGGTGAAATTTTTCGCCAAAATTTATTTTTTAAATGTTTTTTAATGACATCTTAAATATCTAAAGTTTCAGGTTTGGTGCACAAGAATGTTGATTTCAGTGAATAAAGTGAAACAAATAAACTTTTTAGAGTGCATTGTTCCATTGCATTGTATTAGAACTAGCTATTTCAAAGCCTGTTTTCTCTGTTGTGCAATTTGAACTCCATAGAACTAATTAATATGCAAAAATGCGATATCTCCAGAACGGAAAGGGCTTTGGAGCTCTATCATGTACCAAATGAAAGCTTACATTGTGGGCTTTCAAAACATACATAAAACAAATTTTTCATATTTTGCGACATAATATACCTTTTTCAGGAGCGGGTCACATTTATTCTCTCCCACAAGTACTTGTACTCAACCATAGGTACTCATGCTAATTCAAAACGACTCACATTCAGAAGGGCTAATACTCATTCTCGTCTCATTCTCAACTAGCCCCTAAGAACTCGTAGTTTTGAAATGTCTGTACTCGTTCTCGTATGTACTCGTAATTTGTAATAATACTTTTGACATCTTACTGATGGTGTGTCCTCTCATTGCGTTTCAGGCCGATAGGTTTAGACAGCGTTTTTCTTCAAGGCTACTCCCGGTCACGACGTCATGTCATCTTACCCAGTATCTTCAGGTATGAGCCATTGCATTTGCTTCAGTTTAACACCAGTCTTAGAATTTAAGAGTGTTAATTTCATTAAAAAGAAATAGTTTGGATCTGCAGGAATCTTGCCAGGAATTGTGGAATTTGTCCGATTATATTATTGTGTCTTGTGAGTTTATTGTGGTGTAATGTGACTTCTGATATATTTGTATGGAGCAGTGCCGAGTACAGCAACAATCTCAAGATGACCATCGGCTACATGATGTTGACGTTTGCGGAGTTGCAGATTGATCAGCTGATCTCAGCTGGGAAGAAGACACCATCTAGTGCTTCCAAAAAGTAGGTTACAATCTGTCTGTCTGTTAGTCTGTTTGTCTGTCATAATTTGCATTTTGATGTGACAGCGCAAAAAATATAATGTAAAATGTGTTCTTGGTAATTATTATGTTTGCTTATTTATTGCCATTCTTCATAAATGCCTTGAGCAGATAATTATTTCTATTGGCTGAGGCCCTGTTAGGCTGTTGGACAATTGGTTAGGTTGTTGAGAGCCTGTTACAGTTGAAGGTGTGGCTTAGACATGGCTAGTGGGTTGGAACACTGTTTGATTGGGTGCTGTTATTTATTTGTAATTTCTGGCCCATAGAATAGGTAAAAATAGATTTGTTACCAATGGTATATGTACTTGTGATGTTGTGGAATTTTGGTTGCCATAAAAGGCAAAAATTCAAAAGAACTTTTGAAAACATCAATCTAAAAGTAAATCTCAAACATTCCCAAACTGCTATTTAATTGCCACTTGGTCTTTAAAAGTAAACATGATTTTTAGACAATACTCTCAATATGATGTTAAAAATGTGTATTGTATTAAATTAGCTTGAAGCGTGGGTTGGCTGTAGAGTTTGACTTGCTGAGTTTTATGAGCTGTTTGTGTTGTCTGACCAACAGGGCTGATCTTGAAGTGATGGGGAAATTCATTGATGAAGACTTGAACTACATGGAGATGCTGACAACATCCGGAGCAATACAAGATGATAAATGGAAGGACTTTACTGTGCGGGGTGAGAAACTTAAGATTATGGAAGGGTGATGAAAGGTTGCATAGTTGGAAATTTGATCTTCATAAAAATACTAACAGCATTAATTGGAAACAATACAACAGTTATCAGTGGGGACTGAGGCTGTGTCCGGATTACTTGGCTACGGCTTGAAATTACACACAAGTCTATGTGATGTGGCTGCAGCTGCTACCATAGACATGTGCGTAATTTCAAGCCGCAGCCAAGTAATTCGGACAGGGCCTAAGTCTCTTTCTTGTGGTCGCAGCTTCAGTAATGTGGGTTCGAATCCTGATGTGGGGCACAGTGTTTGTGTCCTTGAGCAAGGCGCTTTACCGTATTTGCTTGTCCCCATCCAGGAGCATTATGGGAACCCGTGTTGACAGAGTTTGTAATTGTATGCATGGTTGATGAGTCCAGAGTGCCTGAGGCTGCCTAACGTGGCTGTGTATGCTCCCCGGGAAGTTGAGATGGATCCAGGAATTAATAAGCCTGCCAATCAGGGGTAATAATATGTGAAGTACTTAACTATTTAAGATGTTGTAAGCACTCGGCCACTGATTGAATTATTTGTTTTGATTGTTGTTTCCTTAATAGTTTATTGGCTGAAAGCAAGATATATGACGTTACAAGGAAAGTCAGACGAAGCCATTAGTTCCTTCGATGTGGTGAGTACGACGCTAGCAACCCAGGAATATCACTATACTAAAATATTTTGCAACGTAGTACCTCTGACTAATAATATTTGTCCAACTGAATGAGTGATTTAACAAGCAAGTATTTAACGAGTCAAAGAGTGAGATTTAAGAATTTGTTTTCTATTTTATCTTAGTGCACAGACATCTTAAGTGAATCTCAAGATAAGGAGGAGAATGTTATCGTCTTGCCGAATTGCACGGTAGACAACAAGATTACTCTTGGTAAGATTTCAAAGATGACTTCAACATGTGACTTAATTAATGACATTATCTATTGGACTTTGTTTCACTCCCAAAGTTTGTGTGTATCAGTGCTTTCATTTGGCATTGAAAACTTTCCTTTTGTCAGTCAGGAAATTTATACTGAAATTTATGAAAAGGATCTTTTATGGAAAAACTTGAGATAATACCAAGACAGAAATACACAAAATTCTTGTTTGTAATTTGCCTGACTTGATTCTGTACTTGTTGCTGTACATGCAAACTGCGCTGATAATATTCTGTCAAAGAGAGCAAAAATCCTTGTTTAAATATTGACATCACCATGATGCAAAATTCTGTTTTGTGACCCTTTCTTAAAGAGCTGTATGTTTTTATGTTTTGTGATCCAAGACCTGATTAAGGAACAGCTGAAATCAACCCAACATTGTCAGTCGCTTGAAGAAGTCCAACGCTTCTACGATGCCGGGAACTACGAGCGAGTGACTTCACTCCTGCTTCAGACCTTCCAAGATGCAGCATCCAGTCGGAAGATGTTGAAGGAGGGCGCCATGCCCCAAAGACCGTCTCAGTTACTGCTCCTTCATCGCTCGTTGCTTAAGCTCAAGGATTATAAGGTATTGATACAGGGTAGGATGGTCACAGTGACACAGTCCTTAATGTAATGATTACATTTGGGCAATTCCGTATGGGAAAGGAGTAAAATGACTAATTTTAAAGTTGATCAAATCACCATTAAATTAGATGTCCAGAGTGGCTAAATGCATGCTTACATGTAGCAAGGAACTAAAAACAGTTTAGGAATATCTTCATTGGTTACATAGATTTCATAGAATTTTATGTGGTAATTAAGGTAAAAAATCAAACATTTTCTGACGTAATTCCATTACCAACACATTTTGGCCTTGGATCTTTCCACATGTAGGAAGTTTCAATTTTTTATTTTATTTTGATATGATACCAGGGGTATAACCAGACCATAAAAAAGTGTTGGCCATAAGACTAATCCACAGCATGTAAAAATACAGCCCAAATTCTTCTGAAATTCTGTTACCGTTACCGCGGAATTGCCCATTTGCCACCTGTTGTTGAGCTTTGTATTCACTTCAAAGTAGCAGTTCTCAAATGAGGAGTATTCAAGACCAGACTTCAAATGGAAGATGCTGAACAAACAATTATTCACACCCTGAACAGCATTCAACAGAGACTCTGGCTTTCTTATTCCAGTATAAGGATGAACTCTGAGTCACCACCATCCTTTATTTACACTCTTCTCCCAGGCAGTATATTAACTCTGACTTAGGTTGCCCCTCTTCGCTGTACCTGATGAAATAGCGGTAGCTTCGAAAGCTTATGCCATAATTTGTATTTTAGTTAGTCTTTGAAGTGCTCCCTTCAATATTGATCTGTATCTAGCTGACTATAAACACGGTTGTTAACATCATTTGTCACCTGGGGCCAATTTCACGGAACTGCTAAGCACAAAAATTTGCTTAGCATGAAAAGTTTCCCTCGGTAAAATCAGGATTACCATATGATATATGTGACCTGCTCTGGAAAAAGGTATATTATGTCGCAAAATATGAATAATGAGTTTTATGTATGTTTGGAAAGCCTGTAATGTAAGCTTTCATTTGGCACATGATGGAGCTCCAAAGCCCTTTCCGTTCTGGAGATATCGCGTTTTTGCATATGAATTAGTTCTATGGAGTTCAAATTGCACAACAGAGAAAACAGGCTTTGAAATAGCTAGTTCTAATACAATGCAATGGAACAGTGCACTCTAAAAAGTTAATTTGTTCACTTTATTCACTGAAATCAACATTGTTGTGCACCAAACCTAAAACTTCAGGTATTTAAGATGTCATTAAAGACAAAAAACAAAGAATGAAATTTAACGAAAAATTTCACCCTCTCAACTTTGAAAGGGCCATTACACGTAAATGCATAGCGCGACTTATATCACCTTTTTCTGGAGCGGGTCACATATATTGTTACTGGTATTTCACGTATTGTTTGCTTAGCATCAAAATCTCATGGAGTTTTGACTGGTAACCTGCTTTTATTAAGCAAGACTTTTTGGTGCTAAGCAAATTTGTGTACTTAGCAGTTCCGTGAAATTACCTTACTGTGTTTTCTAATAAGGTTTCAGAAAAAGTTGCTAGGCAGTTAATAAATTTGTTTGTCCAAATTGATAAATGGAATCATTAGATGGCTCCTGTCTGACCTTGACTTGAAGAAGATTTTAGGAAGATAAAAATATGTTACGTAACAAATTTACGCATGGCGAGACTAGAGTATTATTTGCAACACATACTCTTTTTCATACCTGCGTATTATGCGTTGAGCTGATTTTCCAAAGAATCACATTTATGATTTTGAATTGTGGAATTGTCCCGAAAATCCCAACAATTATTGCAAATTTATTGCATGTTCATTTGGGATACTTAAAATTTCATATATCACTCTGAATCTCAATTCTTTTGTGTGCTATTCTTCGTAGCAATGCTTAGTTTGCGGTGCTGCTGGTGTTTCTGAGGCATTGCAGGAAATTTCATTTGCCAAGACGCCGTCTCTGCGAGATGAGTGGATTAACGTCTTAATGGAGTTGTTTACAGTCTTAAACAAGTAAGTCTTATGGAAGTGATCTCATTGTGTATAGCTATTAAAAACCCCCTCATTCAGCATAAAGCTGGCAGGCAAAATCTCAACTTACGGTCTGACCTATGATTTGATATTTCAGAGCACTTCGTGAAGATGTGAGCCGTTTAAAGGAGTTAGAACGCCCTCAACGAGTTCGGTTTACAACTGCCATCATTGGTGTTATTGAGATGTGTATGGATACTGACAGTTATTTCCCGCAAGATGTCATACCGTGGGTGGTCCTGTATCGAGTTATCAAACAGTAAGTTTTTCGATTCTGTTTCTGAAGGTAGAATTTGTTGTCAGTGGACTTTAAACCGAGCTTAACAATGTGCCTACAGCATGGTTTTGTGGTTTTTCAAATTTAGATTTTTATTAACCACTTGAATACAGATGACGGATATAGGCGTGGTTTGAAAAAGACTTCATGGCCGGTTGACGGCTATAGGCGCAATGCTGCACGTATTCAATCCATTGTTTGCCTATTGTTTGCATTACGCTTGGTTGCATAAGCCTGTCTTGGCATACCAGCACCGCATCAATAACAGCCGGAAAGAAGAAGTTAAAGAGATTTACTTGTAAAGATGCTAAGAATGTTTACATCAGTGAAATTCCAACGTCTTTATTGATTGGAGTTTATTTCCTTATTTAGTGAGGAGGATCAGATTGCTACCATGGCAACCCAAGATGGCGGCAGCAGGAGTAGTACTCCCATGATTCCGTCTTCACTCATGTTACTAGACACGGCTCACGATTACCTCGGTCGGTGAGTATTGTAGCAGTCCAGGATTTGACTGAGTCAAAATTGATAAAATTAAAATTGACAAATGACAAAAGCCCAAGCACTCTAACAGAAAACGTTTACATAGGGGTAAGAATAACCTTCATCCCCATACTTAACTGATTTTATATTCACAAAATTAACAAGATTTCATGTACTAAAAATAAACAGTTCTAGCGTCAGGCCAATAGAGTCACCAGTAAACTACGATTTATCATGCTTATATCAGCCCACCTCCAAGAATTTGTTGCAGTGTTCAACATTTTGGAATTTGTTATAGAAAAAGACATAGCTTTATTGAAAAAAGGTTTTAATCACGCAAAAAAAATCCAGATATTATTGTTGTTTTCACTCTGGACTGATCAGACGTTCGTGGTGCTGTAATTCTGACGGAGCTTTTCTACGGCTGTATATCTCCGTCTTGAGTCATGAGATCTCCACGGGAACCGATGACAGTCCTCATCCCTTCCTTAGCGATCTGCAGTATTCCTTAGAGCAATGCTTCTTCTGTCTTCACGGCCATCCGAGCAAGAAGACGAAAGCTAGACATCTGCAGGATCATGGAGTTGACGAGGTAAGGTTTTCCTGATTTTGGAGTGATTTTGCAATATTACAAATTTAGATATGTGGACTGTTTTTTTTAGGATATGAGCGTATTTAATTATTCTATTTTTTCAAGTCCAATTTATTTGGAGTTGTCTTGATAATGTGAGTAACGTCTTACATTTGATATGATAATTGAATAAATGAATATCTCGGGTTGGCCTAGTGGTCTTTTCCTCGCCTTCCACCGCTGTGACCCGGGTTCAAATCCCACCAGGGCCGATATGTGGATTGAGTTTTCAGTCCTTGCCCGATTCCGTGGGTTTCCCCCGGAATATCATTCTGGGGTTTTCCTCCCACTTCTAAAACTGAACATTTCTTTGCCGTTTTTTCAGGTTCCTTCAGGCTTTTGAGCTGTAGTATTACATACGCTTTTCAGGAATCCTTGGTTTCATTATCAGAAAGAATTAAAATAAATAAAATTTAATTAAGATGTCGTCGTTTCATCATGTTTCTTGTAGCTGTCGATGGATCTTGAGGATGCGAGCATCATCTTTGATTATTTCAAGCCTAGTGTTCTTCCCGAGTTTGACTCCTACAAGACATCTTCAATGTCTGGAGATCTGGAGAGCCTCCTTCTGAAGATCGTTCGCATCATTCCTCCAATGGAAGATCCTCCCGTTACCATGGAAACACTGCAAGCATATGTCGAAGCTAAGACAGAGGAGGTACCATCTATCCCCGAGGATCGACCGATTGTCAGGTAATATGAGAAATCTCGCTGCCTTGGTTACCCCTTGTTTCTGACGAAGCACGGCAAAATAGGACATTTGCAGCTTTTAGAAAAATAAGACAATTGTATGTGTGCATGTACAAAAGAAGCCTAGCATTGCCATTAATGATTTCTTGTCAATATTTCTTTTTTTCCAGACCCGTTGTCAAGGAGATCTATTATTTGTTGGCGGATTTCTACTTCAAAAACAAAGAGTTTTTGTGAGTATAAGCATTAGGTCTTTGTTGGACCACTACTAATGCAGATTGTTTGGATATCGTTGATAATGAACCTCAAGAAATGAAGTCTTTCATTTATACAGCCTTCTATATGTACATCTTGTTTGAAGTTTTTCCTTGGAAATTTATAATTAATTGCCTGAATAGTGCGTCATAACGAATAATTGGGCTAGGGGTGTGCATCGCAACTGGATACCCGAGTACCTGATGTCAGTAACTGGTTCCAGATTATGGAATCGAGTAACCGTATACAACTTTACATGATCGCATACATGTAGTAACTTCCCAGAAAATGAAAAAGGAAAGGTTTTGAGTGTTATTTGTCAGGAATTTTTAAATTAAAACCCGACTACATGGGAAACCAGCACAGATTTTATGTTTATGACGCTCACGAAAATTGACAATAAAGGGAATTTACTGGTTGTGGTTTTTGTAGTCTGGGTATGGATAAAAAGCCTCGGCGAGATATAATAGCATGCCTCGTTCCACAATAAATACAACTGTATAAAGCTTCTGTCTTTTGTGATATGCCGGCGCATGCACGTGCCGGAAATGTAATGGCAGAGTAGTGATCATGTTTACTGGACAGGCATGAGATTTTTCATACTTTTGTCTGAAATCGGACTTTTGAATCTTAGAAAAAGACATTATTGCAACTTTCGGGATTAGAAGTTTTAGGTTGGGTTTCTTTAACGGGTGCCCGGTTACCCGGGTACCCGTATTTTTTTTAATCGGGTACCCGGTTCTTTTACTACCCGTAAATGCACACCCCTAAATTGGGCTCCTAATTATTTTGGTTTACATTTAATTCAAATTATCGGTCAGAGTACGGACATATTAGCTTTCACCCTCTCTTGTCATTTTTGATTGTTTGTCTGTTTTCCGTACAGTAAAGCCATCAAGTTGTACATGCAGGACATATGCGTGTGTCCGGAGAGACTGGACAGCTGGGCTGGTATGGCTCTGGCCAGGAGTGGACGATTGGAACTAAAATTCAACATGGTCAGTTCAACTTACGGTAGACATTTTTTTGCCTCGTTCGGGGGGCAAACTTGCTTGAAAAAAAAAAAAGACAAAGGGTCCTGTTTTTATTTGTCTAAAATTGTGTACAAATCTGTGTCCTTTAATTTGGTAACGATGACAAACATTTTCTGCTTGTATTTTTTTATATTTTGACACTTCTTTTCACTTGGTTCTATTTTAATATATTTTTTTTTTTTTTTTTTACTTTTGATTTGTGCTCTATAGTGTGATTCTAAGACAGAGGGAACCATCTACAAACATTCAGTGTCCGCCTTACGCTGCTTCCAACGAGCTCTAGAGATTGATAGTACTAATCGATCACTGTGGATTGAGTACGGATCTATGGCTTATATGGTGCACTCATACGCATCAAGACAACTCAAACAGGTAGGCATCAATCAATCAAGCAACCAATCAATCAAGCAACCAATCAGTCATGCTGCCAAGTAGTCAGCCAATTAATCAAGTGAGCAATCAATTAATCAATAAATTAGTGATGAGTAGTACTTAATGGCATATTTGGTGCGCTACTGTGCATCAAAACAGCTCAGTTTGATTTCATTTTGTTGGTACATTGAAAAAATGTACTTTTTGATTGTTACAGAGCCTTTCATTTTAAAACTTAAAATTTGCAGCAATTTGTACCGTTTTAAAAAGAGCCACAAAAGGCCATTTCTATATTTTATAACTTTGCAGAAGCCATCTGAGGTCTACAGGTATATCTTTTAATTCTCTGTTGTGATTTTCCATCTTACTGTCAGAGAGAGCAGTTTTCTTTGACTGAAGACATCGTTGAATTCCTTCAGGAGAAGAGGTCCGATTGTTTACGTCTGGCTGAAAAATGCTTCCAGGCGGCGAGACAGTGTGAGGTTGATGGCGAAGAGGAAGAATGGTTGGTGCATTACATGTTGGGGAAGGTTGCAGAGAAACGACAGACAGACCCTCAAGAATTCCTGGAACATTACAAGAAGGTGGGTGACAATGATGTAAGATGGAACATGATGGGGATGGGTTGGTGATGCATGAGGGGATACGATGTTTAATTTGTTAAATTAACTGACATTTAATTGCATTTGTTGTAACAGGCTGCGTACTACCTCCACGAAGACGAGGCGAAATATCCCAAGAAGATTGCCTACCACAATCCACCAGATCTATCTCTGGAGGCGTTAGAGGTCAGCAAACGTGCATAATTCATGATCCTCTGAATAATTCATGACTCCTAATAATTATATTATGTAATTATGCTAATGTTCATCTGTCTTTAAGTTTGATTTGTTTTTGCTCCGTCTGCTAAGATGTACTTCAGGCTCCATGCTTCCATCTTGAAACTTCTTGAGAAACCACAGATGCGTTTCCTTGGTGACTATGCTATGCTTGAGCGATTCGTCTTGGATTCTGTTGATGAGCCGTTTGTGAGTGCTCAAGAGAAAACGGACACCAGCGAACCGTAAGTTGTCTGAATTTCTTACATCCCAGAATCCTCAGCATTTTAAGTCAAGAGTTTTCTAAGGCTTGAAGTCTGTTTTGAAGGATTTTGTATTTCAATGATTTTTTTTTCTTTTCACTCCTAATATCAGACTCTCATCAGCAGAAACTGAACCAGACATTAAGTCACCCATTCCTAGTGTCAAAGTTCAGTTTGAGGGCAAAGGTCAACTTGATGTCGAGGGTCAAGAGGTCAAGATAGAGAAGCCCAAAGTTCCTGGCAGTCCATTGTTCATTGCTACCCCGACAGACCACGACTACGTGCGATCTCGAGGCAGAAAGAGACAACTGGTCGTGACGACAACAGGTGAGGGCGCTATAACACTCGGAATTACTGAGCATGAAATGAGATGTGTGAAATGAGTCGGATCTTGCAAAACTGACTTTCCAACTTGATGATTTGATTGACAGTAGCATAAAATATCGATGGTATTAGATATTTGGTCCTTGACCCTTTGCATACAAATGACATCTGTGGACGCAAACAAAAGTGCCACCAGGCCAGATGATGCCACTGGCCGCCATTTGTGCAGTTTCAATCCATTGTTGGATTATTGTTTAGGATATGTTTGACTGCACAAACACATTGTAGCGAATCGATTTAACTGCCAGAACCGCCGCGACACCCCGACGTCTCCCATAAAATACCGTGCCCAAGGTGTTTTAAAAAATGAAATAGGGAACAAATATATATTAGCTGTAAAACAATTTTCTTCTTTTCTCGTAAGGATTTTTGTTTCTAACAATATAGATTTGCATGATTTTCTCACATTTTCTGAGAAAGTTGTGAGCCGTCAGTGCTAATAACTACATCAGGCTGGAAAACCCTTGTCATCAACTGTACTTGGTGATTGAAATGATCTTGAGAATTTCTTCCTTTATCTTCTTTCTGACACATCTTCAGAATTCCCTCTACTTGCTCATGATGGGTCTGTATCCAGCTCGTCTGTCTCTCAATCTCAAAGCAAAGATGTAGTCACCGGTACAACCTCTGCAGCTGAGCTTCTTAAATCCTTCGCCAAGATCCACACTGACATCCAAGATCAACCTCCAGCAAAGAGGAGACATCTTGAGCCTTCTGCTCCACCAGAGATGGCTGAGACAAGGATGGATGTTGGCGAGTTGGAGTTACAGTCTGACCCACAGATCTCAGAGATTTCTCTTGCAGTGAAAGACGAGTCCATCGTACAACCAAACAAACACGAAACATCTAAAGATGCAGATGAGAACTTACATGGAGGATTAAAAGAAGGAAATGCATTTAAGATGGATGATGGCAAGAAGCCAGACTTGAAGAGATCGATGGAGGTCAAAGATGATATTAAAGACGTTAGAGGAGAAGATAAAAAAGATGAGGTTGATAAACCGACACATGAGGCAGGTGGTGATGATCAGGCTATTGGTGATGTAAAGAGCAAGGATGTATCAACAAGTTGCCCGTTGATTCTACATAGAAACCAAGAAAAGGATGTTGTTACTAAGGAAACAGCTGTTCAAATGGGCAGTGAATCAGAGACAGACAAGAGTGTGATTATAATTTCATCTGAGGAATCGGAAGATCAAATGGAGTCTGAAGAGTCACTGATGATGAACAAAGAAATGACTGTGGAGATGAGGGCACCAAGAATAGCCACAGAGAACAAAGATGCGGTTACCAAGGAGACGGCTGTTCAAATGAATACTAATTCAGAGATGAGCCAAACTTTTATTGTTATATCCTCTGAAGAATCAGAAGAGCAAACAGAGGCTGAAGAGCCATTGAGGATTAAGAAAGACATAACTGAAAAGATTGAGATACCAACAACAGTTGCAGAACAGAAAGATGCGGTGACCAAGGACACGGCCATTCAGGTGAATAAGGAAACAAAAGTCAACGTCTCCATCATCACCATCTCATCTGAAGATTCAGAGGACCAGACAGATCCTAAAGAATCAAGAGCATCAGAGAATGATGAAGACAATTCTGGAAGTGGTTTGAAGATAGATGACAGGAAAATAGAAGGAAAAAGTGATGAGAAGAAAAAAGGAAAAGACTCACTAATGGAGAACAAAGAAAAGCAAGGAGATGCTGAGGATGGCTCACAGGATGAGAGAACGGCAGATTCTCGAAAGCAAGAAACAGGAGATATCAAAGTGACAACAAAAACTGAAGAAAAGCTAGAAGATGATCCAGAAATAGACCAAAATACAGCAGTTACTGTTGAGAAGCAAGGAATTGATAAAACCTCGAGTGACACAGATTACAAGACAAAAATAAATGATCAACAGGACAATGAGGGGATGAAGGTGGAGGCAAGTCATTGGCGGAGTCAGGAGGAGCAGAGGGTGTGGCTAATGGAGAGATGTTTGGAAGCAATGAAGCTTTGTCTATCACGATTCCCACAGCATTACAAATCTCTGTACAGGATGGCCCATGCATACTCCATGGCCAAGACTCTGAAGGTGAGAACCAACTTTTCAAAGGACGATTTGGAGAGATTGACTTGTTATAATTACTCCTCCAAGATACTAGATTTGAACCCTACCAGCAGGATTGTGTAGATTATCTTCTTGCCATGTGAATTTATCCCCCTCTGACCGGCTGTTATTGATGGGGTGCTGGTATGCCAAGACAGACTTGTGCAGCCAAGCGTAATGCAAAAAACAGGCCAACAATGCATTGAGTATGTGCAAGAATGTGGGTATAGACAACTAGCCTGGTGGTCTTTTTCAAACTGTTGTCCGTATTATCAAGAGGTTATGCTGCTGAGGTCACGCTGCTGAGGTCACTTTCTAAGACTAATTATTATTCTATTTTTTCTCATCTGTTCATGGTTTGAAATCTTAAGAGTCTGCAGTGGAGTCGAGACTTGTTGCTAGGTAGCAACCAGCCATGGCAACACACATCTCACATGCCGTCACCGGGTCTCTTTGCCGAACACTGGAAAACCAAGAACCTGTTCCATGGAGTCTGGAGAATTCCCATCAGCGAGATTGACAGGTTAGACAGAAGACACTCCCCTCTCTGAGTAACCCATACTGCAGTGACGTGGTTCTCTCCTGACCTTTCACTTTGATTTCTGCCTTGTGCATTATGTAGACTGTTTTTTTTTTTCATTGCTCTGCTTACCATAAGCGAGGAATAAGCCAGTTCGGTATCTCAAAGTTCAAAGGTTATTCGGGATAAAATTGCTGACGTAATGTCACGCCATGTTACGCGAACGCCCATTCTGATTGAATTTAACACGTGCGCGTTGTGCGACCACCTTTTGTGTTCACACGCGCGGGTTAGGTCATGCAGTTCATTCGGGATAAAATGTCATTGCGCAGTTGAAATACCGAACTGGCTTATTGCTGCTAGCTGAAGGAAATTCTGTGCTAACAGATAGAATATTTCACAGGTTAGCAAGAAGTATTAGCTTGTGTGCATGCATACATTTATTTATTACATTACATTTCTTGACCCAGGTTGTTCCCAAACAGTTTAAAACTGTTGGGGTCCTGAAAATTTATACACATAGAAAAATTGATATAAATTTAGTGTTAGTACAGAAATGCTTGCTCAGTAAGTACAGTGGCAGGTCGTGCAAACAGGTGGAATCCGTGAAATTGGGCCCTAATGCTACTTAAAAGAAAGTCGTATCATTATTGATTGATCCCCACAATGTCGCTTCCCAAGTTGTATTGTAAAAACTGGGTGTGATCCCTGGCTACACGGCATTATGGATTTATGACTTCTGACTAGCATCCCCAAACAAAGATACTGACAATTTGGGAGACCGCCAACATAGGGCAAGATAGCTCAGTTGGTAGAGCACTGATACGGTATTCCGGAGGTCGCGGGTTCGAATCCCACTTCTGCCAGTTTTCTTTGCTCACTTTGAAAATGTAAAGGAAATACTGTTTATACCAAAGCAGTAATCCTGGCCTATTACTGGCCTCTCTCTCTTAATATGATCTTAAATACCATCACCAAAGTAGTAAGATTATTGTGCCTCTTCTTTTCTTACAGATCTGGTAGTTTCTCGTGGCATATGTACCGCTCGGTCAGTTTGCTCATCGATGTCCTAAGAAGATTAAAAGATCATTCTATGCTGCTTCAGATTTCTGTCAAATTAAACAGAACTCCTGAACTAGGAAAGTGAGTAGCCTTCTGTCACAGACGTTACTTCACTCATTTATGAAGCTTTCAAATTCTCATGTGATTCAGACTAGTGCAGTCGTACTTCCCTACCTTGGTTATATCCCACCAGATCAATTATTGATTGTGTTGTCAGTCCCTACATGATTCAGCTTCTTTTTTCGCGGATATTTAAGTCTCGGTATCTGCCCCCTCCCCCCTCAACCTCTTGAACTAAACATTCTTTATCATCTTCTCTTTACAGGTTTCTTCAAACCAACGACCCACAATGCCATGTTATTACTTTAAACAATCCTTAGTTACAATTACGTTACTAGAGTGATTTTGTTACTTGTAGCTGCATTGGTTTGAATGATCTTGTCACTTATCATGGCTGTTCATTTCTAGTGCCAGTTTTAACCGAAGAAGTAATCACTTAGCAAAAATCTCTGCCGATTCTTCCTTCGCAGGAAAATTTGCTAAGCAATAACTTGCACTACACGGCTCCATATTGGGCCCTGGTGTCTAAAGCAAATTGCTTAGCACATTTGTTTATTTCTTTTGTCAAATCTACAGGAAGTTTCTTCGTGATGTTGACCGGCAGTTTCTGGCCAAGCATTGCTACAAGACTTGTCTGGAGGTTCTTGAGGAAGAAATTGAGGCAGCGAGAAAAGGAGATGAAGAACAACAATTACAGGTGATCTTGGTTGCTATGGCAATGACACTGATGCATCCTGGGTCCTAGAGAACTAAGCCCTCCTAAAAAATGTAGCTAATGTGCACAGATGTAAAATATGAAAATAAATAAATCTATTTTGAAATTCCAAGGAAAAATAATTTTTTGGGATTTGTTACAGCTGTCTTTGAGTGGAAACATTGCGTCTTGGTAAAAACACGTAATAATGATTCTTAATTTCCTGTTTATCATTTTCAGGCTGTTCTGTCATCCTATCGTCTGCTTCAAACCGTTCAGAACAAATTACAGACAGATCCACGCTTGCCGACAAAACTATTGTGTGTTGCCTTCAAGATCTACAGAAATATCCAGGTATGAAAGAACGCAACATCATTGGCAATTTATTGTAGTACCATAGACTTTACATACCTTCAGATCCCTCATACTTTGAGTAAACATCCACACAGACCGGGATATCCCGGGACATTGAGGGCGCTGTGTCGCTTAACAAGGACAGCCATTTGAGGGTAATCCTTTCACATGAGTGTCAGCCTCGTTCATGAATGACACACAGTTTATGCAACAAATGCCCAAGTCAATTTGTGCATAACTTTGTGATAATAGTTTCTGGTGTAGCATGCATTTTATACTCTGAAATACGGGCTTGTTGGTTGTACAATGTATTGCACATGTCCAAGTGAAGATAATTAGGAGAGTGGCTGGTCACGTGAGAGGGTTTAACCAATAATAGGAAAAGGAGTCAAATTTTCATATGACACCGGACCTCATGTAATGGTTTGATTTATTTTCTTCGCCATGGTTACCTGTAGATGGATGTTGATGCTGTAATTCTCGACCAAGCCGTGCGGTTTTGTCTTCAGCATCGATTGACCAGCAAGATACCTCAGGTAAAAGACTGTCAGTTGGTTTACCTCTCTATCTATCTGTCTTTTAACGTTTCTTCAGCATTGACTGACCACTGAACAAGACAGCATAGGTAAATACATAAGTCTGTTGGTTTGTCTTCATATCTCTGTGTCTATCTGCCCTTGAAGTTTCCTTCGGCTTTGACCGACCAGCAAGACACCATAGGTAAATACCCAAGTCTGTTGGTTTGTCTTCATATCTCTGTGTCCGTCATTGGTGTCTTGGCTGACTTTAAGAGACCACAAGCCAAAGTCCAAGTTGGACACTAAAGATGAGTTTCCGTTGTGTGGACTAACGAATTGCCGATACTTGTTTTCATCCAGACACCAACATCCCAGCCAGATTCTACGTTCTCATCTCCTCAGCAATAGGAAACATCATAACCTCTGACAGACAGAGAGCCGCCATCCAGTAGTGACAAAGATGCCCCCCCCCCCCCATCATGGCAGACACAGTAATATATATGGTGTCATAACCAGTAGCGAGGCAAGTGTAACTGATCTCTGCCGGTAGGAGACATTTAACTAGAATTCATTTTTTAAAAATATAATCAGTTTTGAGAATCTTGAGATCAAGAACTTTCAATTTAAGAGCTTTTCAAAATAGAACTGGGCCCTGTTTAAAGTTCTTTCACGTACATGTCAATATGGATAACAGTTTTTGTAGTCTAAATCCGACTAGCTAGGCGACACATCAAGTATATTAAAATGTATTCAAAGTGGAATAAAAGAAAATTGTACTCAATATAGGAACTGACAAAAATAACTTGAAGAGGATGCAATGTGTTTACTCACAATAAATGTACAAATGATGGGTCTTTATTCTACCACTGCACGCATATATCCATCATCTTGTATTCATTTCAAAGTACATGTAAATAAAGTTTATGCTGAGCTCTTCCGTTGTACATACAGCATGAAAGCATTTAGAGATGCGTTTCTGTATAGGCCGCAGTTCTTTTAGTATATCGCATTATTGAACGTTAGCTCCTCGAGCCTGGGTATAGCCAATTCAAAAGCATAATGTACACAATGCCCCAATAATGGATTGAAAATGCAGAGATTGACGTGTATAGAGGTTAACCAGTCAGGTGGACATTTTCAATCCGCCTCTATAGAGGTCATCCGTACTCAAGGGGTGAAATAAAATGAACCCTGGGTTATCATGAAGTATGCACTTTATATTTCGGACTAACTTTGAAGACGAAGCATTTGTGTAAATAATGAAGGTACTTTTTTCATTTTGTATTGTAAAAAAAAAAAAACATTGCAACCAGCATGAACTAGAGCAGTTGATTAATTTTTCAAATTGTTTTCCTAGAAACACAATTTTGTAGAATGACAACAATTCAAGACAAATACCTTCATGCATTTCTCAATATATGTAATGTACATGTATATAATTTGCTCCCATTATCTGTTACACCAAGAGATACACTTGAACAAAAAAAACATAGTAGTTAATGTCCAGACATTAGAGACTTATGTTCTCATGACTTCAACGTCAATTCTGGAAATAATCTTAGACAGGCGCCCCTGCCCCCCCCCCCCCCCCATACTAAACTACATCATTTATATTACATGTGTCATGCTTTTTACAATTGTTAATTGCATCATGTTTGTAGATTTTACATTTAATAAAAACAATCGCCCTATAATATTCAAGTGATGAACCCTATTTTGTTTGATTTCTAAAAATCACTCCAAATATCTGTAATAAGTACATGCACAATTTGTACACCAAAATATTTATACTACATGTATCTGTTTTTAGTACACCTGCTGTAATATTTGAAAACTTCACAAAAATATTTTTGTTAAAAAATTTCTATTTGGTCAGTTGTTTTTATACCTCGACAATACCAGAAGAAAATAATCTTGGGAAACCTTAACGTTAAAAGTACAAACCTCTGTGACCACACACAGTTAACACCACAACCAACGCAAAAATGCCAAAGTTTCAGTGAAACATTTAGACACTTACTAGACATCTGCCTTAAACATAAATTGGTACAAATTCTTATGCTACAGATCAAAACTCTTAGCCAATTTCAGGGATGCCAGTCAGACTTCTCTTCAGGGCCTGAAATTACAGCCAAGATGAATGGATTTACAGTCAAATTTTGAAAATGTACAGGATTTCAAATTGTGTAGAAGACTGACATCCCTGCAATTTTAACGTACACGGAGATGTCAAGCTAACAGTTATTTATACCCCATTGGCATATTTTTGGACTTCTTCAGGCTTGCCATATCTCGTTTTTTTTTTAATGGTTTATGAACTTTGTTTTTACTCCATAACTTCCTGGATATAGAAGATAATGAAAACTTTTTTTATAAAATATGTTTTCTATCACTGCATGCAGATTTACCAATTTCTTGTTCCTTATTTGGTAACTTTTATAAAGACCGAAGACTTGGCCAAAAACGTGCTCATTGTGATGTGAACAGCAAATATTAAAACAGTGCAAAATTCTATACCACTTTTTAGCGTTCACACAAAACACTTCATAACTTTGTGACACAATTGCTTCTTCAATACGTGGGCATCAAAGAAATTGAAGTCATCTACATACTCTTGGCAAACTTGGAGAAGACTTCAAAGATTGAGTGATCGAGGACGACAGGATCGGAGAACTTTCCGCGCTTGCTCTGTCATGAAGATCTGATCCTCTGACTTGCCACATGCCACCTTCTCCCATGCTTTGTCAAGCTGCAGTTACAAGAAAAAGAAATGATTAAAGTATGGCCTCATGATAAAGGGACATTCAGCAAGAGAAACGTCCCATCCGAAGGACGTGAACCTGTTGTATCCCGATCTAAATACACTCATACAGGAAAGCCAGGAAACCTTGTTCAATACGTAGTGTGGTTTATTAACCAATGTCAGTTTAATAGTGATGTTGAGCGCATATTAACACAACAATGCCAAAAAGCAAGAATTTGACAATGTTCGTGTTTTAGTTGTAGGACTTGTGACACCGACTTGGATTTGACTACAGCAGTGAAAATGCCCCTTTGCTTTTCCCTCCTCCCCGTGTTTATTTTGGTTCAGTCCACCCCTCACACCCCTGAGCAGGGTGTGGATTGGTCCATTGTTGCTGGAATTTGAAATAGCCATGTGGTTGGAGTCTGCTAGGATAAGTTTGTACCTGGAGGGCTCTGCAGGTTTTAACTGGGTGTGGTTGGAGAAAGACTTGCTGCTGTGACCAAGGACTTGTTTCATATGGATCCAGATCTCAATGAGTAAACCGTGCATTGGTTCACACACCAGATCATGCCTGATAGACGCAGCGGTTGGGATCCAGATCAGTGTGAAATAAACAGGCCCTTAGCCACATTGGGTTGGGAGTCAAGTTATGGCAGTTTCACCAGAAAACTATTTCCTTGAATTGATATTTTATTTTTGGATGCACATGACTTTAGAGTAAATCTTATTTCCCTACATGACAATGTTAAGCATTAAAAATAGTAGTGACACCCTTTGTTAGTTTGTAGTGTTTATTAATCATGATTACTTCCTTATCACGATTATGTGTCGGTAATTATTACAGGACAATTAATAAATCAGTGAGTAATATTTAGCAACCACTAATCGTAATGAATTGATTAATCGCGTTGTAATTCATGCTGAAGTTAGCACAGATTCCATGTGAAATGTTTAGAAGCCACGAAATGAGGTTGGGGAATTAATGATAGCTTGACAAACGGACACTTTATACTGACCATGGTCGGTAGTTTGAATGGTGTCTGATGGGCAGTGTGCTTGGACTGTCTGTACTCCAGGCTATCCGTCGTCTTGACCGGTGATACAGGCAATAGGAAGGCGTTGTTAAAAGAGGTTGTTGTCTTGGGAACGGAGAAAGTGGGCGGGGACATCAGGAGTGAGTCGGACAGGAGACTGTGACTTTGCTATGGAGATAAACCAACATCTATTTGAGAAATTCTTTCTTTAACCCAAACAGTTCCAAGTCTTCCAATTTTAATATGATTGTGCATGCAAAATCATAATAAAATTGTTGGATTTAGCAGGGTTAGGGTTACTAACAGCTTGGGAAAAGGTGATGAGCAATTATTAGCTCATTACTGCAATTATTTCTCCTTTATTTTTCCCACAATTTACACAGGAATTAATGTAAAATATTAAAACATGTATAATAAAAAAAAAAAAATGTTGAAATAGATGTATGGAATATTAGGCAATGACTGCCAAGAAATAATTCAGGTTACTGGGTGAGGTCAAACAGAAATGGACTTACTTCATCATCAGCGAAGTGACTAGAGCTGAGGTCAGTTTCAAAGGCTAGTTGGTGAGTGAGCGACTTACGGACTTGCTTCGCTGGTGAGTCACACTGCAAGAAAAAGATGACATCTTGACGAACAGTTTCAAACTTTTGCTAGGTAGAGCCCCAGTTTGATGTTTAAAATTTGTCAAATGATGTGTTGTACTGCCGTTTCATAATACTAGTATGTTCAGTGTCTAGTAGCAACCTATAATTGAGACTGGCCAAAAATGAAAAATCCACGAGGACCCCAGATCAACATATAGTTTGTATTTGCCTAAAGGCACCCCCTTATTAAAATATCTGTTTTTATTGGTCCATATTTACTTTTACAGGTAAAAACACATTTAGGACACCTCAGGAATGGCAGATTGCAAAAGAGGTTCTTTAAAAATCCTGACAAATCTCACCCCTGGTACATACCGGTCCAGCAATATCAACAGATTACAACAGGGCTTTCAAACATGCACAATCAGCTGTTAATCGCTGCTGCTTTGACAAACACTTACCAAAGAAACTCGTACTGACACTCGTTTGAAATCCAAACAAGAATCCCGTCGGATGATTTCTGTGATATCTTCAAGTTGACCTGGAGTACAAGGCTTTGGGAAAAACGACAGCAAACAGAGAGCAATCAGTACAGGGATTGTTCTGTCGGTGTAAAGCCTCGTTCATTCTTCACAGGTACCCATTTACTCCTGGGTGGAGAGAAGCAACTTGTGACAAAGTGTCTTGCTCAAGGACACAAGCACCATGACCCCTGCTGAACTCGAACCCAAGATCTTGACCGTGAGGCCACAGTGCTCCACATTACTTGAACTCATAAAAGTACACACTATGTATTTGACTTTGAGAACCATTTCATGAAATGTATTTGAAAAGTCTACTAAAAAACCAAGTTTATTTGCCGAGTTGTTAGTGTTGTACTACGTGAATGGTTCTAAAGAAAAATTCAGACAAATCTACAATTGTAATCCAGGAAGAGATGGGTCTGGTTTTAGAGACTCTTCTCGCGTTGGTACGCACCATAAATCTGCGTGTTCCACCTCTTTTCTCCAGTGCAGCTAGATAATCTTTGAATGGAGTTGGCGTTCTGGGAGTGGATTCCAAGAGGGCACGCTTTGCGTTGATCGGGGTTCGGAAATATCTGAAATGAAAGTAAACTTTTCAGTCACATTTGGTTGCCTGAATGACAAGTATTGGACAACTTCAACTTTTTTAAACAAAGTTTGGTTCCTGACAAAAATGCTTTGAAGAAGAAAGAGTGGCTTACAGAATTGTATTAGGGAAAAAGTAATGCCGTGACGGAACACGTTTTCAGTTGGTTTTGATATTAAAAAATCTTCCTACAAAATTGGGGAGTCTGAAAAGTTGAAACGCCTGGAATGTTCCAACGAGAACACCACCTGTTCCAGTAAGGAACACGCGCTGGGAACAGCGTCTATGCGCGTTCACACTAACGAGAAGGGTCTGTTCCAGTTAGGAACACGCACAGCTCCCGACGATATGCAAAATGTTTCCAGCGGCATTCCAATGGTAACAGGAATGTTTTAATTATTGAGATGCTGCCTTCTTGAATGTATTTAAGTCTGAATTGAGTATACCGACTTTCAATGGTGTTTTTAAATTAATTTTCCCACAATGATAACAAAACATCATGGATTTGGCTATAATAATGTAGACAGGACAACAAATGCAAGGAACATACTTGTTGACTGGTGTTCCGGTTGTAAACATCTTGGGTGTTGCATGATGGGATTTGATGACGGGTGTTGACGTCATGATCTGCTGATTCCCACTGGTTTGATCTGGCTTATCCAAATTCAAGAACTGTTGGATTAAATAAAAGGTAGTGGCTATTATTCTGTTATTGTAAACATAATGCCCAAAGAAAATACACAGCCCTACTAAAGAAATCGGTTGAATTTTGTTTTTAACCCTCCTGTTCTCAGGGCCAAAATCGACCCAGCTGCTGTACAGATCAATTGACAGGTTGAAACACACACAAACTGTGAGAGTTGGTGTTTAGAGTTTTTGATAGGCTGTGACAGTTATATGTATAGGAGGGTTAATCCTTTTCTTTTGATGGTGTCAAATCATTTCCATTTTTATGCCTGATTTTTATGCCTGATATTTCTCGTCTTAGATCGTTTTTTTATCGTGAATAATTGTTTTTCTTTTCGTTAACCCCCGCACGGAATCGACTCGACTTACATGGAACTTCGCTTTAATTACGTAATATGTTTAAGTTTCAAAAGCGATGACTCCACGAAACGCACCAAATTTTTGTATATAGGCCCAGAGTCCGATTATCTCCTTTATTCGACGGTTATAGGAAGACGCCCCTCATAGACTATGGTTATGGTAATTCGCTGTCCTTTATATGGTAATTCGTTTGTGCTATCCTATTGGAAGTTTTTCAGGTGAAACGCGTTTTCGGAAGTATAAGTTTCACGTGTAGAATTGAATGTGAGAGAACCATTTGTGCGTTTAGGAGAGAGAGTTGTCCAAGAGTTTGAAGGTGTGAAGTGTTGTTGGGTCGCTGCCATCCGTAACCAGCAGGCGAGTGGAAACAGCCACCGCAGGTACAGGGCCGGCCAACCAAACCGCGATAAGGCCAAGGGCCACAGTCAGAAGTACGAGTTCAATGTACATGATACTATGTGACACTCTCTTCCATCATCATGTTTGACCAGACGCCACGGAGCGTTAGCCTGATTCACGAGTAAATTCTCCCGAATTACCGTAAGTTTCATTTTATTGCCAATATTAAAAACTGATTTTCGAGATTTGATTGTTTTTACACCGAACTGGTATTCACTGTAATTCACTGATTTGTATTTATACTCATTGTTCATACTTCATAAAGAACAGACATTTGTAGTGTTTTGGGTTATTTTAAATCTATAGATGACCATTTTCCCTGGGTTGAGCAACCCCCCAATTCCTGTGAGACCGAACCTGTAGACGGCAGGGACGTACCCAAGGTAGCCGGGTGATGACTGATTTCATACTGCGTCGAGCACGACAATCCAGTCAAGGTTATCCGCCTGAATTCTGGGGGAAGGTTGTATATAACTATCACTAAATTGGTTGCTTTGGTTTACATTGATTTAAGTTGCTAAAGAGTGATTTAATTTGAGTTTGCTTTGCTTTCTTTAACCAGTTTGGCATTAATTGAATACTTTGATTTGTATTTCTTTTTATGACTTACCGGTATTATATGGATCAGTTAATTTCCCGTTAACATTTGCTTGAGAGATTATACGGGATCATTATTCCAAGCTTCATAAATTTGCTGATGCAAAGTTTCTTTTTATGCTGTGCTTATTAACATGCTAATTAACCTGCTATTAACTTAGTTTGATTTGAGAAGTTGCCTATGCTATAATTTATCTAAGTTGAACTTATTGCATTTCGCACAGTTTTGTTTGAGTTTATTATTAAGGAAAAGTGCTGAATTATTTGGCTCATTCCTGAGTTCTTGAGTGACTTCGCTTATTTTGGAAGATTTCGCTAATTGTCTTTGGCCATCTTGTACATTTTGTAAATAATTTAATTCATTGCATTTGTATTTTGTTAATTTCTGTTCCTTAATTAAATTGATACTTTTGTTCTTGAAATTAACACTGCTTCTTCTTTGCATTATTTATTGAGTTCACGGCAGAACTATACCGTCCAATCGGTTTGAGGGGAAACTAGTTGACAGATGGGCAAGTTTATACTGAATATTAATTTGCAACTAAACAGTGCCCTCAACAGCTTGTGCACAGAGCGGATACTCCACTAAGTCTATGGGTAGAGTAATGAGCTTAGAAATCGACTTTTTGGACCTACCTGTGATGGTGAGAATGGTAGAGACTTGATGGGTGTGCCTTTGGGCGTGGTGGGGATACTGGTCTCAAGTATCCTTCTTGAACGCTGAGATGGATGGGTTAAGGAACTCACGAGTCAAGCTGATGACGACTCACTGCAGAACTGACTAAATGACTAGCAAAGGACTCAATTTTAGCTCAAGTCGTCAGTGTTCTAACTACCCAAGTAAAAATAGTTGACTATTTGGAAGGAAAGCAAATCGGATCTTGAAAGCTCAATTAGTAGGCACCAAGAAAGTAGTCCAGTGGTCTCTGGTTAAAGTCCCTCTTGACTACTTAGGAAATTGCCAATGATACATTATGGGCTGGAATGGTAGTCCAGTGGTCTCGGGTTCAAGTCCCTGTTGACTACTTTAGGAGATTGCCAATTATAGGACTGGAATGGTAGTCCAGTGGTCTCAGGTTCAAGTCCCTGTTGACTGCTTTAGGAGATTGCCAATGATACATGTTGGGCTGGAATGGTAGTCCAGAGATCTCGGGTTCAAGTCCTGATTCAGTCAGATTTTCTTTGCTTATTAACCCTAACAGTCCTAAAATCCTCAAATTTTAAAATGATTTTCCACACACTTTTGGGAGTCATGGTTAAAATCAACATAATGGGATAGATAGCAATATGGTGAAGCAATGTTTGTGCAAAGGATACGAGTCGTGGTCTGCTCTTGCGGAGTATAGTCGGAGGCGTACTAAACTTGGATGTAATCGGCGATGTGATAGGGATGAGACTGCCGTTACTGCCCTTAGATAGCTCATTGATAGCTCGACTGTCAAAATGATAACCTGCCGTAGGGAAAGAAACTGATGAAATCTGGAATGGCATTATCCTGGAGTGAGGAGCTGAATATGTTTTTCTAACGCATATGAAAACTAATTAAATAAGGACACATTTTGTCTAGTGACCTATTTGGAGCCATACCTGTACTGCCTTTGTGAAGCATTGCTCGTGTTGTCATTGAAGGAGGTTCATTCTCTTGGTTGGTGAGCATCATCTCAAAGGCATTCAAATCAGGCACTGACCCATCGAGGTCCAGCAGATTAGCGGCGTTGCTGAAATCAGACATGTCCCTGACACCAGAAAAGAGATGTTTCTATAAGTCTCTAGTCTTGCGTTTGCTAACCATAGTTGTATTACAAAATACTAAAAAAAACTAATGCTTTGCTGTGGTAACGACTGTTTACAAACAATGAAAGAATAGTTTTTTTCAAGGTTTTTTACCTCATTGGACTAAGGATTTCATCATCTCGAACGATCCAAAACATCGCATTTTCATCTTTGCTGCTATTGGCTGAGTGACGATCAGGTGATGCATAGTGATTGACGTCTTGATGCTGATTGGCTGAACTGTTGCTATGGGTCTGATGCAGTGTGCGGACTAAGCCTCGACTGGGGCCTTGGGTCTGTACAGCATCTAACAATAACCATGGAAACATGAGTTATTACAGATACAGTTGGAGACTAAGGTTTAACCGATGATCGGATCGGACATCGGATCGGGCCGATGTTTGGCAATATCGGCAAAACATCGGATCGGCAAAATTTGTAAGGTTTAACCGATGACGAACCGATGTTCGGCAATGTCAATTAGCAAACTTTATACTCAATTTTATCATACACAAATGTCATGTTTTTTTATTAGAGCTCGAGTAAAAACGATGTTTTATTTGTGTGTAAAAAATGAACAGTTTTATGCTGTGATGTATTATCATACCGGTGTAAATAACTCCGAGCTCCGCGTCTATGCGATCCGCGCTATCTGCACCGCATGCGTGAAAACTCAGTGCCCGAAGACAACGAAGCTAGCAGTCAGTGCATGACTGTACTGGTCTACTGAACGTCATGAACGGAGTCGGGGAACTGCACTGTGTGAAGCCACGACGCGTTGTAGACTTTAGTTCAGCCGATCACATGTCTTTTGCATGCACAGCATTGGCGATATGTGTGCACCGTGTAATGTTATATACAGCGTGAATACAAAAATACCCTGGAAAAAAAGACCAGCATAGACGCCCTAATGGGGAATTCCCTTCACGTGTGCCAATTTTGCTGGACTGAAGCTTGAATTGAATTGAAATCACTGCGAGTTCGGCGTCGTATTTTTACGACCGCAGATTTTTCAACGTACATGTAAATAAATGCCTGGATTAGTTTTGCCCATTGTCCTAATTTGTTCTCCATTTCAACTTCTATCCAACAACCAGCAGTGTTCAAATAAAATTTAATAGGGTCGGTTGGTAGGCATAACATGTTAATTTTCTACCTCCATGCTAAAGGTGAGAATAATTAACGCAATACCTGTGTTAGAGGGGTCCCGAAACGAAGTACATGTACACATTTTGAGATGCTTTGTGAGACATATGCCTGATGAATTTTATGTTATACGAGCATTGCAAAGTGGAAAATAAAATTTACGTATTGTAAAAATAATCAGCTTCCTTCCTATCTCTTTAAAACTGTAAACTTGTATGGTTAAGTCAAAACTCTCGTGTTGTGAATAATCGACCTTTTTATTCAGAACAAAGATAGATACATGATTGATAGCCTATTAATCAGCAAAAGCAATAAACTAAACAAAATAAATATGAAACTGCGATCACCATATCACAAACTGCACGCACAGAGTGCCGCGATACGAAAGCAGTCCATGCCGTACAACGCGCGGGCGTGCCCGGCCAACTGACAGCTCCATGCACGGTGCGTCACCGTAACACGTTGGCGAAACGTGGAATTATCCACACAGCCGTTTATCACGCACATCACTCAACCGCTGGTCCACTTCTTGTCGCAATTTGTTTTGATTAAAACACATCCTGATTTTGACTATCCTTGTTGGTCCGATTCTTTGTTAGTTTTCGCCGGGATTTTATGAACAAATCTTGCCGAGTGGGCCTACGAAGTTCTAGAATCTTCGTCAAAGCATGGTGTTGCATGAATAAACACCCCCAACAACGGACCCGCTCTGCGCAATGCGCAGGCGCAGACGTTTTTTCCCCATGATCGAGCCTGTACTACTTATTTTGCCGCATGCGCACGTACTCCCGGCCGAACATCGACAAGATGTACACGATCTTTGAGTTACGCATAGTTTCACATGTCGGCAAGTACCGCTACTATATGGAAATTCCGGACGCCCGGTCGGCAATTCCTACTATTATGATCGGAAATCGGTATCGTAGAATTGATTTGTCTTCCTCTACCTAATAACATTTTATGGCTTTCGAAAATAGGGTGACCCGAACTGAAGGCATTTTTTTGTTTGGCCCAATTTATTACTGTGTTAAGGGAGTCGTGGTTTGTCTTGCGTATGTCACTGTTGGTTGGGCGCAATCGGTCGATGTGCGCGATCGGTCGATCGTGCTGCGCTATCAGTCGATTCTGACGGATATCTTGGACTTTACTTACCTTTCAAAAAAATCCTCTAGAGCCGTGAATTAGAAAGAAAATGTGTTCGACTGGTGGCAGCGCGATCGGTCCATAGCGTCACGATCTACCGATAGCGCAGCACGATTTTTTGACGTTTTTGATGGCATTGTTTATGTCGATTAAAAACATCGGATCGGACATCGGCCGATGTTCCAAAAAAAACATCGGCCATCGGATCGGCAGGCAAATCCAACATCGGTTGAACCTTATTGGAGACTGTGCTGATGAGAGGCAAACTTTAAGAATTGTTCAATTCTGATGTATTGTAATTTTTTTAGAATTTGACAAACTTACTTTGTGTAGAGTGTGGGTCATCCATCGTCATGGATACTGAATCGGGATAGATGTAGTTAATCTTCAGGAAGGAATAGAGGGAAAAAGTGAACATAAATGAATGGTTGTTAAATCAGATTAGTTTTTAAGTTCAAGTCAACCACAAGGTACATGTATATGTATATAAAAAATAAAATGTAAATAGAGAATAAAATAACATGACTTTTTGTTTCAAAGGAACAATTTTAATTGAAAAGAGTGAAGGGTATTTTGCCATGTCACAAACAAGTGTCAGTCCAACAGTTAAATGGAGTCTAAATCACAAAAATGTGACTTAGTACAAAAAAGTGACCTAATTTGAACCAGACAATGAGTGACTACTAAATCTATCACATCTCTAAATTGTTGTGGAATAAAATTCACACCAGCTGATATTGACTAATTACTATTTAATAAAAGGCAAGGTTAGTATCACCATGGCAACCTAAGTGTGTTTACCTGGTTGCTAAGGGGAAGTTGTTTGACCGGTGTGTAGGGATTTTGTGATTCTACTTTCCGTTTCATCGTTGAGTTCCAGTGATTCTTGATGGCATTATCCGTTCTATTGTAGGAAATTACAAAAATTAACTAATTCAACTCAAAAACAGATTTTTTTTTCCAGAGAGATGTTCTTTAGGATTAGGTATCTCTGTGAATTAGTTTGAAAGAACAATTTAAGTGACACTAACCCCCTAGGGTGCATGCAAAATCATATTAAAATTGTTGGATTTAGCAGGGTTAGGGTTAATTAACTCTTCCGCTACGGCGCGCCGCTCACATCGGCTAAAAAAAAGCCTATTCCTGCCGGCAAGCCGCTCAGAGCGGCTCGTTGTAAACATTCTGTAAAACAATTACGTCACAGCCCCCATTATAATACCGTAGTGAAAGAGTTAAAGTGCTCAATTTTTACTTGTTTAGAATTTGAAACAGATTTCCGCTAAAAGCAATCACCTGTTCCTCTGCACTGGTTAACCTGATTATTTCTCAGCTTGAGCGCTCATTGTCAGGGCTCATAATACTTCAAGCGCAGTTTGCCAACCCTTCTAGGGCATGTTTGCTAGAACCCTGCCAGACGCATCAGATTGCATACTTTGTAAATTGACTTGTGTGGAGAGTGCAGCAAAGTGGAGCTGTCACCACAGATGCACTGTGCTGCGTCTGGCAGGGTTAGGGTTAAATACTGATTGCCTTGTGGAAATAGAAACAAATTAGCCTTTTAACCCTAACCCTGCCAGACGCAGCACAGTGCATCTGTGGTGACAGCTTCACTTTGCTGCACTCTGCACACAAGTCAATGTGACAAAGTATGCAATCTGATGCGTCTGGCAGGGTTTCTAGCTAAAATACCATGGAGGGTTAGGGTTAAAATACTACAAAATCATTTTGAATCACAAAAGTCCAGATTTATGTCAAGCTGGTATCTCAAATCATATTTGGGTAGTGTAAGTTCAACAGAAAAACAATCATCTTTAACTGATTGGAATCAGTAGGATGGCAAAGGAGACAAAACTTCAATTTTGTTCATATTCTGGCTTTACCTTCCTGGGAGCTGTTTGGCAATCTCAGCCCAGCGGTTGCCAAGACGTTTATGAGTATCATAGATGATGCGATCCTCCTCCTGCGTCCATGCACTCTTCTTAATGTCTGGGTTCAGATGATTATGCCATCTTCAAGAAAGAGGAAGATATTGTCATGCTGATGCACTATGTTATTAGGCTTAAGGCATGCTATAAATTATTTATGCAGTTGAGTACATGTACATGTAGTTTTGGCCAAGTTAGAAAAGCAGCAACATCAGCTTTCTGTTCAGATGGGGGGCACAATGCTTGGTCAGTTTAAACTCTGATTAGCAAAGGAATGGGCAACAATACTCCCTTGTCGTTGACTTGGAAGGAAAAAAAGCACCACAAAGAACAGTGACCAAGAAACCTGTATGCATATTGCATCATGTCAAGACAAGTTACCATCAGCTACTGACAGACACTGGCATAGGACAACTCAGTCTATACATGTACATGTACATGTACTTGGATTATAAATGATAACGTTTGGGTTAACTAAACATGTCAGTGTAATAAATTTATTCATGAAGTACAGTACATGTATACATATACAATGTATGTCAATAAACTGCAGATTAAACCCTTGTGCTATTCAAAAGGTCAAAATAAGTCAAAATTTCCTTCCACCTCCCCTGCCTATACTTTGTACACAGACAGGGTCAGATTACATGTGGTTTGTACATGTGGCAGAAGGGTCACAAACAATCACCTTGACTGATTTTGACCCATACAACAACATGGCTCAGAATGCATGTTTGCATAGGAGGGTTACAGCTCAATACAACAGGTCTGTTAAAAAGGCTCCCCTAAGTCCCTTTCCTCATCTTAAAAGAGCAGAAAATTAAACATTTGATATTTCAAATAAAATGTAATCACCTTTCTCGGCACTGTTTACCAGTGCGACCAGTCAGGAACTTAGAAATAAGAGACCATCGTTTGGGACCGTACTGCTTGACGAGCTGGGCAACGTGTTCATCCTCCTGAAATAAAATCAATTTCATATTTTTTTCAGTTTTCACTAAATATATACTTCAGGAACAGTTCTTGCCATTTAGGTTGAAGCTGTGTGGAAATAACTACTTTTTATGTAAATTCAATATTGGGTTTTGCCCTTCACCGACGTATTTTATAAACACTGTATACTCAGTGTTGTCCCGAGAGATTATTTGGAAAAAATCACTCAGGTGGGACTCGAACCCACGACCTCCTGCTTTCTAGTGCAGATGTCTTACCACTCGACCACTGACCACCTTTTTATGTGTTCACATGAATGATACAGGCTATTATGCCATTTTTTATCGTAGCCACGCTGGAGTACATGTATCGTGTATATGGCCAGCTTATGGTGTACATACATGCTGTAGTTTGAGCCAGAATTAAGTGTAAGTTGTGAGCCGTACATACGCATGCCTTGATTTTGGCATGTGGCGCTATGTACAATGTATGTACTTGTAATGTAGATGCTCACTTCTAGGCCAGACAGTGCTACCCGACAAAATTTCAGTACTCCAAGTCAGTTAATTGACAAGACTTGGGTCTATTGTGATGTAAAACTAGCCCCAGATCAATGCAAGCTCACCTCCTTAGTCCAGGGACCTTTGACTAAGTCTGGATTGAGGGCTTTCTGCCACCGATGATAGCATTGCATCTCGGACCGATCAGGGAAGAAACTAGCGATATACTTCCAATCTTCAGAACCGTAACTCTCAATAGCTCGACGAAGCGTGTCATCCTGAACCAAATAAGAAATTTGGAGTCGGTGTTCATCACAACGTTGCTTGTCATAACTTCAATGAGATTTGAGTTTGGTAAGGTGCGGACTAGTCCTAAATGGTTAGTCCAAGAAAGGTTCAACCAAAGAATGCACAAGTTTGGCTGTTTCCACACATGAGACATGAGTGGAAATTTAACTTTTAAATTATTAATATGACCAATCAACGAATTAGAAAAACCGCGGCCTCAATGGGAAACAAAGCACAATTTTACCTCATCTTTAGTCCAGCGCCCTCTATTGATGTGTTTCTTACTGTTGGGATCACTCTGCGAGCTGCTGTCGTAATCTTGGTCTGTTGCTTCGTCGTCACTTGATTCGCTGTCATAACTGCTACTGAAAGAGGAAACAAATTAGGCCAAGTAAACAAAAAAGCGTCCGGGTTCTTTTGAAAAAGGAAGGAGGGGCTTTTTATTTTGTATTTTCAAGATGGCCGCCATTCCTTTTAACATTTCCGACAACCGTAGGTTTTTCAAGTGTTCAAAGATACAAAAAGGAAGAGACATGGTGAACAAGAGAATTGAACATGTTTATAGTGGTTTAAATAGTTTTTAGTAATAAGCTTGTATTTTATTTTCCGATGGATCGGTTGACATTTTTGGGAGTTTTCACCTCACTGCCACTGGTAAAAAAAAAATTAAAATCGAGGAAGCGGGCGGGGACGCTAGGCCTAAAATTTGCTAAATGTCAATATCAATGTTCTACTAAAATCTAGCCTAAGTTATTTAATAACTGGAAAGAGTCAGGTGTGCATGTGGGGCAATTTTCTATGGCCCCTCCCCCAAAAAAATATATAAATAAATAAATAAATAAATAAAGCTCAAGTTAACCCAATAAACCAATACAATGTTGGAAAAGTATTTTTGGCCATGCCGTTATATGTGAGGTTGAGTAAGGTCGCAACTTCCATGCATCTGTACAAAATATAGGCACGGCATGTAAGCATTTGGATTACCGCCATGACGCGACGTTGAATGTTATGACATGTGCTCACGCTACAGGTGCTCCTCGGGGATGCCCTCCTCGGAAGTGAACATTTTCACTTTTCATCCAGATCCTAACTAGGCCGACACTAGCCCTAGAATGACGCTATGATATAGCGTCATAGCGCCCAAGTATGCAAAACAGTCCTATGCTAGAAACCGAAGATCAAAAATCACACTTTACCTGCATAAATATTCTTGGCATCATTTTATTCAAACAGTTCAACAGCCCATCTCCCTGTTCGGATAGCAATATTCCTCCAAGAATGTCAAGAACAGGAGATATTTGCGGCGCAAAATCGTCTCCACGCGACGCTGACTTCACAAACACGAGGAGTAATACCCACATTTAGAACGTTCATCAACAGAGGGCGCAATTTACAGTCGCCGCGTGCACCACGCGACAGACATGGGTTATTTATGTCTGTGGCGTGCACGGCCGAAATTGCGCCCTCTGTTGATAAATGTGGGTATTACTCCTCGTGTTTGTGAAGTCAGCGTCGCGTGGAGACGATTTTGCGCCGCAAATATCTCCTGTTCTTGACATTCTTGGAGGAATATTGCTATCCGAACAGGGAGATGGGCTGTTGAACTGTTTGAATAAAATGATGCCAAGAATATTTATGCAGGTAAAGTGTGATTTTTGATCTTCGGTTTCTAGCATAGGACTGTTTTGCATACTTGGGCGCTAGGACGCTATATCATAGCGTCCTTCTAGGGCTAGGCCGACACATGTACATGTACCTCCATTTATGATTTTAGAAATCCTCCAACTCGAATTGTATCTCAAGTACAGTAGGCCTAGTAATTTTTAGTATGCCTAGTAGTAGTACTAGTCAATGCTAGTACTATCGTTTGTAGGCTAACTTTGTTAGTATTTTTGTGACCGTTATATTTATTTATTTATTTTTTAACTACACTTCTTTACCCAGGGTGTGCCCAAACAGTTTAAAACTGGTTTCCATTGGGGCCCTGCATATTATTAGTTAAAACTGAATATTTACACATTCATACAAAATATTTAAACAAATACAATAATGTTTACACAAATAAATATATTTTCGGTTAACTTTTCAACTCTCCAGTAGAACTTAGAAGCCTATTGCGGATTTACTGGATGGGCAAAAAACCCGCGAAAAAAAGCCTTTAACGTTAGGTTTTATTTTTAACTAAGGGTGAAATCTGATGTTTTTGTTGGGTCTTCAGACTTTTCCAATTAAAACACGTAAAATGAAGAGGCAGCCATTTGCCAATCATGCAAAACTTAAAAGAGGCGATAAGCATGGTAAGTTGGGTCTAACAGTTAGATACTCCATGGATACTCGGACCATAACGTTAGAGCAAGGAAAACTAGCTTCGGACCGAGTTGACTTGCACCCATACAACATGTACAATGTAGCTCCCTATCGTGTATGTGTAATATCATGGAGCTCATGGAGGTATACCTCCATGGTGTACGTACATGCACATTGTACAACCAGTCATTGTTGTCATGGTCATGATGCGTGGTTGTATCAAGAAATGTGCAGTGATCATCGGCGACCAGCTCGTACGACTTACACATCAGATAAACGTTCTTAAATACACACAAACCTGCATGACTTCCCAGCGTACATGACTTAGATTCTTCCTGATTCCACTGGGCGTATGGTGCGATGGTTAAAAATCCGTGGTCGGGCAATATTTGGCCGAAATTCGCCCCTCACGAACGCGATGACTTACACTTTTACGCGGAAGTCTTTATTGAAATTGCGCGCGCCGAATAATGAGATGCATGATCTTAGAATGTGATTGGTCAATCCTTAATAGATGACGTAATGCGCATGGGCATCTGGCACTAAAAATAGAATGACATTTCGGTTTAAAGGAGCACCCCTCTTGTTTGCCATCGTAACTTCAATGGCTGATAATTAACGGCAGTTATAGGCCTACTTTCTAATGACATTTCGGCTTAAACTTTAAGGAACACGCCACCTGTTTGTCAGGTAATAGCTGATATTTAATGGTACACATACTTTGGGCCTCTCCATGCCCATTTTGTCATCTTATCCTTCTGAGACATTATGAGTGTGGCTCGTGTACGGTTCATTTAGTTGACAAACCAAAGTACTATGGGGATAAGTACATCCCTATAATTACACACCAATGTAACATTATTGTCCTTTTATACAATATACCACCGTATATGTTGGCAATATAATTATAATAGAGACTTCGATTTCGATAAAGATTTTGTATTTTTGTATTAAAAAATGTAATCGACACAAAGGCAAACAAATATCAAGGGATACCCCCGCCCACACAATTAGCTCTTTATTGTTGCGATAATATGCAAATCAGACTCCTGTGAAAATCGGTCTCCTTTTCCATTATTAATTAACCCTCTCACGTGACCAACTACTCTGGGGCAGCATAAAAGAGCACCGAAGTCTCTTATTGGTGGGAAAACCAATACAATATCATGGCCACGAAGCTACGAAAATGATAACTACGGCAAAAAATCGAACAATTCACCAGGCATAGATCACGGAAACAACACTAAAGTTTAATCACGCAAAAAAATGTACCCGTCTCATTTCCGACGTTCGGTAAACCATGGAGGAAGTCCTTCCTCCATGGGTAAACTACTGGTATACACACCATACGTCTTGATATTGCAGCCAATTACAGTTTTGTTTCATGATCGTTTACCTGTTGGCATGATTGTCGAGTTTCCTATAGTGATATGATTCCGTGGAGGAAAATCCAGACTGCGCAATATAGGCCTAGCCTATGAGTACTGGAAGACAAGTGTACCACAAAAACTAAGGTAGCTTTGGCGCCAACTAAAAATACACGCACGATGCATGATGAAAGGACGTGCCTAGGTTAGCTCACAATTATGAGCACCAGGTTGATTGCATTACCCGGATTATACGCCCAAGGCGGAATAATAATTACATGGGGCGAGCAATCCGCCAAGGGCGCGAAATAGGGAGCCGGAATTTTGTTTTTTGGTTTTTTGATTATAGTTGGCTGGGGGAACGTGTCCTAAAATACGCTTCTACGGAAGCGTGTTTATACTTTTATAGGCATGGGCGTCGCCAAGATTTTTTCTAGAGGGGGAAAAAATCCGAAAATCCTTGTACTGTCTCTAGCATTAAATTTTATTCTCAATTTTTCGAGGGTGTGGTGGGTGGGGGGACATCTGCCCACACCCACCACGAGCACCACCATTGACACCCCGGACGCGGCCCATGTTGTTAAATGTGCATTAAATTAAGAGTAGGCTAAAGTAATAACTATGAGACCTCGTCTTTTTTTTTCTCCTTTTTTTTATTTCGCGACGCCGATGTTTATAGGGAAGCCTCAGTAGGGAAGCGCCGTATAGTTCATGACCAAAACATGCCCCCCCCCCCCCCCCCCAATTTCGCCCGGGCGGATTATTATTACGGCCGGTTGGAGCATGGAGGAAGAACCTCCATGGTTGGAATCATTACTGTCAACTCGATCGGTTAGTATAATCCGCCCGGGCGAAATAATATAATCCCCCCCCCCCCCCCCCCCCGCCTGGGTGAAAGAGTAATCCGCCCGGGCGTTAGGGCTGAGTTTTATGGCAATAGTATAAAATTCTGCTCTGGTTAGTGGAATTTTGATTCTGGTTACAGTTTACTTTTGGGGCGCCGAAATAGTCGTCAATTAAGTAACATCCAAATTTCTGCTAATAGTAAATGGAGGTTTTTTTTAAGAAACGGGTGTCGCGTCTTGTAAAAACCTAAAATTCTACCACATATATATATATGGCTTCAATCGTGGCTGAGCTAGCTGTTCGCGCGCGAGTGACGAGTGACAAGAGCAGTGTAGAACAGCGCCCTCAAGAGGTAAGTTTTGCAATAAATGACACAGATCAATACCCAGACCCTTCACATGCATTATACTTGGCCAAGAAAACGTTATATAGGGAGCCTGCACATTTCCAAAGTGACACGACTCTTTACGCTACGGAGCTCTGACATCAACGTGTTGTTATTTAGATGTCATGATCACCTAACTAATGACAAATTTCGTCAAACAATCCACAAATTTCATTTGACAGTTTCCCCTCCTAGGTCATGTAGTTACATTCACCAGATCTGTTTTTGGCCAGGTACGATATTGTAATTTAATTAATCGCCAGAAGCTAGCCAACCTTGTCCTAATTCCCTGCTGAAGTGAAGATCTGTAGTGTACTGTAGCTGCTGGTCAGGTCACAGGTGACTTTGAAGTCGCCCAATCAATCACGATGAGACGAGCAGGGAGTAAGTTGCTAGGGGTCATGCTAATTAGCGTCAACAAGCGTCAACAAGCGTCAACAAGCGTCAACGAGCGTCAACGAGCGTCAACAAAGCGTCAACAACTTATAAAAGCACTGTTAAGCTTAAACATGTTATTCACAATATTTAGTGGGCTCCTATGATTAATTAAAAGTATCATTAGTATTTAAAAGTATCTTAAAATGTGTGATTTTTAAGCAAAAAAGTACCACATCAACGGTGATTTTTCCCGGCAGCCATCTTGTTTTTCTGGGGCATGGTGCAATCGCGCATGCGCAAAAGAGAAAACAAAGATGGCGGCGCCCATTCATCGTAATTTTGTCGTCTTAAAATTTCGTTTTTATGTGGGATTGTGAACGGGAATTCAGCCAATTTCTTACATAATACGAGATGCGAGAGTTTGTTGAATACAATTATAGCTTTTGTGAAGCTTAAATGTGCATTTTGAGCTTGTTGACGCTTTGTTGACGCTGATCGGGTTTGTTGACGCTTGTTGACGCTTGTTGACGCTAAATAGCATGACCGAGTTGCTAGTTATAGTGTGGCCATTTGTCCACACACACCCACCCACTGCAAGTGGTAAATACCGGCAATCGCGGACCTTCTTGTCCCTCTTTTGTTTGTACTTTTTCAGAAGGCCTCCCTGTCCCATATGTTTTGTACACGATTTTCAATTGTGGACGTTCGGTCAATCGTGGACCCTTTGTCTACGCCCTAACCCTTTTGTCCCTAGTCCACGATTGCCGGTATTTACATACTCATCTAGGCTACCAATGGAATAATGGATTAGTTAACTTATTTTGTTGCATGATGGAAAGGTCCCCAGTCATGCTGTACTCATGCATGGTGATTTGCTTGTCCTGCACAGACAATGCTACACGTACCTGTATGTGTATTTTGTAATGATGTCCGGACGACTAAGAGGTCTTAGTTGTATTTATTATATACTGGCACTGTTTATTTTGTGTAAAGAGCTCACATCCTCCGTCATTCTACATTTATCTTATCAATTTTTTGTTTGATTTCAGTTGAGTCGAGTGGTAGTAACACTTATGCTGATTACAATGCAGTAAATGATGAGAATGAACAGTTAGTGGTAGGCCTACATGATAAAGTTTCAGCACTCAAGTCGGTAAGTTTGAAGGTGTAAGACAGTAAGTTGTAGTATGTGCATTTCCTTGATCTCAATGTCAAGGTTCTTGACATACATTTCTAAGTGTATTTTGAGAATAGACTACATATACTTGTATGTAAGTGACACTTCTTTATTGTTATAATGCAGCTCTCCATCGACATTGGAACTGAAGTTAGAGAACAAAATAGTTTCCTGAAGCAGTTGGTAAGTTAATGTTGCAACACTGTTAATATCAAATTGGGGTTTAGGGTGGACGGGATGGAAGGAGTGTCATTTTTAAGCTTTCTAATGGTCTCAATTATTACTAATTTAGGATTGCAGACTTAACCCTAACCCTGCCAGACGCAGCACAGTGCATCTGTGGTGACAGCTTGACCTTGCTGCACTCTGCACACAAGTCAATGTGACAAAGTATGCAATCTGATGCGTCTGGCAGGGTTTCTAGCCAAAATACCCTGGAGGGTTAGGGTTAAAGGTTACTTTTATGCACACATTTTCATTGACACCGATGCTTTCTACAAATGTCTCAAATGAATTTGATAAAAAGTGGTGTTGTTGTTTGCTGCCTTGTGTTTCAACTCTGAAGATTAATAATTCCACTTTTTTAACCAGAGATTTTTGTTTGCTTTTGCTTGTTAAATACGTAGTTTCCCACAGATAATTGTTTTGTTTACTTTATTTTTAGGATGACACTTTTGACTCCTCTGGAGGCTTGCTGTCCTCGACGATGGGAAGATTGACAAAGATGGCACGAGCTGGACACAACTGCTATTTGTGCTATCTGCTTCTCTTCTCATTCTTTGTCTTTTTTGTCATCTACTTTATTATCCGGTTCAGATGATATTAAAGAATAGAAGCCTTATCGGGCTGTCCCGAATATACCGAATATTCGATATTCGATCGTCAAGCGAATATTCGAATACCATTTTGCCAGTTCGAATATTCAAAAAGATATTTATGCACGTACAGATACGACACTGATGCTATTTTAATAGAAAAGTTACGGCACTTGTATTACGGCATTTTTGTCAATCGTAACTTTTTGTGGACGGAGGTTTATTGTTACCGTCCGTAAAACCCTTGATACAACAGGGGCATGCAAAAAAGTGCCGTTTGAACGGTCTATAATATTTATCACCATACGTAAAACACCGGCGTGCTTTTACGTGCAATTAAATCATGCTAAAGATTACATGTATGTGCATTGCTTCTGTGATCTACAACTCGATATTCATGCATGATAGTGTTTAACATGAATAACGTTTAACATGAATAAAGTGTGACCAACTACCACCTAGGTGTTATTTCAGGGTTCGGATGTAAACTGCAGAAATGGTCACCCCTGTTGCTTCTAAATGCCCTCTATTGATGTGATTTGTATGTGGCAGGTGAGCAGTCAATGTACATTCTCTTTATTGAACTTGTCTCAACTGCTAGCATTCTAAGTTCATATAATAAGACAAAAAATTGTTTCCATATCATTGTAATTAAATTGACATGGTTGAACAAAAGTGTCAATGACAAATAAAGTGAGAAAGGGACAACTTTCTTTCTGTCCCAAATAAGTAAAGAGTGAACATTCATGGTACAACTATTAAATTGGATTTAAAGAATGGTTGGCTTTGTTGTAACAGCAAGTTGTCTGGACTCCCATTGGACAAGATATAAATTCTTACATCTGATTGGTTTTTGTAATTTTAACCATCATTTTCATATGTTAAAATTTTGTTCATAAAAAGTTGTTCATACTGTATATTGCATGATGATTGACACAAATTAAACAAAATATCATTTCAAGTAATATACTGTCAATCTCTTTGAATCTTATGATATCTAAAAGGTACTGCTGTTTGGAATTTACCATTTTTTTTCATTGCCCAAACTTTAGTTGGGGAATTGATTTAGATTCATGAATTGTTCGAGTTATATTTAAAACTAGGCATTATTTCCATCAAATGAAAACAAAATGGTAATTGATGATGGCCATATGGTGTATCAGTATGTATTTTATATTCAACTAATCTGAGAAAAAAAAAGCAACACAAAACTTCAATAGTTTCAATAAAAAATGAGCCTTGAAATATCAACTTTTGAAATAGTTTCGAAGTTGCTTTTAACTTATAAAGTAATATTGTATTATATTAATAACATTAAAGAAAGTAAACAAGTAAAGCTTGCTGATTATGTATTTGTCATTCCAATTGATCCAATATTGACTTGATAATAACCCTTGATTTCCTATGGCTAGACAATTAACACCCCCCCCCCTGTACAAAATATAGTTTTGTTGATAGTCATTCCAAATAGAAGCTGTATTACCACACTGGAAAAAAGGTTGCAACATTGCAGTCAATGTGCTTCTTGTTAGTAGACAGGGTGGGGGATCCCTTGCCAGACACCCCTTTCAGGAAACCAGGAAAAAAAAATATTGGATTTAGTTTGAATTTGTGAGAAATTGACACCCAAAGTTTGGCCATCCCATACCCATCTTAAAGTAATGAGGTAACTACAAAGAAAGCCATCTCATGTCTCAAAACGCCTCCCCCAGATGTTTCCGAATCACGCCTACATATTGACTACGGCAATTGTTTGTCAACAGAGGGCGGTATTACTTCACACGTGTTTTGTACTTTGCATGCGTACGTACGTCCGCATGCGTACGCTCAGCTCAGTGCGCACAGTACTTGAGTGAACATCATCACCGACTGGTCCACAAAACCTGTTTAAAAAAAACCCCCAAGGCACGCAGATGACAAAACCCAAGTCGAAGATGAGTTTAGCTGAGCAGATTGCTGCCCTGAATGATCCTGCTCCAAGTTATGATCCTGAAGATGCTTCAGATACAGGTTTGTAAGTCGGAGTTGTACCCCGAAAATCTTCAACATGACAATTGACACGCATAGCCCAATGAATGGCTGGCCGGCCATAGGCCTAGTTACAACATGGAGGAAGTTAGTGTTCCTTCCTCCATGGTTACAATCCCATTTTCGGTGTAGAGCTTTTTCAGGCAGCCCATTTTTCAATCAGTTATCGCCAAGCGTTTCTCCCCATTTGTTCTCGTGTCTTCATCATTGTTTTACCCCATAAACCATTTCACGGATACTGCCGTCTTTGCTCGATCGATACCGCCATCTTTTGCACTTGCCCCCCTAAACTAAGTTTAGGGGGCAAGTGCAAAAGACAATGGCTTTATGCATGATCTCCATGGACTATGATCATGGATTGACATGCGCTTGCACGAAGTGCCTGCATGGGCAGTCCAACAATCTCCATGGAGATGATGGAGATTATGCATTGTCTTTTGCACTTCCCCCTAGAGATGGCGGAGAAAGAGTTCCATATCTGGGCATCACTTACCTCGTGCACAAAGTCTATGGGCCATGACAGAAAAAGTCTTTTTCAAAGAATAAGTTGAAATTGTTTTCTTCCTAAATTCGTGTTTCTTCATCAGATTTACACTTTTTGGTAGTGGCCGGATATGGAACTCTTTCCACTAAAACAAAGCAAACAGATGAGATTGAAGTTTTATATTGTTTTCTTAACTGTTTTCTTAACTTGTTTTTTTCATTGACAGAAACCAGAGCTAAAGTTGCTGAATTTGAGGAGGATTTCCATGATGATGTTGCCGAAGTACTTCCAAGCAAACTGAGAAGACGAGTGGCCGGTTTATTAGCTGATGACAAACGCTACGCTGGCCAGACTACATCCAGAAAGAACTTGAACTCTTGGAGTGGTACGAAGTCTTGCCACAATTTGGATAACAATCAGAATACATTTGCGAGGTTTATGCACACAATCTGTCCAAGTTTCAAATAAACATTAATTTTAAATCTTAAAACAGTCGTTTTCAGATTATTTGCCATTGAAAATCAATCTTCTTTTTTTTTGTTTTAATCGGCTAGGGATTTCATTGTAGTTGCTGGCTTCACATTCACCTGTCTTCAGAAGTATCCATTCACCTGATCAGCACAGTTGTTTTTACATTTTATTGTTCACATTTTATTGTGTTGAAAAGTACTCATCTGGAGGTCAAGGGTTACAATCCTACGTCTTAACTTTGTAAAGTTGTAAAAGTAATCTTCAAATCTCTAGAAACCTTGTGAAATATAAACCGGCTAATGTCAGGAAAATGGATGCTACAAGTACAAGATCACCTCTAACAAATCACATCTTTCAAAGGAGACCAAAGTTTAGACATTGCAGGTTTAATATAATTTCTCTTTCTCTTTACAGTTGATGCAGACAACCAGTTTGATGTCATCGGTAGTAGTGATGATGTCATCGCTAGTAGTGATGATGTCATCGGTAGTAGTGATGTCATCAGTAGTGGTGATGACCAAAGGGACTCTCATTCCGATGATGCTACATCTAATGATGAAGACGAGTCCGGCATCGTTCATCAGAAACATGAAACAAAGAACATTGAAGATGCTTTTAAAAGAATCCAAGATGAACTAGATGAGGAATCTTCAGTTGATGATGATTTTGAGGAGGAAGGAGAGGATGATGATGAATATGACAGTGATGAGGATGAATATGACAGTGATGAGGATGAAGATCACCATAGCAACGTGGAGGCAGAAGATAGAATGGCAGCATTCTCTGAAGTAAGCATTGCGGAGGAGCTAGCTAAAGGCAAAGCAACCAAGACACAACTGAGTGAGTCCTTTCATCGATTTTGTTTGCCAAATAAACCAGTAAGATGCTGCTTAAAGTGACTGGCAATTGTTCCGTAAAAACGTAAATACTGGGATGACTGGACATAAAACAATTCTCGGCGGTAGGAGGGGAAATAAGTTGCTGCGTGTATTGTGACAAGTCCAGCGGATTAATAAAGTATTTGTTACATTTTATTTCAATGCATTTTATCTGACAGCATTGTGGGACGCATTCATGGAGAATCGCATCAAGATTCAGAAAGCCCTAGCGATAGCCAATCAGCTTCCATCGTTCGACAAGCAAACGGCTTTCGTACAGGAGGGTGGTCAAGTGGTTCAAGAGATGCTTCATTCAAGTAAGTTCGTTGAACTTGATGGCCTGACTATGAGCAAGTTTGATCAGCGACCATTCGTCAACCACAAGTCAGTGTTCCATAGTAACCTATATGCACGATATCCAGGGTACCAGGCAAAATTGACTAATGGTTGATATGAGAAGTGGTTAACTGTAGCCCTTGATCAAACTTGATCTAAGTTGATTCTGGCAAGCTCAGTAGTGGTTGCAAATATAAACAAATTCTTGAAGAGTTAACTTGATGACTGGGATGATCATGACCAATGTTAACAATAGGTAACAAACTTGCATGCAAGTCTGAGGTATAGCAGTAAAATTGCTGAATGATGTAATAATTGAAACTTCTTATTCTACACAGGTAGTCTACAGTTGAAGACACTGTTGAAAAAGCTTAATCATCTTCAAGAGGCTTTGTTGCTAGGCAACCAAGCTACACGCCATATTATTGAGGGGCAAGATGCAGCTGACGAAGACAGGTAAGAATGACCGAGTACATTTTTGCCTTACCCTGTGTCACTGATGTCAATAACTGTGCTGCAGTAGATGTAGCCACACGAAATTATACGTACAAGAAAGTGTAAACTTCAATGACGCCCTCCACCAAGAAATGTTTGCATCTGACAGTCACATTCTTGTCTTTGTTTTTGTCTAGTGATGAAGAGATCACAAGTTCTGATGAGGACAAGGACTCCCATGCAAGCCACGCCCACCAAAGGGGAGTAGCCAGCAAACGTCACAAGAGGAAGGCTGATAGTGATTTAGGAGAAGTCCTGTCGAAGAGATACAAAGACTTTGAACATTTCCAGTATGACACGATTCAGAAATGGCACGACAGAACTAAACTGGTAGCTGGAAAACAAAGCACAAAGGTGGGTAGTCTCTCGGAGTTTCTTTCATTGAATCATGAGATTTTCTTGAAACTTGGGTTGGTCGAATTTGCTTTGTGTGTGGGACGCTCCCTATGGCAACTTGAATCTGCAATAAGACTGCATGTACATAGCAGGGCTGTAGTCGAGTCCATCACAATCCATCACAAGTCCCTGCAAGTCCATCACAAACCCACCAGCCCTAATTCCAATCACAAGCTATTCAAATAAGCTTTGAGAAAGGCATTGCTTTGTCATTGTTCATCCAGTTACTTGTGACTGGTCACGAAAGGACTTGTGACTGGACTTGCGAAAGAACTTGTGAAAGGACTTGCAGGTATTAGACTATAGCCCTGGTGCATAGACCAATTTTTTCAACTTCCGAAATGGAATACAAGATGTTCCTAACAATCTTTGCTGGTAGGAAGTGTGTGTTCTTGATTTCAAGTACACATTCCAAGTAAAGCATTTCAATAATTAATTTCTTGTAGACTAAGGCTTAGATTTCGAGCCCAATCTGTGTTACAATGCTTTAACCCTCCTACTCTTGACTCTTTGAGGCAATTTATAAGAAAGTTTATTCACCATACAAAACCATACAGTGAGTCACTGAGTGTACAGCAGGTAAACCATACAAAACCTGACAGCTGTCTGGTTTTGTATGGTCAAAAGACTTGCCTGTACTGAACTATGTAAGGTGATGAATGGTAAATCAACTTGACCTCTGTATGGCACTGTAAGGTTTTGTATGGTTGTACAGGCTGTGTCTGCTGGCAGGTGCAAGGTTTTGTATGGTGAACCAACTTCATTGTGTACTGGGGAACATTGATGAATAGGCCTATACCATTTTAGAATTAGGGTGGTTTCTCTTTATACATTATATATAATTCACCACAGCCCCAAGTAGTCTGTTGATAAGCCACAATGAAGTATATTCACCACACAAAACCATTTGGCATACATTGTACACCACATTGAAGCATGTTTACCATACAAAACCATTTGGCATACATTTGGCATACACTGTGCACCACAGTGAAGCATGTTTACCATACAAAACCATGTGTATGGTTTTGCCATGTCAATAAGCTTGCTATAGCATTACACTGTATGGTTTTGCCATGTGTGTGTTAATGCTATGGTAAAATTTTGATATGAAAATTTTGTAAGGATTTGTATGGTGAAATAGTAGGAGGGTTAATTTAAGGGTCTTAACCCTGCTGTGTGCCATGACAATATACACGCACTGTTACACCACGGTGACCTACTTAACAAAACAGCGTCATGGCACACCGCAGAGTTAATCTGCAGTTTTGATGAAGAGTGCTTTCCTTGATGTTTTCTTTTCCACTTTCCGACTTTTCCACATCAAATTGTTTTTTTTATTTTCTATTGTTTCTGGCTGCATTGAAATTGAACGGTTGGATCTCGTTATCAAGCTACAATCAAATAAACGTTTTCCTTCAAATTTTGCAGTCATTTTCTTCATTTGAAAAATCTGCTGTGTCACAAATCCATCAAGTCTTACAAGATAAGACCAGATTAATCAAACGGACCCAGTTGAGACGAACTGTGTATCGACGTCTTGGAGATGCAGAGGAAAGAGATGATGCTACACAATCCAAGGAGGACACGCAGGTAAAATTTCAAGAATTGGACGAATTGACAAGCATCTGACCTTCTTGAATTCCATACTTCATACTTTCGAAAAACTTGTGAGAAAAGATTTAATTGCTGCTCATGATTTGATTCAGTCAGTAAGTAGTATGTGCCAACTAAACAACTCTGACGTCATAAGATGTCCCCATTTGTTCAACGTGTAGACACAAAAGGGGAGGACGTCTTGTAACTCAGTTGTTCGCTTCCCGCAGTGATGATTTTGAGACATATGGCACCAGAAGGCTAGACTTGACTTAAACAGCTCTCAGAAGTAACTTTCTTTTATTTCATATCAAAAAATTAGCTGGCCTGACGTTTCGAACTTAAGCAAGTTCTTTCTCAAAGGCAAAGGACAGAGTACAAGAAACAAACATGTAGGGAACACACATGCATGAGGGGGTGGGTGGAGAAACACAAAAGAGGGATGCAAAGGAGCCTGGCAGTGGGTAAACATCAAAGGGAGGGGAAAGGACAGCCGGGAAGGAAGGAACAAAGAAGTGTGGTTAGGGTAAGGATGAAGGAGGGGAGGGATTAGGATGAAGGATGAAATAACTGCCTGTATTATTTTAATATCTCTAAATCAACTACAAGGTAAAGCAGATTTCTCTCTGTGATAAACATCCGCTTTAAATCATGCTAGAATTTATTTTGAAGCACCTTCATCAAAAGATGATATTTTGAGTAGTCTCAGCATGTTTTATTTGTAGGATGCAACCTCAGCTGGGAATGCTCATCTGAAAGATTTTGACGAAGAAACGTTTGATGACGATGACTTCTATCACCAGGTTTGTAGCCAATCATGCTGTTGTATTGATATACAAGCTTTGACTACCGAGCAGGAATAAGTAACTCACTCAATTAAATCAACCCAAACTTATTTCGTAAGGAAATAAGATACACGTGGAGTGCTGTGGCCTCGTGGCTTAGTGTACCGAACTCAAGATCTCAGTGATACTGCAGATTGTGGGTTCGAGACCGGCTTGGGTCATGGTGTATGTGTCCTTGAGCAAGGCACTTTGTCACAAGTTGCTTCTCTCCACCCAGGAGTAAATGGGTACCTGTGAGGGCAGTGATGGTTATGTGTTTGATTAGCCCATGTGTGCATAACTTGCAGCCGGGGCTGTATACTTGGGGAGTTGAAAAGGCTTCAGGAATGATTAATGGGCCCGATGAGCAGGGGTAATAATATTGTAAGTGCTGTGATATAGTTTACTATGTTGAGCGTTCTTAAATGCCGGTTATTAAATAAAATGTAATGGCCAGACCTTTGCCAAGTCAATGGAGACTGAGGAGACTACAGCTAATGAACCGAAAGTGCCATCCATAGACGTCGGTCCTAATCCTACCCAGGGTCACTGACTGACATATTCTGATATTTTATCAAAAGCTCCTTTGAAAAGAGACAAAATCATAGCTTTGAACCCCACTTTTCTTCATTTTGTACAAGAAGGTCTTTGTGTGGGCAAGCTTGTGTCATGCAAAGGTGTGAAAGAGACGTTTGTGATTTATTTTTTACAAGACAAAACGAATGCAGGACAGTGCAATACCATACTTAATTAAATTACACAACATGGAGCAATAATGTGGTTTAAATAATAATATATAATATTGTGTTTCGTACTGTGCCTTTTTTAATAGTTTAATTTATCTTTAATTGTAATTTTTATTATGTAAATCCATTATAATTCAGTTTTAACTGTGAGAATGGATCAATAAACCAATATGAAATGAAAAAAAAAAAAAAAATTGTAGTTTCTATTCTTTTGGCACTTTTTTCACCTTTTTGAGAACTGAGTTTTTTGAGTGCGAGTCAAGTGTTACTTCATCACACTAATTTTGCTTCTACATTTTACAGTTGCTTCGCGAATTGATTGATAAAAGGACATCATCAACGTCAGATCCAGTTCAACTAACAAGGTATCAAGTCTTAAAAGTTGAAGGCTACACTTCCATCATTTACCATCTTTGTCATGTTCCAGTTTCTCATCTCCTCCCCCAGTCTTTCCTTCTTCCTTCTGTTTCCTTTTTTCTCAGTTGCCACCCTGCTGTTTTATCTTGAGTCACTTGTTCTATCCTTGCAGTTTCTGTAGTTCCTCAATTCAATATTACTAAGGTCATTTTGAGGTGAATATTTTTGTTGACTGCTAAGTCCCTCTCCAAGACTTCTATATTGTACTGCTTATGAACAGGGGTGAGATTTATCAGGATTTTTGGTCGCGATTTCAGAATTTTTAAGAATCTGTTTTTGCAATTTGGAATTCCTGAGGTGTTGTCCTAAAGGTGTTTTTACCTGTGAAAGTGGATATAGACCAATAAAAATTGGTATTTTATGGGGGTGCCTTTAGGCAAATACAAACTATATGTTGATCTGGAGTCCTCGTGGATTTTTCGTAGATATTTTTGTAAATTTTGCAGATTTTTTTATTTTTGGCTAATCTCACCCGTTATGAAATCAGCGCCACCTTTAAATAATATTTGTTCCCTTCCTCTAAGTTTACATCACAATCAAAGTCTTCTAAAAAGAAACGGGTTCATCTTACCTTCAACTGAAATGTTTCTGCAGAATTTAAACACTGTCTTAGTTCATCCTTGGACTATCTCTTAACCCTCCCTCTCTCAGTGCCAAAATGGAGCCAATTACCCTATCAAAAGCTTCCGAGTGTCAGGTTGTAACACGCAAGCTATAAGAGAGGAAGGTGGTTGGGTTTTTTGATAGGTTGTGATAGTTATAACGGTAGGAGGGTTAATTTGTGTATTTGTTGTCAACTTCCAGTTAAGTCTTTTTAAGAAGTCGGGTTTTAAACTCCTTTTTAGAAACTCAGTGGAGTTGGTCTTTCAATAATAAAATCAAACTTTAACAATTTGTACATTTTACTGAATGTGACCTTCAATATCTTTGTCATAGGCAATGGTTGGAGGTGCAGAAGCTTCGTAGAAAGATTAAGAAAAAAGTCGACACCAGAGCAAGCAAGGGAAGAAAAATAAGGTGAGTACAACAGTTTGATTGATGAAATAAGTGCCAAAAGACGAGAGCTTTCAATTTGTTGCCATTGAAAAGAAAGAAAAATATTGGTCAAGAAATAAAATTACTTGAAATTGATTGAATGGTATCTTGGGGAATGCTGTTGCCCTAACTGTCTTGGTGGTGGTGGGGGGGGGGGGGAGTAGCTGTGTGTGCCTCAAATATTGTCATCTGTCAATTTGAAATGTATTTAACAAAAATTATACTTCAAAATATGTCATGGTGAATTTTATTAGTTTTGTTACATCACGAGTATCTTTTCAAGCTGAAAGTGCTGCTTTGATAGTGTACATAAATACACAGAAAAATTCTACTATTATAATTGCAGGTACGATGTCCATCCTAAACTCGTTAGCTTCATGGCTGGGAGAGATTCAGGGACAATGATGGACAGTGCAAAGTAAGTCTGACTTTGACCTCATGAATATGCATGATAGTTAGTTGACATGAAGCCGCTCTTTATTAATATTAACTTCAAAGGCTGTCATATTTTTATGCCTTCTAGAATTTCAGCTTCGATTGAAATGATCACCCTTGATATCCCAGAATTCCCTGTCCAAAAAAGTAATCAATAATGAATTATGGTGTAATAGTTTTCAGGGTTCAATTATTTGAGTTACTTGGACTTTTTTTCTTTATTTTTTTCCCCCCCAGAAACGAGTTATTCAGTTCTTTATTTGGTAGGAGAAAGACAAATGAAGATATTCATTAAGATGGCACTGACGACACCACCATTCTCTTAGCATCTTCGATTTGAGGTCTGAAGGTACATTGTACATCGTACATCCTTTTCATCTTTCATATTAGCTTACCCTTCATAAAGAACTGGTCTGACATTTGTCTGAATAGAGCTTTCGGATTTGTTTTATTCTACTTAACAAATTTCCTGAAAATGTGCTGCTTTCCTTGATAAACAAGTGCTGTGGGCTCTAGTGCCTTGTGACAAGTGCTGGTTTGAAAACTTGTTGGGAAACCCACAACGTCCTGCTTACTTTTACACATTTTGAATCACTTCAAACATCCTCGTATCAAACATTTATTTATTGCTGTTCGAATTAAACGTGAAGTTCAAAAAAAAACTTTATTTCTACATAATTCAGGTTCCTACTGAAAGTGCATACAATATTTGTTCATTAGATATAAATTAGTCATTCTCGTTTTGTTCTTTAGAGATTGCAACCAACTTTGTTTTTTTTTCGTCTGTATGAATTGGCCTAATTGGTTTTTTGTATTATTTCATAACTGTTGCAGTAGGTATTTGAGATTCCAATAAGCCATTTGCGAGTTAAATTTTAATAACATGATCTGACGTGCTCAAAATGCTTTGCACATTTTAACTTTGAATTCTCCAGACCAAAGAGACTGTTACTATATCACGTGATTCGGGGCAAGCCTTATGCTGGCAACCCCCAGCTCAGGAATGGTCTGGTGTCTTTGTGCCATTCTCGCTCATTGTGAACAATGTATTGGTGCTGGGCGTCTCTTACATAACTATGCAAGAGCTTGCCCCGAATCATGTGATATAGCAACAGTGTCTTTGGTCTGGAGAATTCAAAGTTAAAATGTGCCAAGCATTTGGAGAAAGTCAGTGTATCAGATGTTATTCAAATTTAACTCGCAATTCGCAAATGGCTCATTGCACTTCCAGTTTTTGTTAGGGAATATAGAACTAGTACCTATACTTATGTAGCATATACCTCAGCTTCATTTGTCAAGGAAGGTATCTAAACACACACATTAATAAGTCAGTACGAGGTTTAGCATGGCCAAATCCAGTGTAATGATAATTTATTTTATTGCATTGTAAATAAAATCTTCATTTGGTTAAATTGAAAGTAAATGCTACCTACCTCTTTATCACACTTGGTCCCAAAATCTAAACTACCTGTCCCCGAATTTCTTTTTCTAGATATTACTTGTAACATGTTTCACTCAGTTACTAAATATCTACATCACACAGAAAAGTATAAAATATATAGTTATTAGTTCTATTTGTTATCCAAAGTTTAAGATTTTGAAAATATAAGGCCCTCTAAATCAAAAATATTGTCAGTCACATAACCAGAAAGATTAAACTTTCCACCGACACCTGTTATGAGTTTGATGAAGCGAGCTACTTTCATTTGTAATGTTAAAAGTTGGATCATTTATAAATTATTTCAAGCAGAACTAAGTAAAACAAACAGTATAAACTAGCTATTCTAATATATGCTATAATTGTAGCACCATGCATGAAGTTGTTATTCCATATAAACATTCTACACAAACAGTAGTCTGAAAAAGTTGTTTTTAGTGAAATTTCTCTAAAGTAATGAGGCTTTTAAACCATAAATAAGGGGATAAAAGTGATGACCCGGTCTTTACCACAACAATAATAACCGAGGAGGGGCGTGACCGCTGTTAATGGACCGAGCCGAAGACCAGTCCATTAACAGCGGTCACGACCCTTCAAAGTTATTATTGACTGGGTCATAACATTTTTATCCCCATTCATAAATACCTCCTGTAAAGCTTTATCATCCCACTTTTTCGCGTTGTCTTACATTATGAAGTTCAGTACATCTTGTGCGTATCGGCTGAGAACAGCTGGTTATGACACACGTGACAGGCTCTCGACCAATAGGGATAGTGAAACTCGCTGAGGCATTTATGAATAATAAACGGCTTACATGTACAAATGTCATGTAAAGCTCAATGTTTTAGCATGAATGTTGCCTTTATTTGAGAAGTACTGTTTATTTCCATTATGTTCTAGGGCAGTTTGAAGGAAACATTTTTATTTTTGGTATGCCTTCTGCCTAAAAACTACCATGAATTACACACAGCTGGATGACGGCTATACATGCATTCTTGGGATATTGTGTTTTATGCTTGGCTGCACAAGCAGGTATGCCACCCCGGCACCCCATTATAACACCTGTACTCATTGGGTTAAAGAAACCTTTGTAAACTAGCATAACATGTTAGGTAACTACAGGTGTAAGATACAGGTGCCTTACTTAAATATTTTTCACATTTGCAAAACAAAGTTAAAATTAACTTTAAAATAGTGACAAGGTATTGGAGGTTGGAGTAAGAAACAAATTGATTTTGCCTAAAAATCACAGTAATACTTTGCGTGTTCAAAATTTACACATACAAGCGTGTATATTTATTTATTTACTATACAATATAAAGTCATTTTGTTTCGTGGCCATGCTACCTGTGCTTGAAAATCAGCAAACACAAACGGTAGTGTTTTCTCAAACTTCACAGCAAAACTAACAAATCTATGTTTACGTATATGAGTTCACAACAAAAATGTAACATGTGTGTTTTCCAGAAATTTGTTGAGCACGTAAAGACGTATAGGTAATTATTGGGAAATTCAGACAATGGATATAAAATGTCATTTTTCATGTTTGCCCTTGGGGTTAGAGAAGTATGTGGTTCAACTGAACTAATCAACAATTGATTTGTGAAGATACTGGCCAAAAAAGTCAACATATAGTTTAACCTTAGGCATTTGTGTCATCTACAGTCGGCTTTGAATCTTAGCTCGTAGAGTTTCGCCCACTTTATCAATAAACTGGAATGTGTTCAAGTAGTCCGAGCGCTGCACACTGCAATGAAGAAAATAGATAAAAAAACAATGAAATAGTGAGAGAAATCAACCCAACATGTCTTTAGACCATAATTTTGGGGAACAAAGTGATATCTGAGATACGAAAAAGTCCATTGGACTCGAGTGGAAACATAAGTTACACAAACTTCCTGATTTAAGCCACAAGTTACTCAAGTCCATCTTCCTAGTTGATGCTGTACAGCAAACTAGCAGACAGGTTGACATTTTTGAAAATAAAAATCTTCTCGGCATCTTACTTGCTCATCCCTTTAACGCATATAGCCAGATCCTTGGTCATGAAGCCAGCCTCGATCGTCTCAATGCAAGAAGTCTCCAGATCTTTGACAAACTTGGCTAGCTGAGTATTGCCATCTAGTTTAGCTCGATGGGCAAGACCACAGGTCCAAGCAAAGATGGAAGCTGTGTCAAGGACAAATATTAAGAGCAGAAAAGTCTGTAGTTTTAGGGAAGCAGTGAGGACAGAAACAAACAGATTCGCTCATAGGCAATCCTTGTCGTCAAAGTAAATTTGAAATAAAGATGTTTCAAGGAATGCTACTCATTTGCTTATAGTACGTGTAACAAAGATGCCTAGGGCTTCATGAAGTTCAGAATATTCCTAAGTAGCAGAATATTTGAAGCTGGCATGCTAATTTTGAGATACTTGGCAAGCTAGCTCTGAAACGAGGTATTTACTTACCAACAGAATTGGTGGATGTTTCTTGTCCCTTTTCATGAAGTCTGTAGTGACGTGTAACCGTGCCATGTGCGGCCTCAGACTCTACTGTCTTACCATCAGGACAAACCAAGACACTCGTCATCATTCCCAAAGACCCATATCCTGACGAGAGAAGAATTTGTTATTAGTGTGTGACACAAAGCGGGATATTCCAGATATGGGACTCGACAGTTCATGAACCCTTCAATCGCCCATTTGGCCCTGGCAGCTGTTAAAACAGAAAATGTACTCGACAAAAATACACAATCATTGACTTGAGCCCGAGGCACCATGCCGGCTTGTCTAGCCAAGCATAACGTACACAATACCCCAATAATGGATTGAAAATGCAGAGATTGGCGAGTATATATAGACGTCAACCGGCCAGGTGGTTATTTTCAATCCGCGCATATGTGTCAACCGGTGGCAAGGGTGTAACTACTGGATGTTTAGACGCTATGTAAAAGTAGGAATGTTCCATTTGTAAGAGAAGGGTGATACCCACCTTGTGCTACACTGTCCGACTGCACATCACCGTCGTAGTTCTTGCAAGCCCACATAAACCCCCCCTCTGATTTCATGGCATATGCCACCATGTCGTCAATAAGTCGATGTTCATACCAGATCCCGGCAGCCTCAAACTTCGCTTTGTATTCACTGAAATGTTAGATTTCAAGAAAACATTTAAGCTATTGTAAAGTATGAACGAACTTCAAATAACAGCGCAGTAAAATGTAATATACATTGGAATGGCTGATATTTCAAAATGAGTGAAATCTTGGTGATAGTGGTGTTGTATTAACTTGTACTTTTCTTCTGCATTGTATCAGCAAGTGTAATTTGACCGATGGCCAATGCAGATGTCAAAGTAGTGAAATTCTATAATGTACCACTTCCCAACCTGACCTGATTTATGACTCACCTATCGTAAATCTCCTGGAAAATGTCTTTGAATCGCCCGTCATACTTCTTGAGAATTGTGTTCTTGGTGCTGCAAATAATCGGTTCACTAACAATTATCTCTTGAAGCAGGTGGTAATAGTTTCATTACTTAAACAGCAAATAGTCCAGGTCATTCCAAATGGATGATAGGTATGGCCAACTATCAGGCTGAAAATGGACCATTTGATGAAGCTGTCATGGTCCTCAAAGCTTCTTTAGAAAAAACAAAAAGGCATTAGAATGTGAAAGGAAACGACAAACAGATGAGAGACTCAATATCAGCAGGTTGGGTCATCAGTATCCTTTTGGTCAGGAATAAAATAGTCAAATATGAGAGATTTGTTGGAGCAAGTAGAGTATCAAAGTTCATGGTTGAAGCAATTTTAAACCTCTTCGCGACGACCATAGCCAGGGTTTGAAAAAGTTTGAAAAAGACCACCTAGCCGGTTGACGTCATACTCAAACCATTGTTTGCCTATTGTCTGCACAAGCACCCCATCAAGAACAGCTGGACAGAAAGTGTTAAATATTCTCCAACTTTGCCCAGTAAGCTGCCAACCTACCTGAGATAGAGCGTATATTTCCTGTCCAATGCATACTTCATGGAACAGGTTGCAAAATCACGGATGGATCTGTCAGTGTTGTACATTCCCATAGCAACACCACCACCATCTTTGAAGTCATTGACAGTAAAGTTCATGACCTCGCCACCATCGGCCGGAGTGAATTTCAGCTCCAACTTCCCACAGCCTGGTACAACAAAATCAGTAGCTTTGTACTGGAGATTGGAGAAAATACAAACGACTTAAGTTCAGTTCCATCCTTCGAGCCCACTCCAACGAGTGATGGTTTAAGGCTGCCTGGGCAGATGACCAGAAACTAGCCCCAACACACATAGGTGTGTATCGAACGCGGGCGTCCTATTGTTCCCTCTTTTGTTTGTACTTAAACTTTTTCGGAAGACTCCCATAGGTTTTGTACACGATAGGAATCGCGGACGATATTGTTTCCTTTGTTATACGTCCACGTTTGTTTGGGAGAACAAACGCACTTCAGCTAAGGGGTAGACTGATCACAAATCTCATCACAAATGATTGGTAAACTTACCTGATCAGCATGTGCATGACGACCAATCACAATTGGCTTATTCCAGCCAACCACTAATCGGGGAATGTTCTTACAGATGATGGCCTCTCTAAATACCGTCCCGCCTAGGATGTTACGGATCGTGCCATTGGGTGATTTCCACATCTTCTTCAGATTGAACTCTGCAATGAAAACCACAGGACATCCCAACCATTCAAACAGTGAAATTGGAGTATTGAACACCGACTTTTGACTTTCTATTTGATTAGGTTAAATATGTACCGACCTTTGACCCTATTCTCATCTGGTGTTATCGTTGCGCACTTGATTCCGACATTGCACTGCCTGATTGCTTCTGCACATTCTACAGTCACTGTGTGGAGAATAATAGAAACAAAACTGAAGGTGAATAATTATTTCCTTGCTTGTGATAAAAATAACATGGAGAGAGAAATATTCCATTTCTAAATAGAATCACTTGGCCACCACAAGGACTTTGCTTCAGCAGGGAGAAAGTGTGGATAAAACGTCTTCGGACTATTCAATCATATGGTCTCAACATCCAGAAAGGGAATGATTAACTCCTATTTTTCCCCCATTGTCATTTGTTTACAGATAATCCTCCTGGCAAACCCTCTTGCCCACTTGGATGTCTTTCCCTTTCCCTTCAAGCCTTGCCCAATTACCACCTGCTACCCCCCCCCCCCCCCCTTTGTTCCCCTTCCCCTCTTTCATCCTTACTCTATAACCACACTCCTTTTTTTGTTCCTTGCTGTCCCTTCCCCTCTATCTCTGTACTCCCTTTGATGTTCATCCACTGCCACTCTCCTTTGGTCCTTAATCTCTCTTTTGTGTTTCTCCACCCACCCCCTCTTGCATGTGTTCTCTACATGTTTAATTTGTGTCTTGTACGCTGTCATTTGCCTTTGAGAAAAAAAATTGCTTAAGTTCCAAACGTTAGGGCAGCTAATTTTTTTATTTCTAAATTAATTTAATCAGATTTCCTTGACACTGGTCATCACAATTTATAGTTCGATTAATATCACAGGAATAATTTGATAAACAGGTAAAACATGGTTCTGATATTATAAACAGCCATACACTTGTACAAAGATCAATATAGTCTGTTCAATTCTTTTAGAACTGAAGAGTACGTTACCAAACAAGGGATGTTTACAAACCTCATCAATAAACAGGGTACAAACTATGGGTTATTTTTGGCCAAGTTAAATGTTACAATATGAAGAGAAATCCATGCTGAGTTACTGAATAATTTTCACAGAAATATTCTAGCTACCGGGCTTGTATATTAAGTAACAAACCTTCATAGATAGTCACTAGTCTACTAGGTGTTGCTCTGGAAACCAGTTATTTTTTTCTTCAAAATGTAACAAATACCTTTGTCATCTGTTGCATCTCTGTTCTGTATGCTCAAATCAAAACTCTTGATGTCAAGGTCAACATACGGCAAAAGTAACTTCTCTTTGATTGTTTCCCAGAAAACCCTGCAATAAAGAGATTAATAGAATCAACATTTTCCTTCCACTTAATCAGTTTCACATACTGAAGTTAGAAAACACAATTTCTGTTTATGTTTTTATTGAAGGCTTTTCTGTTTTAATTTAATTTAATTTTATTTATAATTAAAAAAAAAATAAAATTTTGGGGGGGGGTTATGGCACCCGTAATTATTTATTATCCTTTACTTGTTACCTTATCCTTGTTAGTATAAACTGGAATCTGACAAAGTATTCCCTAACTGGTTTGTTTTTGAATATTGATACATGTACGTCCTTTTTATTAACGTGAATAATTCCAACTTAATTCTTGTTATTCTGAATGTTTGCACCGTTATCAGCATAAATATGGTCAGCCTGTTCAAAGTCCATTCCAATCACAAATCCTAAAACAGCTTTGACCAGAGTCAATTGTTAGAAATCAAGATAAGAAATATTCATTGCGGAACACTCCTCTCTGTCGATTTAACCCATTTAACTTTGTGCCAACGTAAAGAACTGATCATAATGTAAATAATACATTCTCTGGGAATGAGGAAGGAAGAAACATGATCGCGTTGTAAGGCTGCGTCCGAATCGCTTGTCTAGGGCTATTGTCTAGGTGTTCGTCCATTACAACTACGCGTGACGTAGCCGTAGCTGTAGCTCTAGATGCCCATTTCGGACACGGCTTAATCAATGGCACCAACAAGCACGTTATGGCAATTCCAGTTATACTACGTTTCATTTTAGTTGGAGTACTACCAGCAAAAATTCCTACTATGAATAATTCGGATTAAGCAATTGCGAACACCTGGCTCTAGCATGATTCATATCTGGAGTGATTGAAGGGACAATTTCTTCATGGGGAGTCGAGTCAAGGGGAGGGGTCATTGGTGAAATTAAATTATTTTGTAAATCAAACATCACAAAACAGACATGAACTTTGGCTTTATTTGCAGACATGGTCTTAAATTAAATACAAATGGATTAGTTTTAATCTGAAAGCTTACTGTTTATAAAGATGATACCAGTAGTGAATCCTCCGGAGAAATATTTCCATATCAGCACATGACCGTGTACAAAATCACTATTAAAATAGCAGGATATTCACTGCTTTTTTGTCGCTGGGATGACGGATTGAGCTTGAGCTTTCACAGGTTTATATGGTGAATCACACAAAGTATGAAAAATGTTGGTACGTATGTCGTCAGCTCTACCAGTACCAATGCTACATGAGTATCAGTCACACCTTTAATATCCTGGCTAAATTTGGTAACAAGCATTGACCTCAAAGACTGATAAGTCAACTCTTCTTCCAGGTTATGCGACAACTTCATAAAGACTGAGGCACATTAGTTCCACTGGTAGCATTTAGCTGTCTGCTTCACTTTGGTTTTTTTGTCCCAACCTAAAATACAAATATCTAGACTGATACTGCACTTAAAACAAACAAAAAACACAGAGCAATTCATACCCACATATAACTAGAATAGGATTCAGTGAACTGTTGTGATGGTCGGTAGATTATACAAACTTGCCAACACGTCAATGGGAGTGGACTATAAACAGATAAATTCTGAGCTCTTAATTTCACTCTTCAACTTTGCTGGCTGCTACTCACCTTGTCATTTCATCTCCTTTTACTTCAACAACAGTCCCTCCTATAATAATAATAATAATAATAATAATAATAATAAAAAAGAAAATGTTAACTTCATCACTCTGTTGAATTTTTAAAGAATATTGGGATCGCTGAAAATCTGACGTTGATGATTGGAAATACCTTTATTGACAATCACTACAGTGATGCAATAAGAACATCAACAATTATCAGACATTTATTTAACAGTTTGAAGAGACAAACATTTAAAGAGACAAAAATGCTGAACACCTGCTGAAGTTAGATGTAGTGGCTATCATTACGACAATCAAAATCACATTTCCCCCTTCCCCATGCTGCCCCATGGAACGTCGGAAACTCGGGATTAGTAATTGTTTGCCCAGGGGACTTAAGTCCTGTGAATAGAAATAATAGTTGCCCCAATACTTTTGTACCTGCATGTTAGGTGATTGGGGGGGGGGGGGGGGGGGATTTGGTCAAATTTGGTCATAGATTTTAAAAACACCAAGAAAATTGCAAAACATGTGTGATTGTGGGCAAATAGATTATTTAAAAAATACAAAATCCATTCCCCACATCGGATGTCAGGTAGAATGGGCGGGGACGGTGGTCCGGACCAAACCAATACACACAGTAGTGTGTACACACAGTTACAACTTACATTATACAAGCACTGCAATGGTGAATCAGCACTTTATTTTTTTAAAGTACCGATCTCGACATGAAATATACATGTATACAACCCCGAGAACGCAAACAACAGGTACACTGAGATCAAATACGCTACCTTGAATCTTCGACATGCTGGAACCGGATGCTGAATTCAAAATCAATTCTCAATTCTCAAATAATTGGCTTTATTGATGTTTTGAGACTCGGTTTGTCTGTAGATTACGAGTGCCACATACACGTACTATTTACAAGTACAATGTACTAGCTCAGCTGCGCGTACACAACTCAGTTTTGATATAATACATACAGTTGGTGTCAATATTTCTGCAGTCTGTTGCCAAACAAAAGTGATAGGCTTATACTACACGTTCGTGCAAAATATCAATACAGATGGGCGTGAACCATTGATTGACCTCTCGCGCTTTCGACTTGCGACAAATGCGCGTATACGCGGGTATTATAAAATAGCACGAGAATGGAAAGATTTTACTTTAATAACGCCCCATCAAAATCGGTCAGGAACAGCAAAATCTTGGAAAATAATTAACCCACATTGATAACTGTTATTTCAAGATTTATGTCACCAGAATCTGTGAAAATGAGAACATCTAACGCAAAACACAAAGTTTCTTCCCCTATATAATATCCCAACTAAATTCTCAAATTTAAAGGTTGTGCCAAGTGTTTATACAATTCCGAACACAGATGGATGGTCATTTTCCAAGATTTGCTGTTCCTGACTGATTTTGGTGGGAGCATAAAAGTAAAATCTTTCAAAAAAAAATAAAGATTGTTCACAGAAAGAGAACTGCATTCAGCAATTATATATTATGGAATTATGAACCCCCCCCCCCCCAAAAGGTTAATTAGTCATCAACTTGGAGTACAAAATCCACCATGAAACAATTGAAAAAACTTTAACTTTAGTATGCAATGAGTATGTTTACTGAATGGATAATGAGATCGTCCTACATTCCGAGAATCGGGCTGAAAGATATTCACACTTTAAACAGGACCATTATATTCAGACCTAGTGGTGCACATTTGGAGGGGACAGATTGCAGTACTTTTAGTGGTCCTCTTTTGTGATTCATAACTATTTACCCTCAAGAACTGGTTGGTAAATCACCAACCTGATAGTCAGTGGACAGGGAAGGGGTAGTCTGGTTCTCCTCGGAGGGGGGGTTGGGGTAACAAAACACCAAACATAGTACTAGAATAAGGGGACAGCACAAGAGATAGCATTTATGTATGCATACATATATTTCTCTGGACAAATGATGCTAAAAAGTATTCAATGCTTTTGTAACAAAACTTGTTATAAAGTAGTCAATTTTCAACTGGCCAAAGCAAGTTCCCAATCTAAATTTAACTCTGCTGTTTCTTGGACAGTAGATTTATTGCACAAATACATGTTCATTTCTTTTGCAAGTTTGATGATGAAACACTTTATACTTGTCTTGCCAGTGTACATGAGCTGAAAAATTGTTACATTGTTGTATTAATTCCACACTGTAAAAATAATATATGCATTTACCTTTGAGAAAGAACTTGCTCAAGTTCGAAACATTAGGCCAGCTAATATTTTGATTTGTATATTTCGGGTCCATTTAGTCAGTAAACAGTTTGCAGCAGTTTAATTCATTTTCATAAAAATAATTTAGTTAAAAAATAAACACAAGAGAATGTCACCCAAGCACTTGCAATGGATGCTTTATGAATAATAATTTAAACTTGGTGTCTCTAAGACGATTATCAAATGTTTTAAAGAGCTGGTAAGTCTTCATCTGAATCAAACTCCACATCTTGGTCTTGTACCCAACCACCCTTCCAGTTCGTCTTCCAACCAGAACTACAGAAAAATAAGCAGAAAAGACAGCCATTAAAAATCAATAGAAAATAGCTTTTGGCCGAGTTACAGGTAAGATACAAATTGTCCTATATTTGGCTTACTGCAGTAGCAGAATTAGTACTATCGGTGGATATAGAGTGCACCACCATTTAATTTAGTGACTTATTTTAATATACCCAGCACGATATGGGGCAGAGGGGTACCCCCTTTTGTCCCTATACCCTATACACTTGCCAGACTATTGTTACCTAACACATCCCCATAGACCTCTGAAAAGAATTCCTGAGATTCCTTGAACACAATGACTAACACAAAAGAGAGGGGGGGGGGGGTTCCCTCTGCCCCATATCGTGCATCATATGTATTTTAAACCATTTACTCTCCATGTCACTAGTCAGTTTTGTATGTTTACAAATAACAAGTTTATTTGATTCATTTTCGATTCATTTTTAATTAATTTTTGATTCATTTTTGGTTGAAAACAAATCTGTATACATTCAACCAGAAGCAGGAAAATGAAACTAACTTGTGACAATTGCATTTCTTCATTTACCTGGTCATCTTGAGATACTTCTCTCTATCCATCTTCTTTGTGTTTGTGATGTCACTAGATTTCTTAGAGCTACTTATATGCCTCAAGTTCTTTCCTTCTGATCTCCTCAAGTCTCTCTTTGGAATCGGATCTGCTTGTTTTACACTTTTGTCTGATGCTACCAAAGTTGTAGGATTCACATTATTGTTTCTGGAAGGAATGGATTCAAACATTGATTGTTCCTTGGAGATGACAACATCCGGCTTTGAAGTTGATAATTCTTGAGTGTGGTTAAAATCCAGCATGACAGATGCTGTGATTGTTTGACCGCTCTGCTCATGGTCAGTATGTTGTGTGTTTTGAAGAGTTTTATTTCTTTGATTTCTTGGTATGTAAGGCTTCAGCTGAAGTGATTTTGGACATCTCTTCTCTACCACAGTCAAAGGCCCTTCGGTAGGTTGTAAGTTTGGATCACTTGATATCGTCCTGCCATTCCACACGTGTGTTAACATGTCCAGGTCTCTACCAGCGTTATTTTTACTGTTTACAATATGGGAGGATGAAGTAGAAGTTGATGCTTCTGACTGGCCGCTGGAACGATCCTTACTCTCTGGTGAATCTTTACTGTGGGAAGAGGAATGCCCATCATCTCGCCGAGAAGAATTTCTTGACAACTTTTGAAAAAAGGACCCGTCCATCTTGCGGAACGGCTCGCCACAACTAGAAAATAAGTGATTTTGAAAGTGTTAAACTTCTCTTTATCTAATAACATCATGGAATAACAAAAATACAAGAACAAAAATTGCAATAACAAAAATACAGATTACAGAAGTTATTTTTCACTGTGTTGAAGAGTATTGGAGCAAAGGCTTCAACTCTCAAGGTCAAGGCCCTATAATGTACAAGGCCCTATTTTGTATAGGGCTTTTGCCTAGGCCTTGGGGGTCAACTTTGCATCAATACTGGTGTTAAGAAAATAACCATTTTCATTCATGTGCCTACATTAATGCGCGCCCATCTTACTGGAACAATGATAAAGCATAATGAATTTGTTATTGTAAACAAATGAGATTAAAACAAATTGTTTAGGAGTATGAGTGTATTTTAATGAGTGAGTACGAATATCAGTACATGTATATTCCCTGAAGTAAATGCAATAACTTTGCCTCCTTTAAGTTTTGTCAACTCATGAAATTATGTCAACTCATGTAGCTCATCTAAAAAAACATTGAAAGTTGCCTTACCTGTTGGCATTGCATTCTTGGTTGCTAGGAGACCGGCCACAGCCTTTATATGGTGCTGCTTTCAGCAATGCATGATGGGTAGCTTTTCTGGTTTGAGCCAATAAAGGTGAGACATCTTCGACCTAAGAAAGTAAGGATATCACAATGAAATCTTGGAACCTTCAAGGGGATCCAGTATACACTGCACAGTAAAGGAGATGGGATGGGAGAAAAGTAACCATTAACCCCTTGGGCACAGTATTTTACGGAAGATGTCGGGGTGTTGCAGCGGTTCTGGCAGCCAAGCGAACCGCTACAATGTGTTTGTGCAGTCAAGCATGACATACACAATAATCCAACAATGGATTGAAACTGCACAAACAGCGGCCAATGGCATCATCCGGCCTGGTGGCACTGCTTTTTTTCGCGCCATATGGCGTCATCCGTATGCAAGGGGTTAACAATTTTCAAAATTGATCTTCTTTACTACTTTTGTGCTTAATTGTTTTAAAAACAGGTACTTAAAGTATACAGCATCCACAGGCCACATCCCAGAATATCCAGGGTGCAGAATCTGATATGGTATGGGACTGAATGAGTTAAGAAAAGAAAATCCACCAATTTACCAACATTAAAAATACATTTATTAAATTGAATAAAACAGTGATTGGCGTATGGCACTAACTACAGCCAAGTCTTCATTTACGACTTGTAACAATCGTAGTTCATGGGCTTGTGCAGTCCTTGATAGTCATAAAATTGGTCGGTTAGTCTTTACCCTACAATTCTGTTTCAATCTTTCTTCTCTTTAGAATCATTTTTTCTATTCATAAATTAATTTCTTTCGTCTTTTTGGTGTCATATTTTTATGTCTTTTAACCTCTCAACATTTTCCCTTCTTACCACTTCTTGGTTTGTTAAATACACTTGCTGCTTTCTTTTCTGAACTTCTTTCATCAAATCTTGTTTCTTGGCATAGTAACGCTTCAGATCTAAATAAGAAAACATAACATCTGTTATTGTGTGAAGTCATTATTTGCGACAAAATCCTGTCTTCTTGTATGTTATGTTTGGTAATTTTATTTTATTTATTTATTTATTATTTATCCTGGGTAGCCTGATCAGTGCAAATGCACTGTTCTCCCTCAGGGCCCAGTTTGAACTGAGAGAAGATGCCAAAGGAAATTTCAGTTTTAGTAGTGGGAGGAAAACCCCAGAATAATTATTCTTGGGGAAAACCCACGCAATCAGGTAGGGACTGAAAACCCAATCCACATAGTGCACCTGGACGGGAATCGAACCAGGGTCACCAGAGGTGGAAGGCGAGGAAAGAACCACTACACCAACCTGATCCCCTAAATAACCAAACAAAACTAACTTTAAATACTGGTTGCTAAGTGTCAGAAAGTGCACGCATCATGAGCATGAGGTACATTGTGTATGAGCATGAGGTACATTGTGTATGAGCATGAGGTACATTGTGTATGAGCATGAGGTACATTGTGTATGAGCATGAGGTACATTGTGTATGAGCATGAGGTACATTGTGTATGAGCATGAGGTACATTGTGTATGCATATGCTTGGAATTTCGAAGGCGATCTCAATGCTGTCAAGATCAATAATGTGGCCATATTTGGCTACACACAAACTTGAACTAGAAGTAAATGTTAGACTAAAATGAGCTATCAATCAAAGCTTTCAATTTTCAGTTTAATCCTTACAACTTAAATGTTTCTTGCCATGTCGATGCACAAGGAGCATAGCTATGGTGTCCAATACCGGGCGATGGTGACATATGGTACAGGCATACCTAAACGACCAAAAAGAAATAAGTATATATTTAGTAATGTGATGAATACATAAATATTTAATGTCTTGACAAATTATACTTTTGTACAATGGTGAGGACAAAAAGCAAATGAGCAGCTTCTCAGCATGGGAAATCCCACAAACGTCAAAGTGCACATAATCAGACCAGGGACAAGTGAAGCGACCGTGTAGCAAGCGAGAGAGATGTGCGAGTAGCCAGGAGCCTATACAACAGGCCAACTATCCATTCAGAGAGATAGGAAGCCAGACAGCTGCAATACCATACAACTTACAAGCCGGTCGATCCACATATACCAAAAGGACAATAACGTCTGATCCTTGCTTATGTTTACAGGCATGCAACTTGGAATGAACAAAAAACGAGGAAATTCCAATCTTTAGGAGACTTTGTACAGTGTTTTTCAATTTTCAATGGCATAAGTGTGAAGTGAAAAATGAGGAAATCAGCTGATCCGAGGAAAAGTTGTATGCCTGTGGTTACAAGATACTGGTAATGGACATTGCTTTACCTTCCATTGCTCATTAGAAAAGCTTCATCCTCTGGAATATCATCAGCCAGCAAGTCTGACACTCGGCGTTTCTGTAAGCAGAAAAGAAATTTGATGTTATCCTTAACGTGCTTTAAGCATAGAGCAAGGTGTTTCCTTGCTCTGGCATAGTTCACATTAAATTTACATTAAAACAGTAAAACAAAAGCTACGTTTTTTAAGCTATATTGACATGGCTGATTACAGATTAGAGTTACTTGGGAAATGTGTAGACAAGAAAATAAACTATTGTTTTACATGTATGCACTGCAAAATCTTGTACTAAGCTTGTATACTAATTTGGTAGGTAGGCCTACACATGGAGGAAGAAGTGTTCCTTCCTCCATGGCCTACACCAGCACAATATTTGGGCCCTTATCATGATCATGCTGATTAAAGATTGGGTGGGCAGGTTGCTACTTAACAATAACAACAGGGCTAAACTTTTGTGATGATGTCGGGATAATGTCTATAGTCCCCCCCGTCTCATTGGGTCCCCCCCGTCTCATTGGGTCCCCCCCGTCTCATTGGGTCCCCCCCCCCCCATCTCATTGGGTCCCCCGTCTCATTGGGTCCCCCGTCTCATTGGGTCCCCCGTCTCATTGGGTCCCCCGTCTCATTGGGTCCCCCGTCTCATTGGGTCCCCCGTCTCATTGGGTCCCCCGTCTCATTGGGTCCCCCCCCGTCTCATTGGTCCCCGTCTCATTGGGTCCCCCGTCTCATTGGGTCCCCCGTCTCATTGGTCCCCGTCTCATTGGGTCCCCCGTCTCATTGGGTCCCCCGTCTCATTGGTCCCCGTCTCATTGGGTCCCCCGTCTCATTGGGTCCCCCGTCTCATTGGTCCCCGTCTCATTGGGTCCCCCATCTCATTGGGTCCCCCGTCTCATTGGTCCCCGTCTCATTGGGTCCCCCGTCTCATTGGTCCCCCGTCTCATTGGGTCCCCGTCTCATTGGTCTCCGTCTCATTGGTCCCCCGTCTCATTGGTCCCCCGTCTCATTGTCCCCCCTTTTGTAGTTACTTCTTCTCAATAGCCCATCCAGAAATTAATAAACCTTTTCGACATTCTCATGCATTGTGGGTTTGGAGGCCAAACAAACCATGTAATTTATACACAAAGCTATGGCACTGTGAACCAGTCCAAATATTAATTGATTTCATGCTAAATATCTGTCATGAGTTGAGCGATACCCTTTTAACATATCTTTGCATGGAACATAAAGAAAAAAATAACCAGAAAAATCAATTAATTAATTGATTATTAAGCTAGTGCATGAACTGCATGAACTGAAAGAGAAATCATACAAAGGCCGATTGGCATCACTAAAGGTCAGATGACAGCAGTCAACAACTAAATATACTTCAGATAGCTGATTAAATATAATCCATTTTCAAAGTGAACAAAGAAACTGGCAGGAGTGGAATTCGAACATGCGACCTCCTGAACACCGGTGTTCCAGAGTCCGGTGTTCCGGAGGTCGCAGGTTCGAATCCCACTCCTGCCAGTTTCTTTGTTCACTTTGAAAATGGATTCAAATTGACCTAGTCGGTTTTCCTTGTGGACTAAATATAATCCATTTATTAAAAGGGGGACCAATGAGACGGGGGACCAATGAGACGGGGGACCAATGATGAGACGGAGGACCAATGATGAGACGGAGGACCAATGAGACGGGGGACCAATGAGACGGGGGACCAATGAGACGGAGGACCAATAAGACGGGGGACCAATGAGACGGGAGACGACGGGAGACGAGGGGGGGGGGGGGGACAAATGAGATGGGGGACCAATGAGACGGTGGCCCAATGAGACGGGGGACCAATGAGACGGGGGACCAATGAGATGGGGGGGACTGTTGAGCGGGCCCCATGATGTCAATGGACTTTCCAGGATTTTCCAGGACTAAAATATGACAATTTGACATTTAACGCCATTTTGCAGAGAAAAGTTGTTTGGTATTATGATAGTGGGGTCGGGAGGGGTCACAACCTCCTTCCCATTTAATTGCTACAAAAATGGCTGTCCGGAATCTGGGCAGTACGTCACAGGTGATTAATCAACGTGATTATTAACGGGGTAGCGCGCGCGATGCACAGTGTGTCATCAATGCTAGGCCTACCACCACTTACTTTCAGCACATTTAGCTGGCTTTGGTCATCTCCATCTCTTTTAAATGACATCTTCATGAACAAGGTCTCATCTTTATTTGAAAACAAGTAATATAACTTGTGTTGTGACTCATCTCATGAGGGCGCGACCATTATTTTACCCACAATTCTCCTGTTGTCATCCGGGTCATTTTGCTGTGCGCACGCGCACTAGTACAAAACCTTATGAATGTTAGCAGTTCCCGCTGTTGTACTCCACATTTTGGTGAGTATATATCGCCATTTGGTCAAAAGAACGGCAAATATTTACCGTCATAATATTACTAATGTATTAAAGATAATGCGAATATTTCAAAAAGAGTAATATTTTTCATTTTGGTGGAGATTTATGAAATAATTCAAGTGCTTCTTTGACAAATGACGTCCAATCCTCCTTTCAACTTTCTTGGTTGACGTCGTCATGTTGAGAGCCTCATTTGTTTTTATTATGTTCCGTGATGTCTCGTGATGATTGCTTTAATTCTGTAAATTCCGTTTCAGAAACGTCAGAACTTTTTAAAGATTTTACTTTGATAAAAATGGGTCAGAAACAGAAAAATCTGCCAAAATAACCACCCATCCGTGTTTGAATTGCACAAACCATGCAAACCAGTCCATGGTTTGAGAATTTTGTTGGGAAATTTTTGTGCAATATTAGAGAATAAAGTTTGTGCTTACTGTGTGTGGTAGATATTCTTGGCACAGTATACAGTCACTCAAAGTGTTCACATACGAGTCAATTTTAGTCTCATTTCCAACAAGATTTTGCTGTTCCTGACTGGCTTATTCTGGCCATGTTGCTGGGGTATTAAAATATAATATTTCCAACGAGAATATTTTTGATAGCTTTCCTGGGCTTTTTTATGACAGACAATCACGTTAGGCAACCTAAACAAAATAACTTTTTCTCATCAGCAGCCGGGTGGATTTTTTTATATTTTATAATTATAAAAGTTAAAATATAATTGTACCGGACGCCCAGAAATTCCGAGCAGAATTTTATATATATATATATATATATATATAACGCCCCTTCCCGCATTAGGTCGACCGGTCCATAGACTTTCTGCGCAGGCTAAGTTAAAGGTGACCTAACCCAAATTTTCCCCATTAGTTATGCGTTATGGCGACTGTGCAATGTCGCCCTAAAGCGCCCGGTCGCCCTATAATATAAGAATAACGGCGACCGGTCTCCCTATGTTCGATAAGATTGTTATATATATATATAACACGCTGTTGTAAACAATGGCAGTTAAAACTCACGTTGGGGAGGTTTTTAGTAAACACCGGCAACCTGACCCAACAGCAGGCCGTGTGAACTCTGCTGTAATGATAGTAACATTAGTGGCCATGTGCCAGAAGCCGGGAAAATCAATAAATCTAGGCTGGTATTGGGGGGTGCGCGACGGGCAGGGGAGCTAAGCCGAGTGCGAACGTTCGTCTGTGTGCCTCTTTCATTCGAAAAATAGGGGTGTTCGAAATAGTGGGAAAATAAATATCTGTTTTAAAGTCTTAACTGTAATATTTTTTTGGATTCTACCAACATCGTTTGAGCTTTTATTCTACATGAAATGTGTGCATTGGTCAGTTATGGAAAGAAAATCAACAAAAACAATCTGTAATTTGGAAAAAGAATGCCATGTCCCAACGAAATTTCTGTCAACCAGTGCTTTTGCTCGTGCCCACCGCCCAAACGAGTACTGGGCGCTGAGCCAGCTGGATCATGGCGAACGCCGATACGTTACAAGCACGATCTGCCCACAATGCATGCATGTACTTATAGTCATACATGTAGAGTTCATACGCTGTACACACACCACTCGGTACCAACACGCACGAGTCTCCCGCCGGGATCACAGCCTTGACGATTCTGTTTTATGTTTTTCTTTGTTTTGCGTTGGAATTCCAGAGCGAATGGGGGGTGGGGGGGGGGGGGGTGAGTGGATATGTAAATTATCCAACATGAATAATGTATGTTTCCCAATAGCCAATCGCTTCTTGGTTTGCGCAGCTGAATCTCAATTATTCATTTACGAATGTCCAATCAGCTACCTGGAATGTTTTACCGTTGACCTTTGTGAACCAACGCGCGTTCATCGCGTGATGATGACATGTTTTTCACGCGCGCATGTACATGTAGCATGAATTATTCAACATGACGTTCAATTTAGGACCAATCAGATCGCGCGCGATTGCAAATAGCTTAACATTAACATAACGAAAAATCCCGGAAGTAAACAGTATCATCAAGGCTGTGCTCCTGGCGAAGCACGGATAGTACGGGGCGGTGCATATACACAAGCACTGCGGGCACCGTGCGTGCCACGGATCGGCGTTCGCCATACGTACGTAGGCCTACATGTTATTTGGAGCAAGCTGGCTGCACTATGGGCTCCGTGCGCCGTCGAATGAGGGCGCTGTCCACATAGCAACCGCACTTCCATGGGGAGTACGTCGCTGGTATTACGTACCGCGCTCCTCGTTCATTTGATACTCGTATACCAGTGGGATTGCTTTGTCTGTTCGCTGACTCTCGATAATTGCTTTTTCAATAAGAATATCACAGCGGGAACCAGACACTTATGGCGTCGATATGACCCCCCAACTCGCCTTTTCTTTCCGCTGAGGGGGTAGTTGTGCACGGAGCTCATAAAATATAAATTGCCCTGACGGACCTTTTCGCCACAAGGGTTCTGATGAGAAACAACTAATTTATTTTATGTTGCCTTAAAAGAAAAGTCATCAGGCCTACATGTACATGGCATACATTTGTACATGTAGAATAGGATAAGTAGGTCTATAGAGACGGATAGGCCTATGTTAAACATGATTAGAAATCCCATTCCTGCACATGCCAAATCTGTGCTGAATTTGATTGGTTTACTGAAAGTAGGCCTACTTGCACTTTTTGGGGGGCTGCCTGGATTCTATTTATATTTTTACCAGTGGAAATGAGATAAACAAAAATTCCAAAAACGTCAACTGATCCATCGGGAAAAGAAATACAAGCTTGCTAAAACTATTTAAACCACTGTAAATATGTTCAATTATCTTGCCCAACCAACATGTCACTTCCTTTATATTATCTTGGGACAGTTGAAAAACTGGCAATTGTGTAGTGTAGGGCCTGTTCCCTATAAGGGAACAAAAATCCACTTTTAGGTTATTGGAATTGCCAAACTAGTTAGCGACATTACAAACCAACAGCAGGGTTTTAGTTTTGAGGGAAATTTTGGGGTAATAAAGCGGCGATGAGGATGACAAAATGCAACGCGAAAATAAAGATGGCGATCACCGCAACGCACAGTAAACACGCAAAACCCCGTTCATTCGCATAGCAGCTGCCGTAAAGCGCGTAAGAAAATTGCATTTTCTACCGAAATAAACTGTTCAAAATAACAAAAAACGATGTCAATAGAATTAAGAGAAGTCTGCTTTAGGTTGAAAAAGTCATTTTGGAATGAGAAAAAATACCCTTGAATCTAATTTCATCAAAACTAAAGATGGGCCCTACACTACACAATTGCCGAAAACCTATGGTTGTCAGAAATTTTAAAAAGAATGGCGGCCATCTTGAAAATAAAAAAAGAAAGACCCTGATCCTTGTTCCATTTTTCAAAAACCCTGGATGCTTAATTGTTTTTTACTTGGCCCATACCTGACAATGTAATTTTTGAGAAACCCAAGCAACTAGAAAATTGTGGCACTTTGTTAAGGCCGAGTAAACAAAAAACATGTTTCAAGTCCGGGTTTTAAAAAAAAGGAGGAAAAGGGGCTTTTTATGTGGTAAAAATAAAAATAAAATCCACGCAGCCTCCAAAAAGGAAGCGGTAGGTGACGCGAAACATGTTTTTTATTATTTCGCCTAAGGACATGAAGGACTAAAGCTGAATTTATTTTTGCTTTTGTTTCAGACTGCAACGTTGCAATTACTTTAAAGAGCTCACTGTATTCTTTCTACTTTGTGGACTCCAGTGAATACATCACCAAGAATGAAGCCAGAGGCCGCTGCCAGTAACATGAACAACGTACATGAACCTGATGATGTAAGCATTATTCACGCTTTTAATGTTCAGTATTTGTGCTGCTTCTACTTTCTCCTATTACAGAATAATTTGAGACTCATAGAAAAATTACCTGAAATAACTTTTGAACCTGAGACTTCTTAACTATAGCGCCCAACAAAAGGAGCTTTTCTACCAAATATTGGTATCTTACAAAATAGTCAACAGTCTCTCAACCCTAACCCCCAGGCATTTCTACTAGGAAGCTTCTTCAACCTGTCAAAATCCTACACTGTGCAGTATACCTATGGCACATTCTTTGGACTTGGACAATTGGGAGATATATAAGCAATGTACATGTAAAGTAATGGTTCCAAGGCCCTGCAGCACTGAACCCATCAAAACTTGACAAAACCTGCTGTTGGAGTTAGCAAGGCTTGGGGTAGTTAGGGTTAAGTTAATTTGCTGTGTATTCTACATGTATGGATGGAGTGAGGGGGTTGGAGTGGGAGGGGTAGGGAAAGACGGGAAAAATACCACTACTGTTATAGGTGCAATCATGTACACGTACAATGCACACCCTCCATAAATTGTAACACTTTACATTTACCCTAACATCCTAGGCATTCATTTGGGGTAAAGGACACTACACGTATACTACAAAATACTACACCATTTCTCATGCCAGTGTAGTAAGAATACTGCATACTACAGTTTACTACTACAGTGTAGTATGTTGTAGTATTAGGTGAGGTTAGTGTTAACCCCTTGCGTATGGTTGACACAAATACGTGCAGATTGAAAATTGTCACCTGGCCGGTTGACTTCTATTTGTGTCAATCTCTGCACTTTCAATCCATTATTGGGGTATTGTGTACGTTATGCTCGGCTGCACAAGCCTCTTGTTTCCGACCTGGGGCCCCGGCGCCTCCCATCTAAAACCCGGGGTCAAGGGGTTAACCAGATAAAACAAATGTGTGCAGTTGTAGTTTGTTTACCTTGTATGTTTTTTCAGGTTTTCCTTCCTTCAGTATAACTGAATATTTCTGTTGTAAGGTTAGTATAGTAATTAATCTAATGCCTGTTTACAATAAAACACCCTTACGAAGAATACCAAATACATGTATGTGAACAAATCCCTAGAAACAAGAAGAATGCGGGAATTGAAAGGTCTGAAGAAGATTCTTTAAAATGTTAATCCTAACTACCCCCAAAGCCTTACAAACACCAACAGCAGGTTTTGTTGAATTTTGATGGGTTCAGGACTGTAGCGCCTTAGCACCATTACTTTACATGGAGCTACCTGTATGATGTTCCAATTTGTCAAAAGTCCAAAGAATGTCCCATAGGTATACTGCACAGTGTTGGATTTTGGGCGATCGTGTAGTGTGGGGCACTGTTCCCTATAAGGCAAAAAAGGAAAACAATTTTAGGTTATTGAAACTGTCAAACTAGTTAGCGACATTACAAAGCAATAGGTACATGTAGGCCTATGCCGTAGATAAAGGGCATGTTTTTAGTTTTTGAGGGAAATTTTGGGGTGAAGCTACGATGAAGACGACAAAACGTAACGCGAAAAAAAAGATGGCGATCACCGCAACGCACAGTAAACACGCAAAACCGCGTTGATTCACATAGCAACTGCCATAAAGTGCATAAGAAAATTGCATTTTCTACTGCAATAAACTGCTCAAAATAAAAACAAAATGACAGTAGAATTAAGAGAAGTCTGCTTTAGGTTGAAAAAGTCATTTTGGAATGAGAAAAAATACCCTTGACTCTAATTTGATCAAAACTAAAGAGGGGTTCTACACTACACAATCGCTGGATTTTGACAGGTTGAGAACCCTTCCTAGTAAAAATGCCTTGGGGGTTCTGGGTAAAGAAGGAAACTTTACTGTTACATGTACGTGTAAGTCAAAATGCCTTTCCTTGTCAGAGGGCCTACAATGTATGTTCCATTGTGATTCTCTTCATACATGTAGGTTTCTCTATGCTTGTGAACTTCAGAGGAACATGTAATGTAATTGTACTGTACATGTACAATGTACATTGTGATTCTTTGGGAATTCCATAGTTTTATAATTAACCCTCCTATACTTATAACTATCACAGCCTATCAAAAACTCTAAACACCAACTCTCACAGTTTGTGTGTGTTTCAATCTGTCATTTGATAGGTTTTGATTTGTACAACAACTGGGTCGATTTTGGCCAGGTGCACAGGAGGGTTAATGGGCTTTGTATTCACATGACATTCAAATGCTGACTTGAGTTTAATTTTTTGTGTATCAGTGCCCGCTGTGCATGGAGCCATTGGAGATTGATGATATCAACTTCTTCCCTTGCACCTGTGGTTATCAGGTTAGTAATGAATATTCATGACTTTTAAAATATACATTGTTGAGTAGTAGCTAGTACCCAGATCATTGAAGAAGTCCGTTTCTCACTCGTAGACCAGATTCATGTCGGGAAAAACAGCACAACCTGGGAACTGCCAGTTCTACACGTACGCATTGTTTGAGTTTTGTTGGGCAAAAATCATAAACATTTGGAAATATGTACATTGTGTTCCAGAAAGCAGTCAGTCACAGTGGCTACTGTAACAGTTACTGAAGGTGATTCTTCATTCAGATATATGTACATGTCGTTGTTTCCGTAGGCTGCCTGAATGCTGGTCTCTCTTCAAACAACCAAGATATGTATCTAAACGTTGATTCTAGGTTTAATGAATTGAAGTATACATTTATGTACACTGTATGAATCAGTTTTGTTGGTGGTTCTGCCTCATATTGGTATTTACTGTGTACTTTATTTGTAGATATGTCGTTTCTGTTGGCATCGTATCCGCACCGATGAGAACGGTTTGTGTCCTGCGTGTAGGAAGGCCTACCCAGAATGCCCTGCCGACTTCAAGCCCCTTACAGAAGAAGAGTAAGACAAATATCTGATTGCTTAGACTAAAGTCTCTTAGTGGGGAAGGATAGGGAAGGAATTTCCATTCTTCCTTTGCTATCTTTCTCTCTTTAACCCTAACCTTCCCAAATCCTCCAAAATCCTCTTTGCAAAATGGAGGAATTTGGAGGATTGAGGGCACATGGAAGTTGATGCATCGGAGGATTTTGCAGGATTGAGGTTACTAGGGGTTTTGCCCCTGCAGGAATATGGAGGATCCAGGTTATCAGGCTCAATGTGATACATGAGGATTTTGGAGGATTGAGGTTACTAGGGGTATGCAAAAAACCCTGGAGGATTTTGGAGGATTCATGCTATGGTCCCCATAAGAGGATTTTTGAGGATTCAGGTTATATGGAGTTTTAACACTTTGAAATCAGAGGATGCTGGAGGGTTCAGGTTACATTGGGGAAAATGATGTCGGGAGTTAGGGTTAAGAAGTCATATTTTTAAAATACAGTGGTTAAATTGTTTTAGTTATTTAAAGACAAGCTTTGTGCTGTGTTTGGTCGCTTGTCTTAACCCCTTGAGTACGGTTGTTTATAATGAGGTGCCAGGGTGGCCTGTGAAGCCAAGCGAAATTGAAACGAGGATTGTGCAGCCAAGCGTAAAATACAAAATAATTTAATAATGGATTGAAAATGCAGAGAATGGCGTGTATAGACGTCATCCGGCCAGGCCGGAATTTTGTTTGGCATCTATAGATGTCATCCGGCTTCAAAGGGTTAAAGCTGATTTATACCATTGTTAATTGTTGATTGTTAATAGATTTATACTTTGGCATCTTCAGTTGATTTTATAGATTTTATGGTTTGGTTTGGGGACATGCAGAATTTAAGATGGGGTAACATGAGGTTCAACCCCACAGTACCTCCTGGTGTGATACACCAACCCTTTAAGATGGGGTAACATGAGGATCAACCCCACAGTACCTCCTGGTGTGATACACCAACCCTTTAAGATGGGGTAACATGAGGATCAACCCCACAGTACCTCCTGGCTTGATACACCAACCCTTTAGGATGGGGTAACATGAGGTTCAACCCCACAGTACCTCTGGCTTGATACACCAACCCTTTAAGATGGGGTAACATGAGGTTCAACCCCATAGTACCTCCTGGCTTGATATACCAACCCTTTAAGATGGGGTAACATGAGGTTCAACCCCACAGTACCTCCCGGCGTGATATATCAACCCTTTAAGATGGGGTAACATGAGGTTCAACCCCACAGTACCTTCTGGCTTGATATACCAACCCTTTTAAAACCTAGAGAGCAACGTAAGCAATCCCTTCTTTAATTCTGCATTTCTTTTTCTTTGTCATGAGCTAACCTGTGAATATTTCATCTCGGTGTGTGCTGAGGTTGTGCAGAAAAAAAAATAGTGTTTTTTTCAATTGTGTTTTTCACCCATTGCTTGCGATTAATACTTTGTTTTACAGGCTACAACGAATCAAGAATGAGAAACGTCAGAAGGATCATCAGAGGAAACAGAAGATAACAGATAGTCGCAAGCATCTAGCTAGTGTCAGGTAACGGAGAAACAAATGCAAACCTTAAATACCAGCAATTTGATAACAGATAGTCGCAAGCATCTAGCTAGTGTCAGGTAATGGAGAAACAAATGCAAACCTTAAATACCAGCAATTTGATAACAGATAGTCGCAAGCATCTAGCTAGTGTCAGGTAACGGAGAAACAAATGCAAACCTTAAATACCAGCAATTTGATAACAGATAGTCGCAAGCATCTAGCTAGTGTCAGGTAACGGAGAAACAAATGCAAACCTTAAATACCAGCAATTTGATAACAGATAGTCGCAAGCATCTAGCTAGTGTCAGGTAACGGAGAAACAAATGCAAACCTTAAATACCAGCAATTTGATAACAGATAGTCGCAAGCATCTAGCTAGTGTCAGGTAATGGAGAAACAAATGCAAACCTTAAATACCAGCAATTTGATAACAGATAGTCGCAAGCATCTAGCTAGTGTCAGGTAATGGAGAAACAAATGCAAACCTTAAATACCAGCAATTTGATTGATGAGTGTTGTGGAAACAACATATTTCGTTCCTGGTGCCACCCCGTGATTTTGCTAAATAACATTGTATCGTTTTGCATGAATTCTTTTGCAGAGTGGTACAGAAGAACCTTGTGTTTGTTGTTGGTCTTTCCCAAAGACTTGCAGATACTGAGGTAAGAATTCTTACCCACTCATTTCATCATCCCTTTCCTGAACCTGTTCAGTCCCGTATGCGGAATGTGTTGGGTTGTTTCACACACCTTGGCGCAGTCTGTGTGTGAAGTATGTGAAGTCAAAATTTTAAGAAGCATTTAACATTTGGCAAAAGTAGAATATAAATGATAACCGTGTACTTTGCTCTGTATTCACACTAGTAAGCTTACCCATGAAATGAGTTCAACTACAATCTAAGGGTTTACGTATCTGCATTCACCAGAGATGTAGTCGAGTCCATCTGAAGTCCCTGCAAGTCCATCACAAGCCCTCTAGTCCTAATCCCAATCACAAGTTATTCAAATGAGCTTTGACGAAGGCATTCCATTGTCATTGTTCATCCAGTTACTTGTGACCGGCTTTATTAAAGGACTTCTGAGTGGGCTTGCAAAAGTACTTGTGAAAGTACTTGCAGGGACTCGACTCCAACTCTGGCATTCACACTTGTGCTTAAATGAACTTTTCTGGACCGCTACTCGTCAGAAAGGACTTGACTATGAGAAATGGAACACTACCATGCCATTTGATTGGTGGAAAGTACTTTGTGTACATGACAGATCACGCGATGTCACAAGTAATTTGATCGTGATGGTTAAAGACTCATTGTCAGTTTGTCTAATTAGAACTACAGGCTTTAAACACTAACAAGATTGATACACAGTAATATAAAGCCATGTAACCTTTTTATATGTCTCCAGGTCTTGAAGAAGCAAGAGTATTTTGGGAAATTTGGAAAGATTGTAAAAGTTGTCATCAACCAGAATACTTCCTACGCTGGCTCACAGGTAAAGATGTCAACAAATCGTGCAATATTTAACCCTTTGCGTACAGAAGACGCCATATGGCGTAAAAAAAAAAGAAGTGCCACCAGGCCGGTTGACGCCATTTGCCGCTGTTTGTGCAGTTTCAATCCATTGTTGGATTATTGTTTGTTACGCTTGACTGCACAAACACATTGTAGCGTTTCACTTAGCTGCTAGAACCGCTGCGACACCCCAACATCTCCTGTAAAAAAACGTACTCAAAGGGTTAATTGCTTGGTTAGTTGATTGGTTGAAGTGTCATTGTTATCAATCAAAACATTTGTTGTATTTGTACACAGGGAAAACTGTGTTTGTTGGTTGGTTGGTTGGTTGGTTGGTTGGTTGGTTGGTTGGTTGGTTGGTTGGTTGGTTGGTTGGTTGGTTGGTTGGTTGGTTGGTTGGTTGGTTGGTTGGTTGGTTGGTTGGTTGGTTGGTTGGTTGGTTGGTTGGTTGGTTGGTTGGTTGGTTGGTTGGTTGGTTGGTTGGTTGGTTGGTTGGTTGGTTGGTTGGTTGGTTGGTTGGTTGGTTGGTTGGTTGGTTGGTTGGTTGGTTGGTTGGTTGGTTGGTTGGTTGGTTGGTTGGTTGGTTGGTTGGTTGGTTGGTTGGTTGGTTGGTTGGTTGGTTGGTTGGTTGGTTGGTTGGTTGGTTGGTTGGTTGGTTGGTTGGTTGGTTGGTTGGTTGGTTGGTTGGTTGGTTGGTTGGTTGGTTGGTTGGTTGGTTGGTTGGTTGGTTGGTTGGTTGGTTGGTTGGTTGGTTGGTTGGTTGGTTGGTTGGTTGGTTGGTTGGTTGGTTGGTTGGTTGGTTGGTTGGTTGGTTGGTTGGTTGGTTGGTTGGCGTTTTTGCATATTTATTAGTTCTATGGAGTTCAAATGACACAACAGAGAAAACAGGCTTTGAAATAGCTAGTTCTAATACAATGCGATGGAACAATGCACTCTAAAAAGGATATGTTTTCACTTTATTCACTGAAATCAACATTATTGTGCACCAAACCTGAAACTTTAGATATTAAAGATGTCATTAAAGACAAAAACAAAAAATATATTTTGACGAAAATGTTTACCCTCTCAACGTTGAAAGGGCTATTACAAGTAAATGCATAGCGCGACTTATATCACCTTTTTCTGGAGCGGGTCACATGTAGTCTTCCCATGCTGGATCACAAGATGGATGTAAAAAACTAACTCACTGTTGATTGATTGGTGGACCGATTAATTGGTTGCTGTAGTGTAGTTGATATCAGTGTTGTAGGTCTCGAGACTTGAATTGACCAATCGCAGCCTATCGTAAACGTGCCATACGTACGTACACGCAGTCGTACTTTCCTAATACTTCGAGGACAATGCATTGTGTTTCCTATTGTTCCTTTAATATAACCCAACCCCATAGATTAAGCACGTATTTTTACGTCCGAGGACCGATTTCAACAAAAGACCGACTTGCGAGGACAAGAAAGGTTCCTTTGTATTTTCTTTCTCCTCTTGTCCTCGGACGTATATACAGAAGCTATACACACATGCCCGACACATGCTAGGTCTGACCTTACGTCTCGTGATAAATGATGTATGGATGTGTAGATTGATAGTGCTCAATTTAATGATTCATGACTTTGTTTTGTTCAATCTCAGGGGCCCAGTGCAAGTGCCTATGTAACGTACCACAAATACGAAGATGCATTGAAAGCAATACAGGCAGTGAACAATGTACACGTGGATGGGAGAACCCTGAAAGCGTCACTAGGAACTACAAAATACTGCAGTCACTTTCTCAAGAACTCCCAGTGCCCTAAACCAGTCAGTACTTCCCCCACCCCAAATATTTCCCATCCACCTTGCCTATATTCATCCATTTCTGCTCTCCTAACTGCTTTTGTCCATTATTTATCCCTTCTGCACCATTCCTGTTGCTTATCGTTCATATATGTTAACAAAAATGTAATTTCATACTTGAAGCAGTAAACCAGAGAGTCTCTGTGCTTTTTTGTTGGTCTATGTGACTAGTAACAGGTGTGTAATTTATCTATGGCCAGTTTTAGAAAGTCCAGTTAGCCCACATAAATGGGTACTAACAAGCATATCCTGAATATTTCAACTAGCTAGCCAGAGGGCTTTGACTGAGTCTTGTAGGAGCTTTCAGACAAACACAAGTACAAACTCATCTGACATTTGACGTTTCTAACAGATTGTTCAAATCTCTCGTGAATGAAGCTTCTGTGCTCATGTCACTAAAGGCACGTTTTGATTTGATTACAGGATTGTATGTATCTGCATGAGTTAGGAGACTCATCTGCCAGCTTCACTAAGGAAGACATGCAGGCAGGGTGAGTATCGTAGCTTTGTGACCTTCCTTATTCTCTGTTAATTCCAAACCAGGCCAGCAGCGTGTTTATCGGTGGTCTAAAATGGTCTGAGGCAGTGATTTGAAACCCATTCTGAAGGCTTGTCTTTCTATTGACATGCAGGAAACATCAGGAATATGAACAAAAACTTGCTCAAGATGTTCTGGGAGGTGGTACGAGCCAGTCCACACAAGCAACACACACAGCAACAGCGCAACAGCAACAGCAGCCACAGCAACAGCAGCCACAGCAACCGCAGCCACAGCAACAACAACAGCCTCAACCACAGCAACAGCAGCAGCAGAAACGACAAGCAGAAACACCGCCGTTGCCGCAGCAGCAGCCGAAACAGAAAACAAGTAGTAGTTCAACGAATGAGCACGGCAAAAAGCATTCAAAAAGCTCAAGGTACTGTTGCACACTATTTTTCACCGTAACAAAATCAGAAATATTCGGCCAGGAGTGTGCCCTTTAATTGTTAGAAATACATGATGACATGTCCGAACATGAAGACAGTTGTAGGTTTTGCCGATCATTTTTGTTGGCACTGATCATTTTCATCATACATTTGTCTCAGAATGAAGGCTTGAAATTTTCTAAGACATATTCTCTTTATCAAAATGCTACTCTTACATATCAATGGAAATTTGATTAAATTTGCTTCCCAGTAGGACAAACTCAACTTGTTATTGCAAATTATATTTAGAACACTTGTTGACTAATTTATTGTTGGTCGTGGTGTTGTTCTTTAACCGTCCTACTGTTATAACTATCATAACCTATCAAAAAACCTAAGCCCTTCCTCTCTAACAGCTTGTGTGTTTCAACCTGAAACTCGATAGGTTTTGATAGGTAAGGTAGTTGGCTCCATTTTGGCACCGAGAGAGGCAGGGTTAAGAAGTTTGGAGACTGTGCAATTATATGTAGTTCTCCATTTTTTCTTGTAGGAAAAAGCAATCCGCATCACCTGGAAGTAGTCAGAGTAACTCACCTCCTACGAATAATACCGATGCCTGGCCGGCTACAAATCATGGTGACCCTTGGCCAACTACAAATCACACCGATCCGTGGCCAGTCTTGGCAGTGCAACCGAAATCCAATGATATATACTCAGAGTCACCTGAAGATACGCTGCCCAGCACCAATAATCACACACCAAATAGTTTGAGTGAATCCCCACCCTCGGGATTAAACATACAGACACAACTAGTGAGACAACCCACAACAGAGGGTGAGTTTCAAGGATTTCATTCTCGGGATAGTATTGCTTTAGGTGTCACTTTAAAATTTGTTTGGTTGTGGGATAGTTTAATTTTTACTCTTTCCCAGTGACCAGCCACTCTGTTGTTTGTCAACAGATGACTTCTCACTCAGGATGGAAGCTGCCAAGAGCATCTCAAGTTCAAAGAGTCCCTTTACAGCCTTAAAATAAATAAATGAATTCCCAAGCCTAAAGCTGGTAATCCTCCTTGGCAAATCTTCTTACTTCTCACCAGGTTCACATGTGGTGATGTAATACTCATTCTTGTACTCATTTTTGAGTACTAGTCCTACTCATGCTGGTCCTAATCACAAATTACTCACTCCTAGTTATAATGAGTGATTGACACCACCATTACCCATGATTGATGTTTTTTCATTTGACAGGTTTGCCCCCTCCCAGTCCTGTGCAATCACAAACAATTCCTGCAGACACGACACAACCGAATCAGAAATTGCCATTTGAGACACAAGAAACATTACCTCCGTTCTTCTCCACAACCAATGGCTTCATGCCACAGAGCATCTTACCTAATCTCGTACCGCCACATCCTCACTTACAACCACCAGTCACTGGTAAGATTTCTCTTGTCTATGATGGGAACATTTTAAAGTAGGAACAATTACCACTCTTAATACGTATCAGTCTTGGATCGTCACCCCTACTTTCATGTACTCAATTCAGTCAGTGTGTGTAGAGGCTTACTTACTAGCCTTAGGGAACATGTTGGGAACAAAATGGTCTAATTGGAAACTTGACTTGCTCGTATAATCCAGAACACACCACATAGCACGAGCAAACGTTTCACCTTGAGAACATTCAGTAATCACTTGACACTGAAACATCATGAAGATCTGTCCAGCATTTTGTTTAGTGACATGATTGCATGTCATACCTGCTGTTAATCACGTAGTACCAGGAGGACATCGGAAGGATTAGAGGGCCAGGGGTTCAATGCTTACAATTGGCAGTGCAGTGTGTGTGTGTTACAACACCTTCCCAGCAGGGTTGCAGAATCTGTGATGTGTGTGTTTGCAAGGACAAGTATTTTCAGTGATGTCATTCAGTGAAGTTTTTTTGCACAAATGTAATGTTTCACAATACTGCATAACCCTGTGAATCGCCTCCAAATCAGTGATTCGTAGCACAATTCAGACTCATTCCTGTGTATGTCTCTAGGTACAGGATATCAAAGAGGGAGCAGTATACCTCCATTGATACCACCACATCAAGGTCCAACTTCAGCAGGAGGTACGAACAAATCTTCATCAATTATTGTACTTATTTCAGTCAATAACTTTCCCAGGGGTCCAACGTCATACAGACATTGTTCCTCTTCTTTTTGTAATGCAAGTTTGCCTAAAACTTGGCAAAAAGCCACTCAAGGTATGGAGCTACAAGGAAAAGGAAATCAAAGATGGAAGAGATAGGAATTAACTGTGATGGTAACTATTTACACAGCCCTAGGTTTTGTTGAAGTGTTAATATCAACAGGGGATGGGAGTTGAATCCCTGGTTGGACCACGACTAGGAGACAAGGCTTGGTACAACAGTAGTCGAATCAAACCACTCAGGACAAGTAGTTAGCAACACCTGACATCAATGGTTATTTATTGGTACAATAACCAACTCTAAGAAACACCCTGTAATGAATACAGAATTTCAAAATACACCTCACATTGCTATTGTACGCATACATATATATATGCATTGTATGAAGTGTATATATATATATATACATACACTTCATACAATGCATATACAGCAACACATACTATACATGTACAAGGGGAATTGTCATGTGAGCGTAGATTCCGACAAGACATAGCCAAACACAAGGCAAAATTCACACAAAATCAACAATCTTTAACTTGTATTTCAACTCGCCCAGTCCTGGATAATCAAGTAGGACACTCGGTAGGCTGTTCCACAAACTGTCCAATTTTACCAGACAGATATGCTGAATTTATACTTGAGAAAGTTAACAAAGTTGTCGATTGTGTAAAATCACCAAAGGGCGGGAAAGCATACCCATCAAGTGAGGGCGCTCTTGCGTCCACGACATTACAAAACTTTATGAATTATACCTGGACTCACTTTATTAGTTCATGTTACCATTTAGCCAGGGTCCAGCAAGGTAAGTAGATGATTGTAGTTAATAATCGTAGTTTATTTATTTATTTATTTTTTTTCTTTTTTTTTACAAGGAATCTTGTTGATTTGTTGCTTAATTTCAGACTGGAATGAGGGTGTAATCCTGAGCAATGATCTTCTGCCTGTAGCCAGCCACACTGATTGGCAAGCAGCATTTGGTTTCACCTCGGACGCTAAAGACCTGCTGAATGAAGATGATTTGGGTAAGTGTGAAATGTTGTACAATTGCCATTCATCCTGCAGTCAAGGCATCACTAAATGTGTATGCAACCAAACATCATGGGACCTTCAAGAAATGTTTACAAAACATTTTTTTATTGAAATCGCCCAATACAAGTGTAAAAGCCACTCTAGTTAAAAGGGCACAACAGGTGGTTGGGTTGCCAGCCCTACCACCATTACCGTTTTCCTGTGTCCAGATCTAAATACAGATGATCAATCTTCCAAAGATACCAAAGAACTTATCCCAACTTTTAGACCCATAGATCCACTCCGAATTATTATTAGGTGTTGGGCATCAGCCCAACACCTATTGTTATTCTATTGATTATTCTTTTTCTTCTTATTATTCTTTTTTTTCTTTTTGCTAGAACTTTCTTCTCCGGAGTTGTTTGACTACATGCAAACTCATATCAAGTTCATATTTGGTACATATATGAACATCACATTGAAGATTCCGGAAAATGTAATGACGTCATGATGACGTCATCCGGTATCAAATTACAAGCAATTCAACATTTCTATTTTTAATCTTTGAAAATCGATATAAAATCAACCGTGAAAGACCGGAACTTGATTTTTACGGCAATTGATAGGATAATATTAGATCTTCAATTTTGATCGTGCGTGCAAAATCACGTGACCCTTCCTTCCGGTCGAAACCGGAAGTGCCTTATAATTTGAAAGTGGAAAAAGATTTGAACTTGCTTTCAGCGATGTTAGTCCTTGGCCAGGCTGAACTTTTCAAAAATGTGAGCCGTGACGTCATAAAATATTCGAGCGCCCTCTAGCGGCAGGTTGAAAATGTTCAAAATGAACTTTCAGTCGATGTGTGTGGCGAAGTTTGCGGTAATCACTTTATAATTGATATATATGATGACTTTCATGCAGGCAACACGTGTGCGAGGGCTCAGATTGATGACGTCATCAGACCGGAAGTTGCAATGAAAGGACCTTTAAATCTTTAAAAATCGCTGAAAAATCAACCGTGACAGATATATTTCAGATTTTTGCTTCAGATGGCACAGTTGACATAGCTCTCGAGCTTTGTGATAATGACATCACGATGACATCATCAAGTATCAGATTACAAGCAATCAAAGATTTTTTGAATTAATGTTTGAAAATCAATATAAAATCAACCGAGAGAGATCTGATTTTGCTTTTTACGGGAATTGATGGAATAATGCAGGGTCTTCATTTTTGATATTACGTGCAAAATCACATGACCCTTCCTTCCAGTCCAAACCGGAAGTGCCTTATAATTTAAAAGTGGAAACAGATTTGAACTTGCTTTCAACGATGTTAGTCTTTGGCCAGGCTGAACTTTTCAAAAATGTGTGCGGTGACGTCATAAAATATTCGAGCGCCCTCTAGCGGCAGGTTGAAAAATGTTTAAAATTGACTTTCAGTCAATGTGTGGGGCAAAGTTCGCGGTAATCACTTTATAATTGATATATATGATGACCTTCATGCAGGCAACACGTGTGCAAGGGCTCAGATTTATGACGTCATCAGACCGAAAGTTGCAATAAAAAGACCTTTAAACCTTAAAAAATCGCTGAAAAATCAACCGCAACAGATATAATTCAGATTTTTGCTTCAGATGGCACAGTTGACATAGCTCTCGAGCTTTGTGATAATGACGTCACGATGACGTCATCAAGTATCAGATTACAAGCAATCAAAGATTTCTAGATTTAATGTTTGAAAATCAATATAAAATCAACCGAGAGAGATCTGATTTTGCTTTTTACGGGAATTGATGGAATAATCCAGGGTCTTCATTTTTGATATTACGTGCAAAATCACATGACCCTTCCTTCCAGTCTAAACCGGAAGTGCCTTATAATTTAAAAGTGGAAATAGATTTGAACTTGCTTTCAACGATGTTAGTCTCTGGCTAGGTTGTACTTCACAAAAAAAATACCGGTGACGTCATAAAATGTTAGAGCGCCCTCTAGCGGCAGGTTGAAACATGTTTAAAATGAATAATCGGCTGATGTGTGTGGCGAAGTTTGGTGAAATCACTTTATAATTGATATATATGATGACCTGTACGCAGGCAACACGTGTGCTAGGGCTTAGATTGATGACATCATCAGACCGGAAGTGACAATGAAAAAACTTTAACACCTTCAAAAATTGCTAAAAAATCAACGGCGACAGATATAATCCAGATTTTTGCTTCAGATAGCAAAGTTAACATAGCTCTCGAGCTTTCTGGCAATGACGTCACGATGACGTCATCACGTTTCAGATTACAAGCAATCAAAGATTTTTAGATTTAATCTTTGAAAATCAATATAAAATCAACGGAGAGAGATCTGATTTTGCTTTTTACGGGAATTGACAGAATAATCCAGGGTCTTCATTTTCTATATTACATACAAAATCACATGACCCTTCTTTCCGGTCCAAACCAGAAGTGCCTTATAGTTTGAAAGTTTAATTTGTGAAAAATCAATCGAGAGAGATCTGATTTTGCTTTTTACAGGAACTGATAGAATAATCCAGGGTGTTCATTTTTCATATTACGTGCAAAGTCACGTGACCCTTCCTTCCGATCCAAACCGGAAGTGCCTTATAATTTGAAAGTTTAATCTGTGAAAATCAATATATAATCAATCGAGAGAGATATGATTTTGCTTTTTACGAGAACTGATAGAATAATCCAGGGTCTTCATTTTTTATATAACGTGCAAAATCACGTGACCCTTCCTTCCGGTCCAAACCGGAAGTGCCTTGTAATTTGAAAGTGACGTCATGAAATCAAACGCCCTCTGGCGGCAGGTTGAAAAATGTCAAGAATGAATTTTCAGTTGATTTTTATGACAAAGTTTGCGGTAACCGCTTCAAAATTATTCATTTGTTCTTTCAAATGTTCGTAATTGAGTCATTATGAAATTGCAAGTTCAGCGTAAACAACATGGTATTAAATTTCAACCGCAATCTTCAAACGTGCCTGTGAAACTTTTTTCTTACCATCAAACCGAACATGACCCAACACCGTGTGATTGTAATAACAATCTCTAGTTATTCTTTTTTTTCTTTTTGCTAGAACTTTCTTCTCCGGAGTTGTTTGACTACATGCAAACTCATATCAAGTTCATATTTGGTACATATATGTACATCACATTGAAGATTCCGGAAAATGTGATGACGTCATGATGACGTCATCAGGTATCAAATTACAAGCAATTGAACATTTCTATTTTTGATCGTTGAAAATCAATATAAAATCAACCGTGAAAGACCTGAACTTGATTTTTACGGCAATTGATAGGATAATATTAGATCTTCAATTTTGATCGTGCGTGCAAAATCACGTGACCCTTCCTTCCGGTCGAAACCGGAAGTGCCTTATAATTTAAAAGTGGAAACAGATTTGAACTTGCTTTCAACGATGTTAGTCTTTGGCCAGGCTGAACTTTTCAAAAATGTGTGCGGTGACGTCATGAAAAATTCGAGCGCCCTCTAGCGGCAGGTTGAAAAATGTTCAAAATGAACTTTCAGTCGATGTGTATGGCGAAGTTTGCGGTAATCACTTGATACTTTATACATATGATGACCTTCATGCAGGCAACAGGTGTGCGAGGGCTCAGATTTATGACGTCATCAGACCGGAAGTTGTAATGAAAAGACCTTTAAACCTTAACAAATCGCTGAAAAATTAACCGCGACAGATATAATTCAGATTTTTGCTTTAGATGGCACAGTTGACATAGCTCTCGAGCTTTGTGATAATGACGTCACGATGACGTCATCAAGTATCAGATTACAAGTAATCAAGGATTTCTAGATTTAATGTTTGAAAATCAATATAAAATCAACCGAGAGAGATCTGATTTTGCTTTTTACGGCAATTGATGAAATAATCAACGGTCTTCATTTTTGATATAACGTGCAAAATCACATGACCCTTTCTTCCGGTCCAAACCGGAAGTGCCTTATAATTTGAAAGTGGAAAAAGATGTGAACTTGCTTTCAACGATGTTAGTCTCTGGCTAGGTTGTACTTCACAAAAAAAATACCAGTACCGTCATAAATTGTTAGAGCGCCCTCTAGCGGCAGGTTGAAAAATGTTTAAAATTAATAATCCGTTGATGTGTGTTGCGAAGTTTGCTGAAATCACTTTGTAATTGATATATATGATGACCTTCATGCAGGCAACATGTGTGCAAGGGCTCAGATTGATGACGTCACCAGACCGGAAGTTGTAATAAAAAGACCTTTAAACATTAAAAAAAACGCTGAAAAATCAACCGTAAAAGATATATGCCAGATTTTTGCTGCAGATAGCACAGTTCACATAGCTCTCGAGCTTTCTGGTGATGACGTCACGATGACGTCATCATGTGTCAGATTACAAGCAATCAAAGATTTCTAGATTTAATCTTTGAAAATCAATATAAAATCAACAGAGAGGTATCTGAATTTGCTTTTTACGGGAATTGATAGAATAATCAAGGGTCTTCATTTTTTATATTACGTGGAAAATCACATGACCCTTCCTTCCTTGACAATAAAGTAAAATTGTAATGTCCTTCTTCACGAGAAAGATGATTTGTTTCCCACTTACCAATTATCAAAGAACATTTCTTTTTTGAACGAACAACACTTCAATCTGAAACATCTTCAGTTCTCCACAAGAAGCTTTTTGGAGGGCGACAGAATAAAATTGTCCGACTTTTCTATGCGTCCGGTGACCACTACAGAACTTGGAAGGAAAAGCCAGTTAACATTTTATAAGCGTTACCAGAGTGCGAAAATCAGATTCATGACGTCATCACACCGGCAGTAACAAAACACTTTTTGTACTTTGAACATTGCTGAAAAATTAACCGTGAGCGCTATAATCCAAATTTTTCCTTCAAATGGCACAGTGAACGTAAAAGGCTTCTTATAATGACGTCCCGATGCCGTCATCAGGTATCAAATTACAAAATCACGGTACTCTTCCTTCCGGTTGAAATCAAATTTTGCTCGAAACTTCTTATCTCATGAACTACAGCACAAAATGCTTTCCCATTTCAAGATCACATTGATCTTACCTTGGTCTACACTTTTGGTTGGAAGTGTTTTTACTTCTTCAAGATCTTTCGGAAGTTCAAAGTTAAATTCTTATAGCATTAGATAATGGTTACAAATACGACAACCTTGTTGGCACGTGCCTTCTTCGAAAGGTCTTAACTTTCTAATAATAGGTTTGGTTCACTGATCTCCATTATACATTATAATAGAGATCAGTGGTGTGCTGATGTGTACAGATGTAATGACATCATGGCGTCATCAAGGTCAAATTACATACAAAAACCACTCGACAATTACAAATTATTGAAATATCATATTTCATTAACTGCAACTCCCAAGGTTTTCAAAATTAGTGATGAAATACATCTACATGTACATCTTCTCTCTTACATAATCTAACTGACTGAAAAAAAACCCACAAATACCATGCGTTTGTTATAACAAACGTAATATCTTTTTGTTATTTGACCTTTACTTCCAGAATTACCGTATGTTCAAAGTAAAATTCTTATTACATTACATATGTAGCAGATATGACAGCCTGGTTAGCACCTGCGTTGTTAGAGAGGTCATATTATCTTTCCATTATAGATTATGATAGATTTGGTAATGTGCACAGGTGTAATGATGTCAGGAATGACGTCATCAAGGTCAAATGACAAAACTTCCAAAACGAACATTCCTTTGCAAACAACATGTTTCATGAACTGCAGCACATAAGATTTTCACGATTGGTGATGGTATACAGCAGGTGCATCTTTTCTCTTTCAATCGATACAAAAAACGCCCAACACCGTGCGTTTGTTATTACAAACGACATATATCTAGTTATTATTATTATTATTATTATTATTATTATTATTATTAATTCTTTCTGGTAATGAAACCAAGGATTCCTCAAAAGCGCCCTAGGCACTGTAGTTCGGAAGCCTGAAGAAACCTGTAGAGAGAAGACAATGAGAAGAAGTTACAGTTTTAGAGGTGGGAGGAAAACCCCAGAAGAATATTCTGGGGAAAACCCACGGAATCAGGTAGGGACTGAAAACCCAATCCACATGTGGACCAGGGCAGGAATCGAACCTGGGCCACAGCGGTGAAAGGCAGGGACAGTAACCACTGCACCAACCTGATTCCCTACTTCCACCGTTGGTTAGACCAACTCACGTCCCCTTTAATGCATTCAGTTGTATCAACCTGAATCTGCTCTGACCATTGATACTAAAAATAATGTTGAACTCATTATAACATGAATGCAAATACCGGAACAAATCAAGGTATATGACATAGTTCTGTCTTGTTTTGAACCACAAAAGATGCATTTAATTGACAGTGATCTTGACAAGCTAATGAAGGAGGTCCTTAATGTTTATGATCATGAGAGTCGAGTCGTTCCTATCTTTTAAAGGAAATAGAAACATTTTAAATCTGATATTTAGTTTCGAATATCTTGATTTTATTTCTGTCTGGGGTGAGATTTGTTTGGATTTTTCCTGATTTCAGGATTTTTTTGTTGGGATTTCAGAATTTTAAAAAGAATCTCTTTTGCAATCTGGAATTCCTGAGGTGTTGTCCTAAAGATGTTTTTACCTGTAAAAATGAATATGGACCAATAAAAACGGATATTTTAAGGGGGTGCCTTCAGGCAATTACAAACTATATGTTGATCAGGGGTCCTTGAAGATTTTTTTGTGGATTTTTCGTGGATTTTTGGTGGGTATTTAATTTGTTGGCAATATCACCCCTGTTCTGTACTGCAATGCAGGCTTTGATCCTTGGAACGAATCGAACAAAGGTCTTGCTGACTTGTTGGAGAAAGAACTTCAGCTAGGAATAGCTATGACCTCTGACCCCACAAAAACAACGCAACCTCCCCCTGGCTTCACAACTCCTGCAAATCACAGTTTAAACTCGGGTGAGTAGTTTATGCTTGTGTTTTTGTTTGTAACTCCCATATTCCCATACATAAATCCGTTGAACTATGACCTCAATTTTGCTTGTTATGTGTGTACTTTTGTTGTTCAATCTTTGTTTCCGTTACCCCATCAGATATTGTCCACTTACCCATTTGAATCACTCAGAATAGCGATAGATTAATGTTAACCCATTGAGCCCTGATGACCTCTATAGAGGCGGATTGACCACCTGGCCGGTTGACGTCTATACACTCAATCTCTGCATTTTCAATCCATTGTTTGGCTATTGTGTACGTTATGCTTGGCTGCACAAGCCTCGTGTCCGTTTCGCTTGGCTGCACAAGCCGGCATGGCACCCCGGCGCCTCCGTTATAACTCCCATTCTCAAGGGGTTAATGATGATTTGTTTTGACTGTATCTGTAGGGGCTGGTGGTAGTAAGATGTTGAATTGGCTACAGATAGACCGACCTACAGAATCTAAAACTCAGACCGTTAATCCTTCAACCTTCAGCAATCACAATCCGAGATCTCATCATTTACCCTCACAGGTATGCAAAGTGTCTTTCTGTCCATCTGTCTGTCTGTCCATCTGTCTGTCTGTTGAATATGTTGTGCAAGTAATTCACTTTCTCTGTAACCGAGTCGCTAAACGTTGCTGAGTTGACTACACTATTAATCATTCCTTGTACACAATTTCCTCTTTAGCAACAAACGAGACACCCTGAATCGGTGAAGAGCTGGCAGGACGGCTTGAGAGCTCTGCTACCCAATATCAACATCAGCTTTGGATCTACAAATGCATCCACTAACTCCACACAGTCTACCGCACAGAAGAACTCAGGTGATTTTATGCAGTGTGACTGGTTATCAGATTAACTTGAAAGTAATGTAACTGATGATGATGAATAATGATAAATCAGGGTAAAGTGTGTCATCCTGCTAGTGATGCATCAGAATGGACTACTCATACGACTCTAATGAAGAAATGAAATTGAAGTGAGTCTATCAGGCTTTCAAGTATTCCTACTTTTCCCACTTTTTTCCTAGTTTTTTTTACCTTGCTCCTACTTTTCCCACTTTTTCTTAGTTTTTGTACCTTGCTCCAACTTTTCCTACTTTTTTCCTAGTTTGTTTACCTTGCTCCTACTTTTCCCACTTTTTCCTTTTTTTTTTTACCTTGCTCCTACTTTTCCACCTTTTTCATATTTTTTTACCCTGCTCCTAATTCCTATTTTTTTCCTACTTTTTTCCTCACAACCCCTAAAACGAAATCTCATTTAATATTTTTTATAACAGTATGAAACACTGTCCTATGAAAATCACAAAATAAAGGGCTTGACTGCAGGAGTACTCCAATTATAGTTTTAAGAGCTTAGTTGAGGATGGAGCAACTAGTGTTGTGAGTACAGGACATGCCAAATGAGGCTTGTGATGCTGTGGACATAAGTTAGTATTGATGAAAAGTACTTCTGAAAGCCCGTAAAAATCCTACTTTTATACTGATTTGGTCCTCCAAAGTCCTACTTTTCTCCCGTTTGTTTGAAAATGTTGATCCTACTATTCTACTTTTTCACCTGGGTCTGCTTGACAGTCTCGACTATAGACTAATCCAACGACAGCCATTTTCTTGGTTGGCACCAGGCTCGTGCGAGATGCGCTCGGGTAGTATGCACGCGCTGCATGCTTTTTGGACCAACAGGATAACCAAAATGCACTCGCGCCTCGTCTTTAACCAGTTCGAGTCGGATGACGAGTTAACACGCAAAAGTTTTGCCGTACTCGGAATGGATGACAGATAAACACGCACTCAATGGAGACCGCTATCTATCTGTCAGCGCCCCTGCTGGCAGCGAGTGAGGCCGAAAATATCAGGGTGTTCTGCCTGCAGATTACGGCCTGATTCTGCCTGAACCGGTCTGGCATCTAGGCTCGGGAAAAATATTCCCGCGGCTGGGTCTGTTAACCCTTTCAGCCCCACATTGTTTATTGGCATGCAGCCTCTGGTGCCCACATTGTTCAAACACTAAGCACTTCACGGTCGACTTTAATCGCCATTGGGGCTGAAGGGGGGTATAGTGCACGGGCGACTATAGTCGCCATTGGGGCTGAAAGGGTTAATGTCAAAATAGTCCATACGTCAACTGGTTAAAAACGCGTGCGGCGTGGTACTTTTGCCACCCAAAAATGGCTTCTAAATTTGTTCGCTGGATTAGTCTATAGACCATGAAGATTAGGCTGGTAAGATAAATTAAAATAAAATGAATTTAGTTATTCCTATTGTAAATGTCTGTTAAGTCAACGGCATTTTGAAAAAATTCTTCTTACAGATGTGTGGCCAGGAATTCCGTCACAGTCCTGGATGGTTCATGATCCGGCAATAATCAGTGTCAACTCACACAACACACATGCAACTGGCTTCACAGAAAAAGAAGGTCAGGCAATGTGTTTGTTTGTTGGTGTTTGGGGTGTGTTTGTTTGTCAGTAGATGTCTGTTGATGCAACATGTGTTGGTAACTCAGTTGTCTGCCTGTTGGTTAGTCAGTTGTCTGCCTGTTGGTTGGTCAGTTGTCTGCCTGTTGGTTGGTCAGTTGTCTGCCTGTTGGTTAGTCAGTTGTCTGCCTGTTAATTAGTAAGTTGTCTGCCTGTTCGTTAGTCAGTTGTCTGCCTGTTGGTTGGTCAGTTGTCTGCCTGTTGGTTGGTCAGTTGTCTGCCTGTTGGTTGGTCAGTTGTCTGCCTGTTGGTTAGTCAGTTGTCTGCCTGTTAATTAGTAAGTTGTCTGCCTGTTCGTTGGTCAGTTGTCTGCCTGTTGGTTGGTCAGTTGTCTGCCTGTTGGTTGGTCAGTTGTCTGCCTGTTGGTTGGTCAGTTGTCTGCCTGTTGGTTGGTCAGTTGTCTGCCTGTTGGTTAGTCAGTTGTCTGCCTGTTAATTAGTAAGTTGTCTGCCTGTTGGTTAGTCAGTTGTCTGCCTGTTGGTTAGTCAGTTGTCTGCCTGTTGGTTAGTCAGTTGACTGTCTGTTTCCCTGTCTATTTGTGGTTTAAGTATTAACCTCTTAAATATGGACAGGGGCCATAAGTTTCCAAAAAGACCACCTTGCCGGTTGTCATCTATACGCGCATTCCTGTGCATACTCGACCCATTGTTCGCCACTTGTTTTGGTTACACTTGGCTGCACAAGTCCGTCTGGGCATACCAAGGGGTTGCAATGGTTTGTTTGATGTTCAGTCGGCTCTGTTCATTTTCTTGTTTTAGTAAGTTGGGATGATGTCAGTTTTATTGTACTTGATCCATAGTTCCTACAGAAGAACAGCCACATTGGTTAAAATCGTTACAAACATTGACAGATGGAGACACGCCCACACATCCCTCAGCCAATCACCTGTTCCCTGCTCATGCATATGCAAATAGAGGTATGTATCACAAATTCTATTTGCTAAGGCTGAGGACCAGTCTGCACATATGTAACTCAATGCTTGTTTAGTGTTTTTAACCATTTAAGTTGGAAACTTGAGAAAATATGGAAACTTTTTCTTTTATGTTGACGTAATTTGGTTTCTTTGATATAATTAATTTCATACAGTCGTATTTTAAGAACATTCTTAATTTTTCAACATGGACTCAAAAAATCTAATTTAGTTTTGAAACTTTAAATCCTTTCATTTGGAGAACTCATTTTCACAAACAGCAACAGTGAAAGCTCAAGAACCTTACATCCACAGAAGTTATTTTTATGTCTTCTCCAAGTTCAGTCACTTTGGCAAGACTTAATTTCACAAGGAAATATATAACTACTCTAAATCGTTGCCAAGGTTTGAAATATTTTGATAGTAATAAGATTCTCAACGTTTGCCTTTTACAGGTCCAGCTTGGACAGCACATCCACCTCCACCTGGACTCGGACTGACAAACTCTTCTGAGACACACAACCACACATTAACAGAGAGTAAGTGTGCTTGAAATATAAATTTCCTTTACGTTGTTTGAATGTCTTGAAGGCATGTCAGCATAAATGAGTTGGTGTCAATGAAGTGCATTGTACATGAGTTCCATCCAAAAACACCCTTTTTCTGATACATTTGTGTTTACTGACTGCATCCAATAAAAATAACGAACCCACTTCCTCTCCCATAGCTTGTGTGTTACAACCTATTATTAATAGATTTGTTGGCACCGGGAGAGGGAGGGTTAAATAAACTATCCTTAGTCATTGACCTCATAGAGTCAGCAGCTGTCAGCAGACTGTGCTCTCTTGCACTATCCTTAGTCATTGACTTCATAGAGTCAGCAGCTGTCAGCAGACTGTGCTCTCTTGCACTATCCTTAGTCATTGACTTCATAGAGTCAGCAGCTGTCAGCAGACTGTGCTCTCTTGCACTATCCTTAGTCATTGACTTCATAGAGTCAGCAGCTGTCGGCAGACTGTGCTCTCTTACACTATCCTTAGTCATTGACCTCATAGAGTCAGCAGCTGTCGGCAGACTGTGCTCTCTTGCACTATCCTTAGTCATTGACCTCATAGAGTCAGCAGCTGTCGGCAGACTGTGCTCTCTTACACTATCCTTAGTCATTGACCTCATAGAGTCAGCAGCTGTCGGCAGACTGTGCTCTCTTACACTATCCTTAGTCATTGACCTCATAGAGTCAGCAGCTGTCGGCAGACTGTGCTCTCTTACACTATCCTTAGTCATTGACCTCATAGAGTCAGCAGCTGTCGGCAGACTGTGCTCTCTTACACTATCCTTAGTCATTGACCTCATAGAGTCAGCAGCTGTCGGCAGACTGTGCTCTCTTACACTATCCTTAGTCATTGACCTCATAGAGTCAGCAGCTGTCGGCAGACTGTGCTCTCTTACACTATCCTTAGTCATTGACTTCATAGAGTCAGCAGCTGTCGGCAGACTGTGCTCTCTTGCACTATCCTTAGTCATTGACCTCATAGAGTCAGCAGCTGTCGGCAGACTGTGCTCTCTTGCACTATCCTTAGTCATTGACCTCATAGAGTCAGCAGCTGTCGGCAGACTGTGCTCTCTTACACTATCCTTAGTCATTGACTTCATAGAGTCAGCAGCTGTCCGCAGACTGTGCTCTCTTACACTATCCTTAGTCATTGACTTCATAGAGTCAGCAGCTGTCAGCAGACTGTGCTCTCTTACACTATCCTTAGTCATTGACTTCATAGAGTCAGCAGCTGTCGGCAGACTGTGCTCTCTTGCACTATCCTTAGTCATTGACTTCATAGAGTCAGCAGCTGTCGGCAGACTGTGCTCTCTTACACTATCCTTAGTCATTGACTTCATAGAGTCAGCAGCTGTCGGCAGACTATGCTCTCTTACACTATCCTTAGTCATTGACTTCATAGAGTCAGCAGCTGTCGGCAGACTGTGCTCTCTTACACTATCCTTAGTCATTGACTTCATAGAGTCAGCAGCTGTCGGCAGACTGTGCTCTCTTACACTATCCTTAGTCATTGACTTCATAGAGTCAGCAGCTGTCAGCAGACTGTGCTCTCTTGCACTATCCTTAGTCATTGACTTCATAGAGTCAGCAGCTGTCGGCAGACTATGCTCTCTTACACTATCCTTAGTCATTGACTTCATAGAGTCAGCAGCTGTCGGCAGACTGTGCTCTCTTGCACTATCCTTAGTCATTGACTTCATAGAGTCAGCAGCTGTCGGCAGACTATGCTCTCTTACACTATCCTTAGTCATTGACTTCATAGAGTCAGCAGCTGTCAGCAGACTGTGCTCTTTTACACTATTGTTAGTGAATGAATGGAGTAGATCTTTTTTAAACAAGTATTTCTCTGTTTTTGTTTCCCCCACAGATCATGCCGTTTAAATCTTGGAATATCTGTAGGCCAATGCTGCATAGTAATGATGGTAACAGTGTCTCCATAACTTGATTGTTCTTGAGAATTAAGATAGTTCATTACATTTTGTTGGAATCCAGAGGCTTTTGTGTAAAATATTTACTTGATTGAGACTAGTCACACATTGTAATCATAATGAGTCTCCAGCATTTTTGAATACTAAAATAGAGAAAATGCATGTTTGCATGTGATTGTTTTATTTATGTTCCCACTATAAGCATTTTGACAAAACTATAAAATTCAGTTCCTAAATCGGAATGTTAAAAAGGTAAGGAGATTGCTATTGCAGATTGGAATTATTGGTGTAAAGATTATGGAGGTTTTCTTGCAAAATAACAAATAAAAACCCCTTTATTTGTAGATTTTTCTGAATATTTCAAGATTTGAAAGTTTGCATTAGTTACTTTTATTTTTTTATCAGTGTTGTGGAAAATTATAAGTATAAGACAAAAGAAACAGAAGTAAGGAGATTGTCAGTAAGATTATGTGGAAACTAATTCATGCAATTAAAATGAATTTAGAAGAACTTGAGAATTAAGTTAGGTAACAAGCATCGTGTCTCACTGATAGAGAATTTGTTGTGTTGCCGAACTTATCAAATCAACTTGTTGATAAATAAATAAATCAATTCTATTCTAAAAATAATAAACTGTAACTGATTTTGATATTTTAGTGCCATGTCATAAACGCTGTTTCAAGCCTCATTTATGAAGAAAATTCTTTCAAAAGTCAAAAATACTGTGTTTTTTATTTAAACACCTGATTTGTAAAAGATGGGGTAGTGTGGTCACAAAGTTACTTCAAAGAATATTTATGCAAAATAATACTTTGAATAATATGTATAAAAAGATATAATTATTACAAAGACTTGATGATTCTTTGGATGCGATTCTTTATTCAGACTTAAAAGGTGTTTGTTGGGTAAAATTAATTGGAGGCAAAATGAATTCTTTCAGTGTGTGGCTAGTCTCAACATAAATCCTCTGAAATTCTAAGAATTTCAAGTTGAATATTCTGTTACATGTTGGTCTCTTCAATTATTTGAAGTTTGTACTCCATCAACTCTCATTGAGAGACTGGGAATGATCCCTCTATAGCTTAAATGAAGTTAAATGTAATATAAACAAAATGAAGTCAATACAAATAGCCCCAAAAGACTCCTCGGTAACTTAAAATTAATCCCAATTTCGGCATTCATGTTACTCCTAACTCCTTAACAAGAACAAAGTAATTAACCCTCCTTATAGTCATAACTATCACAGCCTATCAAAAAATCTACCCACCAACTCTCACAGCCTGTGTGTGTTTCAACCTGTCACTTGATAGGTTTTGATATATAGGGTAGTTGGCTCCATTTTGGCTCTGAGAGAGGTAGGGTTAATTATCCCATAATAAAAAACAGGAGAGTTCGATTACCATTGACATGTAAGGATTTACAATCCCGTTGTCAAACTATTTGTGATCTGAATCATGCCTGACTTATGTTACTTTGCTGCATCAAGTTTGGAATAGATTACCGAAGTCTGACGTCAGTTGGCATGATAACTGGCTCCAAACAAATGGAGATTTCGACTGTTCCTTTGTTAATTAACCCCTTGCTTACGGATGACGCCTGGGGGCGCAAAAATAGTGTCACCAGGCCAGATGATGCCACTGGCCGCTGTTTGTGCAGTTTCAATCCATTGTTGGATTATTGTTTATGATACGCTTGACTGCACAAACACATTGTAGCGGTTCGATTTGGCTGCCAGAACCGCTCCGACGTCTCCCGTAAAGTACCGTGCCCAAGGGTTTTAACAGCTAGACATGCAAACACATTTACACAAAATAACAAAAGTATTCTGGTTCCAACACTGTATTGACGTCATCACTTTGGTACTCTGTAGACCGAAACATTTCATTTCTGTACATTGTATCTTGTATTTTCAGGGTTTCACCACAGCTTGAGATCTGCCTGTAGGATGGTATATTAAGATACTTCTGAATACGAAATGTGTGGTTTAGCACTATTGACTCACACCTTCATGATATTATGCAAAGTGCTCTAGCATTGCAAAGCGGAATGTCATGCTTAACAGACACTGGATTATTTATGAGGTTAAACATTGAGATCTTTGGTTTGCCATTAACTTTCTTGTTTCTGCAGTTGCTACTGTAGGGAAATTATCTACTTTCATTTATATACCTCAAACTCGGCTTCAGAAAATAAACCGGTAAACAAATCGAACAGACACTGTTGGTTTGAGTGATAAACAAAAAACCAAACGTGATACAGTTGCACATGAGGTTTGCTGTTCTAACACCAAGTTGACAATTTTATCCTGAGAAGGGTGCAATTGGAACCAATGATGACCTATGACATCACAGCAACACCCACCTCATCTATAGAGCACCGAAGTGATGACGTCAATGCAATGTTTGGAACCAGAATACTTTTGTTATGTGTTTGCATGACTGGCTGTTAACAAAGGAAGTCAAAATTTACATTTGTTTGGAACCAGTTGTCATGCCAACTGACGTCAGACTTCGGTACTCTATGGGATTTTAGTTTGGTATATGAATGAATCTGATAGCCACATTCATCTGATTTTAATGTATTAAGAGGTAAGTCAGCATTCTTAAAGAAGAGCACTGTCAGTCAACAGAGATAAAGACAACTTTGAGCATGGGATAACTTGTAATGTCTTAAGAAGTGCCAGTGGTTAATTGGATATTAAAAGACATTGGAGTTCCTGATACTAAATAATTCCCGCTTGCCTTTTTGCAGTTTTGTTAATTGTGGCTCACCTTTTACTCTCAACACTGACAGTATATTTACAGAAGTGCAAATTTGAGATTATTTGAAACTTTATGCTTTCCAGTGGTTACACTTTGTTTTAATTCTTTTCAGATTGTTCAATGACTGTTATAATAATAATGCTATTGAAGAAATCATTTTTACTTTTCGTCTGGATTCCTTCAAAGAGATGAAAGCAATTATAAATAAAAGAATGAGGACTATGATACCTAAAACACGAGGAAAATCTGTTTTTGAAAATATTCTCTTTCCCTCCTTTCTGGTTTCACAACAGTCCCTGACATGCCTTCTGAAACATGAACCACATCTGAAAAATTTCAACATTCATGAAATCAGATCGGAAGAATGGGTACCCTTTGCGAATTTCAGGAGATAGCAGTTTCCAATTCATATTTGGTACGTTAATTCTTTTTTAAAAGAATTTAATTACTGCATTTTTGTACCAAAACCTTGAACATTGTGTCCTTAAACTCTTGGGGCTGTAACTACGAAAGCTGTTTAAGCCATTAGATGCGTATAAATTTGTAGTCACTGTTTAAACCTCGTGTCTAACTTCAAACAAGTACTACAAAGCTTGCTTTTAGTTAGCCGCGTTTAAATGACCATTTGAGTTAAACATGTGTTTATAACAAACAATAGCAGTTCTTAAACATGGTACGGGGGTTGTTTAGTGAGTATTCTGAGCCATTTAGAAGCCAGATATGTACACAGAAAAGTAGAAAGGTGGACAGGATAGTGTCACATCGTTTGTCGCCAATAATGGAAATAAAGTTCCTCATGGTCTCAACGAGAGCCATCCTTTCGTCAGCAGTGAAATTGTCACTGCGTTGCCTTTTGGTATCAGCCATGGCTGTAGAGTATCTAAGTAGAGACCTGCTGAAGATTTCTCTACTGAGGCCTATCATATGTTCATATTGTTGCACAATCCTCTATCTACATTACAATGTATTTAACAATAGGGACCACGGTCAATAAGTTTAGACTGTCCTAGTTACACAAGGATAACTAAGCAACTATTTAAGATATTTCGTAAGAGTTGTTTAATTCAGGTGTTTAGGAAGACGCGTGTAACTTGGATTTATCCACGTCTATATACTACACTAGTATAAAGATAAACAGCTTTCGTAGTTACAGCCCTAAGAGATTCTAGCACTCCTACATAAAAGAAAGTGCACTCCCGATTTTACAAATAAACTTCTGGCAACCCTGCAAGTGTAAACAATATTTTGAAACATCTGCAAAATGTCAATTTTAGGTTAAAATTGAAAATTTTTAATCTCAAGGGGGGGCCCTTGACATTTTTACCAGGTCGAAAAAAAACTTGCCTTTCAAAACTGCACGCAGAAATTGCAGCAGAGATAGATAATGGGATGGAGATGTCAGCCGTGCAATAATAGATGTCTGGGATCAACAATGGGATTTTTAAATGAATTTTTTATTTATATTTTTTCCAAAAATATTGAAAAATTGTATATTTTTTTGGGTATGATTTGATTACTCTCAAAATGGGTTTATGGCACACCTACAGTCCTATAGAATCAATTTCTGACAAATTTTGAAAATGACATTTTTGGGCCAAAATCGACAAAAACGGCAACGGGTTAGCCTCGCCATTTTGTAGATTTTAGGGCCAAAAAATAAGTTGCCTTCAAAATTGCAGCAGAGAAAGAGAATGGAATGTCTTTACAATTTCAAATCTCCAAGATGAATATCCTTTTTTCATAAATTATAGAAATAGTGTAGCATTTCTATTAAATTATGGTTTGATTACTCTCCAAAAGAGTTTTTTGGTATTTCTAAATGGTCACTGCAATGACTACGAATGAATGAATGAATGAATGAATGAATAAATAAAAAAACATTTAATTATAAATACAATATTTAATATTGAGTCAACCAAATCAATTGATCTATCAAGCCAATCATTCAAGATATCAATTCAGAAAAATCAATTTGTTTTCTATCAATTAATTCAACTATCAAGAGATCAGTGAACCACTCAATGAATGAATTAATAAATAAATCACTCAAGTTCAAATATCACGTATTGGGTACCCACGACTACCCCTGCCCAATGCAAGAAGCAGTGAATAAACCAAAAACTGAAAATAATTATGGAATCGTAAAACAATTCCAAAAAAGCAAAAACAAAACAACAACAAATGACGGTCTATATTCCTCTGATGCTACTAAATCAAATGTTTAGTTGAAGTCCTTGTCAGTTGTAGCCGGGGAGGTTGAGGACGGGGCAACTGCATACACCTGTCACAAAGTGATCAGCAATGAAGTGTCAAAGCTTTGATACCAAAGAAAGTACCGTCGTCATGGAGACCGCCTGAAAGTTTGGCAACCCTGCCATGTTTGTCACTGCACCAACACCTGCAGCAAAGACACAAAGAAAGCCCCTATCCGATAATCAAGATGGTAATTTCATGCACATCTTTCATAACTTAAAAAACAACAAGGTGGTTCTCGAACCACTTGTGTCGCCAGCTTGCGCGGTTACCCTTGAGGGCGAGGTAAGTATTGATAATTGGTTGGCTTCAAATGTATGACAACAAAGGCAATACATGTATAACCCACATTTGGTTCCAATTGGACTTTTCAAATGGGGCCAATTTTACATGTTCAGCCCATTTTACAACTTGACCTCAGATGACCCTTGACATTAGTAAGTAAACTTTGACCTCATTTGCATATGAAGGTTCCGATGTTACATGTATAACCCACATTTGGTTCTAAATTTTCAAATGACACCAAATGAGAGCAAAAACTTAACCTAAAACTTTAACTTACGGTCACACGGGTACGGGCACACAGACACACGGACAGAATTCATGACTGGTAAGTGCCCCAAAACATTCGTTTAGGCGACACAAACAAAGAGAATAGGCATTTATATGCAATAGGCGACCCATTCAGTGTACATGTATCGATTCCTCTCTTGTCATTTGTCTATAATTTGATAGACCTGGTTCGATTCCCGACAGGAAATATTACGTGAATTTGGTTTCCCTGCTTACCAAATTTTTTTACGAACTAATTTTCTGCCTCGCACGAAAAAGGAAGGGAATTGTATTGCCTCGATACCTTTCCATTTCACTCAGTATACTACAAGCACTCCTATTATCAGCTGAATTCAGAGTTTTACTAAGAATAATCTCACCGTTTTTTGTGGCATTGTTTGGAACTGTAGGTGCCGTCGTCATTACAACTCGGTGAGAAGAATTGACTCATCATTGCTTGCAGCCAGCAGTTACCAAGAAGCCTCTTCGGTGGTGTGAATTTGATGTCATCTGCAAAAGTTCAAGTTGAACAAATTGCCCTAAGATTTGCACTGAAAATTAGAACACAGTAAGCTGCCGGGTGCTTTTCGATTTTATTTCTTGCAAAGGCATATCAAGCCTTGCCATTTCATCCCTTATCAAGACTGATTCCTACTTCAATCCTCGGTGATTGAAGCAAAGGTTAAACAAATGTACTTCAGTGTAAAGCTTTGCAAATATAGCGTTAGGCCTAATGTTACCAGGGGCGGATCTAGGATTTTTTTCTTCTTTTTTTTTGGGGGGGGGATAACATTGGTAATTCAAAAGCAGTGCGCGTTTGCGTCCCATCATGTGGATCGTCCGTTTCTTCGCACACTCGTTACGTTTTCCGGATATCGATAGCTCCTGTTTCTCCTGTTTTCAGAATGGCGTACGTAAAGAGGTCTATCCACAAAGTTCCAGTTGTTTTGAAACATTTTGCAAGTCACTCAGCCGCAAAAATTGACGCCATCTTTACTGCGCGTCAAGTTTGCTTGAAAATAAATTCGTTATCCCATTGGCGCTCGTGGAGCACGAAATAATGTAGTGCGTCCGTGTATGGAGCGTCAAAAGTGGACAACCGTAATTTTCCATTTTCTGCTAGTAGACTTTTAGGTTTTTAGAAATGGCTTCTTACCTAAAAGGCCGTTTTTCTAGATACGCACAAATCAATCAGCGTCTCGTCTGTCGCGTTTTCATTTACGCGTATGTGTAAATAAGGGGATAAAAGTGTGATGACCCGGTTTTTACCACGTCAATAATAACCGAGGAGGGGCGTGACCGCTGTTAATGGACCGAGCCAAACGCTCGGTCCATTAACAGCGGTCACGAAAAATGCAAAAACCTCCCGTAAAAAGGACAAAATGCAAAGCTTTTTCACCCCACTTTTTCTCCCATTTGCTCCGCGCCTGTCTGTCGCGTTCGCGTACGCACGCCCACGAGATGCAGCGTTTTATACGCGTGCATTAGCGTTGTCTTATCTTGTGCGCGCACCTACTACGCTCTCCCTCTTGCGTATCGGCTGAGAACAGCTGGTTATGACGCGCCGTGTTTAAACAACTTCCTGCCGTGTTTAAACAACCGTTTAAACACACCCACGTGACAGGCTCTCGACCAATAGGGATAGTGAAACTTACTGAGGCATTTATGAACAACCGTTTAAACACACCCACGTGACGGGCTCTCGACCAATAGAGATAGTGAAACTCGCTGAGGCATTTATGAATAAGCCATGCAGTTCGGTATCTCGAAGGTTAAATGTTATTCGGGATAAAATTACTGACGTATTGCCACGCGATGTTACGCGAAGGCCCATTCTGATTGAATTTAACACGTGCACGTTGTGCGACCATTTTGCGCTTTTATACGCGCGTTCATACGCGCGTTAGGTCACGGGTCATTCGGGAATAACTATGTCATTTGATTTAATTTGATTTATTCGCAATTTCCACATAGAAATGATATAGATTAATTAATTATCTAGAACTGTAAATTAACAATTAAACATAGAGTTCCCCATACAGTGGAAAAAGCAGGGATAACGCAAACAATTTTTAAAAACGTATTTCCATTGCGGTCTCATTGTGCACATGCGCAGTTCAAATACCGAACTGACTTATTATTGGCCTTAAATGAAAACGCACCAATTGATTTTCGAGAATTTAGAAAATTGTCGCGCGACTTATGTCGCGTATGTGTAAATTGGCCGAAACGTGTAAAATAAGACCTTCACAGGGTTTTTGCTCGTTTTTCTGGTTTGCTAATGTACAGTACTTTAGGCGTAGGCCCTTACAAGCAAGCAAGCAAGCCCCTCCCCCTAAACCGACCCTAGTCACATGACATCTTGAAAAAAGTGAAACCTTTTATTTCAACATACCATCGCCACCATAGAAGTACTTTCCATATTTTCTTTGCAGACGTTTCTCTCTCTGAATGGGTCCAACGGGAGCAGCCACCCCAAGAGGTGTAAAATGAACCCTCTTCCCAAAATTAGTGGGCAGCGTTTGCTTATTGCCAATACCCTTGTTGACAGAGTTATTTCTTCTTGACTTCAAGAGCTGTTGTTTCTGTCGGTTTTTTTGTCGACGACCTTCCTGCAAATGTTTGAGATACCTTTCTGTTTTCCTCATAGCCTCTGTTTTGTAATTTAAGGGAAGACTGTTCCCTAACTTAGCTCCTTTTTGCTCACCCCAGTACTCGCGATTGGGCTGCATATATGGCACATTTTTGGATTCAAACTCGTTCTTCGTAGCAGATTTGTACCGTGAATTTATTAAGTTCGGATGTTGCAACTCGGTGAGCAAACTTGAATCTTGGTTGGTAATCGGTAACATACTAACGTTGTCATCAGCATTGGTGACAATGACGAATGCTGTAAGTATGAACAGTGGTAACGGCCGAGTCACGAATATTGAAGCGCTCATTTTGAACCATGTTATGCAATGACGTCCTGAAATCTGCAAGTGCAACGAAAACCGAGAGAGTTTATTATTAATAGGTCTACTTCACAATAGTATTTGGATTTTAAAGGGACACATTGCTTTGGATTTTGCGATTTGGGCAATAAAACTGATATGGATATGGTTGGGAAGCTTTTTAAAAGTAGAATATAAAGATTCACATAACTATCCCTTCAAATTGCGTGGTTTTTGTTTAATTTTGTGACAAATAACGGTCCGCCATTTTGTAGAACCAAATTTTTGACTCCATAAAATGGCGGACTGTGTTCACCAGTCGTATTTCCAGTCGCAGCTGGTTGAAGTACGTTCTGTTGATCTATTTTGATGCACTGTGGCACAGCGCGTAGCACTGGCGATAATTATGTGTCGCGAGGTAGAGAATGGTACCTGGCGATCATCTGATAGGTTTACAAAGCCACTGGCTGCGGCGCCAGCCTAAAGACTCTTACAGCGTATTTTGCGCATTATTTAGACGGTGGAATTTACTACTGGAAATAAGTCTATGTTTCGCGGGTCAGATGTCAGGGATCAGAGGCAAATTTTTTGTTTTGTAATCACTACAACACATTTTACGTGTTTTTTGGCATGAACAACTCTTATAAAAGATAAGAAACATTTCCAAACAGCAAAATTTCATGACATTTGAAGGCAATGTGTCCCTTTAAAGTATGAACAAATTACGGCTGAAACTTACATTATGCTGCTAGTCGGGAGTGCTTTGTTTATTGGCTGAATTCAAACCGACAGTAAACAGTGCGTTCCTTATTTGAACGCGCGCGTTGTAATGCCTAGGCGCAGGCTCGCGTTAAAATGTCCCAAAATGCTATCCACCGTCCCAGAAATAAAACAAATGCACCTTTTATACTAAACATAAAATAGAGTGAATGCACATTATAAACAAGTTTAATTAATCTTAAAATTTAATTCCCGGGTATCTGGTTGTAATGATCTTGCCATGCGCTTGTTGCGCTTGTTGCGCTTGTTGCGCTTGTTGCGCTTGTTGCGCTTGTTGCGCTTGTTGCGCTTGTTGCGCTTGTTGCGCTTGTTGCGCTTGTTGCGCTTGTTGCGCGCGCGAAAGCGTAACTTATTTTCAAAAAGAACATTTTGTTGATTCGATAAATTGATACGTTTCAAAAGTTTTCGTCCACTGTTACCGGTACATGTATATGCAACCCGCCTTGGATTAAACACGTAAACAAACTAAGTACTGGGGCAGACTGAACAGTGACATGTATCAAAAACCCCCCGCCGTGGTAATGCCAAATAAACGCCTCACATGGTGTTTGGCCTTTGCGGTGGTAACATTCGTCACCATTACTTTCATGATAAGTGCAGATTATGCGACAAAAAACTCAGCACGGAAAACTGCCTTCATTGGGGAAATTCAGCGATTTTTCAGTTGGAATTCGGCTGACAAACGTAAGTAAACTGTCTATTTGTTCTTATATTTAGGCCTAACAGTTACAGAACTAACTTATTTAGTATAATAAGGAAATTCAATTTCTCTTTCGTGTACTTTATGTAGGTCTTCGCGCCATCAGATCCCGACCTACTGAATCCGAGCTGCACGATAACACAAACCCTGACGAACCAAACCCAAATATACTGATTCGAGTTCCTCGTAAGACCGTATGGGAACTGCTATTTGGACGGTTTTCAAGAAAAAATGACGGGGACGCATTGACGAGTCATGATAACGACACGGCTACCGAACCTCCCAAGACAAGGATTAAAAGGTAGGGCAGCCAGATAGCCCAGTATTGACTCCCTTCGCGTTGCGAGGGAGTCCAGAATATGAAGTTACTGGAAGTATATTATACTCTTTGTGTCTTTATCTATCCGTCCGTGAGGTTCACGAATTCCTTATGCTTCGCTGGCCGACGTTTTTCAGGAAAATAAACTCAAAAGCAACGTTAAACGTGTAGACTCTTTTCATCAGTTTCAGACCAAGTATACGTACATAAAACGTATGTGTGCGTATAATTACGCGTGCACGCAAGCACTAGGCCGCGCGCGCGTGCACGCACAATGCGCATGCGCGATTTGCCTTGTAACTGTCCCCCTAACGCGCAGGCACAATAACTTGCGTGACGTTCGTGTTCGTAGTGAGGATCCTGCTTTGCGATATGCCATATTCCTTCAAAACAGCATCGATTACGTCGTCCATAATAACCTCCCAAATTTGTTCTTATTATCTTCTAATAGCCCAAAACAGATTTGGAACTTTAAAAGTATCTGTAGACTACACAGAAAACACTTTTCAAGACCGTCCGTACTGCGCAGCCAGCCCAAACGGTAGTGCGCATGCGAGTGGTTGCCAGGCAAATCGCGCGTGCGCATTGCGCCTGCGCTGCACGCAGCAGCATCGCACGCAGAATTTCGGAGGTCGCGCGCGCGCGTATGTCATGTAACTCGGTATGAAACTGATGAAAAGAGTCTACAAGTTTAACGGCCAGCGAATCATATGGAATTCCTTAACCTAACGGACAGATAGATCAGGACACAAAGAGTCCGGGCATGAAATTAGCTTCTACAACGAGGTAAAACGTGAACAAAATCCTGTTAAAGTTTTGATTTCAATGAATGCGACATCTCGTATCCAGGACGTTAGTCGTACTCGTAGTGCAATGAAGACATCGTCTAACCTGGGCTAGGCAGCCCTATGCCCATCATGCCCATGTCGGATGTCCACTATCGTACTGTTTTACCCCTATCTTCAAGTTAGTATAGGCCGATCTGGCTCATAAAAAATGATAGCAAAATACACAAAACAATGTTTTCTGCCTTCCAGTCGTTAACATTTAGGGTTTAACATGTTATTTATAAATGCCTCAGCGAGTTTTACTAACGTTATCCCTATTGGTCGAGAGCCTGTCACGTGGGTGTTTTTAAACGGTTGTTTAAACACGGCTGAAAGTTCATGGCTCTGCTAACCACAGCATTCCGCGCTTACGATCACCATTTTGCGCTAACAGCGCTAGCGGAAAAATTCTGCGCTAACCCTGTAAGCACATAATCCTTAGTTACGGGATGTACGCATGCTCAGGAGCCAAAATTCCCCGCTAACGCGTGAAATACGCTTGCGTAAGCACGGAATTTTCTGCTACAGTAAGCGGGGATTTTTCGCTAACGGTAAGTAGAGCCATGAAATTGGGCCCTGGTCTCATTCACTCGCGCAATTAAGGCATGGTGGAAAAACATGGCGCCGCAAGATCGTACCCATGGTAACGAGGTTGCTTCATAATAGACAACTTCGCAAATACCGCCTGGTTGAGACGTCACAATGGTAAAAAGGCATTGTGGGAAGGAAATAGCAGTCTTATTCCTTCCCACAACCCCTTTTAACCATTGGACCATGGTTTCTCTAGTCACTCGCGAGTTACGTCACGGTTTCAAGATGGAGGATAGGTAAACTGGGCAAGTTTTGCAAACGTTTACGGTAAATTGTTAGTTTTGTCCAATGATAATAACTCTTTGCAATAAGATAATGAATTATTTATTGCACTAAAGTTAAATAGAGAAAATAAAAGAACCACATTAGAAAATAAAATGACGTAGGGCCTACCAACATTTGCTTCGTTAACAATTAGCAGACGACATTCTTTACACTTTGTTGTTGCTACACAAACTAGATTTGACGTAGTTAATCGACTAGATGCGTTCGAGTGAAAACAGACCACGCATGCGTGATATAAATCGCAAAATTGACAAAAGGGACTAGATCAGCAGCACCCCATCCTCGACTCCATGGGCGCGTGTGCGTTCCTTCACTAACCCCTGGCCGTGTGGAATACGTAAACGACGCTGACTGGCTATTCGAAATGAATATTTATGTACTGAAAGTGAACCGCGCGCGTAATCCGAATGTTGAACGCCCTGTGTGCGCTCGCGCCCGCGTTAACATCATGTTCGTCACGTCACATCAGCAAAACGACTCCGAGCACTTTTTTCCATTATCAAGACAAGGCCACTAGTCTTGGTGGCTACGATAAACGATATGGATTTTTTTCTGGTCAGGAAATACATGTATTTTATGTTTAAACAGAGATAGAAAAGGCACACATATTATAAATTCGAGTCGAGGCCGAAAATTAAAATTGTTCCAATCGATAGTATATTTACTCATTTATCCAGTTCAAGAAAGCAGCTCATTCTCAATGACAGTGTTTGCCGCCGCTGCAGAAGATGCATCGAAAGGTTTGACAAATTTGCGAAAACAGCTGAGAAAAACATTTTGAAAATTACACAACTGACATCCGGCGATAATGGGCGGAAACGGTCATGACGGTCGTCATACTTTTCCTTCCTCCCGATCCCACCAGGCCAGGCCGGCTGTTACTAGTACTACTCAGTGCAGTGTTAGATCATGGAGGTAGGAAAAGGCGGGCCGGCAATACATTAGGCATCATTATTAGGAGCTAATCTCATCCTTCCAAAAGATTGATTCTACAAATAACACCTTCCTACTAAAAACACTGCGTCGCGTGTTAAACACATCGACTGCAGTCCTAATTACCATATCCCACTATGTGGGATATGGTAATTACACAATTCCAGGGGTTAGGATCGAGCAAGGCATGGTGGGAAAACATGGCGCCGCAAGATCGTGCCCATGGTAACGAGGTTGGCAGCACCCGAACTTGCTCTAGTCTTTTTAATTATATATCTATGTGATAGCCTTTAGTCAAGGCGCGCGTGGCTACATGGACGCGTGACGCACCCCTTGGCCTATAGACTAATCCGGCGACCAAAATTAGAAGCATTTACTGCGGTGGCGAGGCGCTCGCGTGCGTGTTAGGCGCTCGACGCAGCTTCGACCAACAGGGTGTTTACAACTTGCCAAAATGCGCACGCGACTCAAATTAAAGAACGCAGGCAGCCTGCAAGCGAGCGCGGCACCACTGTAAAAATGGCGTCGGCGGATTCCTGTATATCAACCTCGTTACCATGGGTACGATCTTGCGGCGCCATGTTTTCCCACCATGCCTTGCTCGATCTTAACCCCTGGAATTGTGTAATTACCATATCCCACATAGTGGGATATGGTAATTAGGACTGCAGTCGATGTGTTTAACGCGCGACGCAGTGTTTTTAGTAGGAAGGTTTTATTTGTAGAATCAATCTTTTGGAAGGATGCGATTAGCTCCAAATAACATGCCTAATGTTTTTCCCCCCTGACGTTAAATCTAACACTGCACTGAGTAGTAGTAACAGCCGGCCTGGTGAGATTGGGAGGAAGGAAAAGTATGACGACCGTCATGACCGTTTCCGCCCATTATCGCCGGATGTCAGTTGTGTAATTTTCCAAATGTTTTTCTCAGCTGTTTTCGCAAATTTGTCAAACCTTTCGATGCATCTTCTGCAGCGGCGGCGAACACTGTCATTGAGAATGAGCTGCTTTCTTGAACTGGATAAATGAGTAAATTTACTATCGATTGGAACAATTTTGATTTCCGGCCTCGACTCGAATTTATAATATGTGTGCCTTTTCTGTCTCTGTTTAATTTAACATATTTACATGTATTTCCTGACCAGAAAAAATCCATATCGTTTATCGTAGCCACCAAGACTAGTGGCCTTGTTTTGATATTATGGAAAAAAGTGCTCCGAGTCGTTTTGCTGACGTGACGTGACGAACAGGATGTTAACGCGGGCGCGGCGCGAGCGCACACAGGGCGTTAAACATTCGGATTACGCGCGCGGTTTACTTTCAGTACATAAATATTAATTTCGAATAGCCAGTCAGCGTCGTTTACGTATTCCTCACGGCCAGGGGTTAGTGAAGGAACGCACACGAGCCCATGGAGTCGAGGATGCCTGTATATCTATGATGCCAGCGTGTCAGGGGCGCGCCACTCGTCCGGGTAGCCACGCGCGCCTTGACTATAGGCGGCGATCGTTGGAAAACGATATAAATTTACACTTTTCTTGACAACGACAGCGCACCTGCGCCATCATTTCATATGATGATTGAGTCTATTAACTTACACTCTATAGGTATTTCGTAATAATTCATTAACAAAAATTCGGAGGATTACCAATCGTGTAAACTACCTTTAAAAATACATGTAGGCCTATCACTTATTGGCCCGTGTTGCAGAATCAACAGGGGGTGGAGCAAGTTCGATCAAGGAAAATTGAGTAACCAGTGATCGATTTGTGACGTACCTTACACCCGCACTACGGCAACGAAGTGCGAACAATAGCCACTCGAACTGAACTTTTCACACCAGACAAAACGCGTGGTTGAAAATATGCGACGTTTCACACCGTTGAAAATGTTCAACCCCGCGATTGATTTTGCCCCGGGCTGAACTCAACTCTGCATGCTCGGAGCAGGGTTGAGATTTTTCAACTCGGGTTGAAACTCTCGCCCCTGGTTAAAAACGGTAGTTTGAAGAAAAAAATCGTTTGAATTTTTCCTGTTGTGCGGTACAAAGGTCATGGCATATAATTATGTATATAATTAAGTGTGAATCGATGCATGCTTATAATCTCCGAGTTGAAATCGCTCTGGGGCGAAATAAGCTCGGTTTGTATGAATCAAGTGTAAATCGTCGCAGGGTTGAAAAATGAAAAACTCGGGAGTTAGTCTTGGTTCAAGACGACAGTGATCGATAATAGATCGTGTAGCGTCGCGTTTATTCGTTTCGTGCAGTGCGCCCTCTGACGGTACGATTAGACCAACTCATGGGCTCGCACAATCGTCTTGGGAATCCTGCATCAGCGGTTTAACTTTTTCTTTATTTCTCCCTAGGCTTTCCGAAGAAGCCAATCAGCGATTCCAAAACGAACATGCATTTGAATTATGTGATGACCTGAATATATTAACGGGTCAGGATCTAGGGCTAAAATGTAAACATGCATGGCCCGGCGAGCCATACTAGCCGTCACGTCACCGAGCGCGCGATATGCGCGCGATTATCGCACAACAACTGTGACTGGGAACGACCGTTTCGTGTGTTCATCTCTAGGAAGGGTTTGTGTTTTTCATGGTGTGTTTACCGACTGGGTTCGGTAAACACTAAATTTTTGAACCTGTACGGTACGTGCCTCTCTGTTTTGATTTCAATAACAACTTCGCCTCCAATTTCCAAATCACTCGTCGCAGCCGCCTAGAAGTATCATACATGACAAAACCTCTCAAGTTGGCTTTGGATAACGCCTGACCGACGAGGTGCTAAAGAATGACGCTCAGGGCCAGTATTAGTTCGTTTGTTTTTAGCAAGCCCCCGAGGCCCTTTTTAGCAGCCGATCGAGGACGGGAATTATTGCAGTCCGAGAGCCTTATGTCTCAGTACAATCGGGGTACGGGTACGAGCTAGGCTACTCATGGCGAATCTTACATCCAGTTAGAGAGGTTGCATGGGGCAAATATGAATGGAAATAGGGATATTCAAAACCATCATAAACCACATATTAATTTCAGAGTACGAATTTCACTTTGAAAAATGCGTCCGTGATTCTCGACAGTGCTTTTGACTTTTGAGTATTACTTGTGACATGAATCACACACACATGTGATTACAGAAGTATAATCCCCAACGATATCCCCAATAAAACCATCAGTGTCACGTTTATTTAACAGAGAAATATGTTTTGCATGTTTATGTTCCTTCCAAAGATCTTAGTATAAAACTACTCGGCTACGCGTATACATACCATCTTCGGTTTCTTCCCACAAACCTATCGCCGCGTATGATTTCATGGGGTCGCCGACTGCATGCTTGACGCGCCATGTTGCAATTCGAAGGTTTATATGAATATTAACACAAACAAACTTATTTGCATATTACAGCCGCGCCCACATTTTGCAGGATTCCCAAGACGACAGTGCGAGCCCATGAGTTATTCCAATCGAGGGCGCACTGTCTTATTTCTCCATGATTGAACGAATGGCGACGCTACACGATCCATTATCGATCACTGTCGTCTTGAACCAAGACTACCCCCGGGAGTTCAACCCGGTTTCAGAGGCTCCAATGTGAAAAGGGCTATAGTGTCATTGGGCTCTATTAATTGTCACAGTTGGTACGAGTAATGCATCTCTTGGCATTATCTTATTTTTGTTATAACGCAAATGACATTCAGTATTTATAAGTGAATGTTCATAATTGCTTTATTTGCCTTGAGATGAAAATAAAAGTATGCCCTGTATAGGCTGGTTCCAAATGGTCCACTCTAGGCATATAGACGTGGTTGACAAGCCATCGTTCCAGTAAATAAAAATTAACGTTATTTCAACAATCGTGGACTATAGTTAATCATAGTCCTTGATCAAACTTGCTATAGATCAGTGACGATGAGGATCTCCTTTTTACTGCTATGCTCATGTGACGTATAAAATAACTGGCATTATCATCTGTGACATTACGAATGCGCCCATAGAATGTCCTTGAAGCTAAGTCGGGTAAAATTCTTTGGGCTGCATACTTCATAATCCTAACTTATTCGTTGTTAATGTCTTTTGCCACATTATTCAGTTCTGTAATTAAATATAGCTCTATGATAAGCCGGAGTGGACTTACGTCTATCATTTAAATTTATGATTTAATTTATGCAGAGGACTTCGGATGTTAAGGCCGAGGAGACTCGGGATTGGGAGGAGAGTGATTGTCCACGGAAAGGTGTACGGACAAGATAAAGTCGTAGAACTAGAAGAAGGCGCCACTGCACCACCAGGAGTCATAGATCGTTGTAAGGAAACAGAGATCTACCACTTACATCACCACTATCACTATCACCACCACTATAACAAGATATAGTGTCAGAACTAGAAGCAAACGCCACTCAACCACCACCAAGAGTCATATCATTGTACGGAAACAGAGATCTACCACTAACATCACCATCACCACCACTATCACTATCACCACCACTATAACAAGATATAGTGTCAGAACTAGAAGCAAACGCGCCACTCAACCACCACCAAGAGTCATAGATCATTGTAAGGAAACAGAGATCTACCACCACCACCATCACCATCACTCTCACCACCATCACTCTCACCACCATCACTATCACCATCACTATCACTATCACTATCCAGCTACGTTGCAAAGGTCCCGGGAAAGGCGTGCGGACGCACGTCCGCTGCCCATAAAAAATTCCCCCCACTGTAAATTTCGCAAACGGAGAAAATATTAAGAAAAATACAGCATTGACCCTGGAAACTGTTAACTACTTCATTACTATAAAACACGTGTTAGTCCTAGATTAATTAAGTGATCATGGTTAACTGGTTTAATACTTTAATATACTTGGACGCTACCCATTGTAACATCCCCCACTGTAACATTCCCAACCTGATTTGCAATGTTAAGTGCATGATTTTTCCCCCTCTAAGTGGCACATCTTCGTAACCGACCCTTGACCCCTGAGGAAGAGAGACGGCAGACACCGCGTTACATCGGCAGTAAAAGGCATACATTGCGCAAGGCCAAGCGGAATCACGTTGAGAAAAGCAGACAAATGTTTCAGGAAATGATGGAGAAACGAAATCGGGACAGAAACAGTAAGAGTTTATTACTTTTTTGCGAAATTCCTTGAAGTAAATTTACTGTGAAATAAACAGCGGTACTATTACCCCATTATGGGGCGGAACCAGAGGGGTGGTTTAGGGGGTCTGTACCCATCCCCCCCCCCCCCCGGCCCTCGTTGCCAATTTATTATTGCTAAAGGGCAATAGGGGCCTGCACAACTCGTGCGACGATGTGTTGGTGTATTGACGTGTGTATTAATTTAGAAGGAACAAAAATGCATCACATTAATGTTTACTAGTGCATGTGTAAATTGGTCCTTTTCCTTGAGATAATACCAGAGTTACTTGAATTTCTTTTACAGGACAAAGATCTCGGCAGAGGCCACCTCCGCCGCCGAGGGGACGAATGACTCTGAGGCGACTGACGCGACCGCCTCCGAGGCGACCGCCTCCGAGGCGACCGCCTCCGATGAGACGACCGCCGATGAGGCCACCGCCGTGGGTGCAAAGTAGATGGAAACCAAAAATAATAAAAAGGCCAAGACGATTCCGGCGTACGAGTATAGTGGGAAAGAAAATAATAGAATAGAAGAAAAGACCAATACAAAAAGAGATTGGCAAAACAATCAAGACAAATTGGCCTCCATCAATGAGCGAACAGCGGGTATTATGAGCCATGGTTTGTAATGCCAATACCAAACTAACAGGGGCAATCGCGAACCGATTCCATTATACAAAGCACAAAACTTTTTTTGCATACACTAAAATTTCACCAGCCAAATTGAAAGGTTCCTTGGAATTTTAAGTCGTTTTTCTTGGGAAAAACTTGAACTTGGACAGTTAGCAGTACAGCAGTTTAAAAAAACGACGCAAACACCCAAATTAACAAGATTATTCTTTTTTAATTACAATGACAGTATTGCAAGGACTTATTTCGGTCAATCTGAAAAATGCCGGTGTAACGTTACTCTCTGTGAGAAAACGGACAGAAGTCAATGTACATGTATATATGCTTTTGCTGAACACAGCAGTTTTGAAATATTCATTTATTTGTTATGTTTTAATAGTATATCACGATGAATTTGGTATCAGGGGAAGTATATCTCTGCACGATCGATGCCATTTGTGTGTTAAGAACCCTAATTCTACATAGAAACAAAAAATTCTTAAATCTCTAAAAATGGTTGTGTTAGCGACAAGAATTGTAATATTGAACATTTGCTTTGGCTGTTGTTTTCCGAAATAAATGGATTTGGGGGTTATTTAGTATTTTATAGGGTGCTAGCAAATACTGTATCACTGACCTGTGAAGGGTTTTGTGTGCTATTTTGGGGGGAAAAAGAAAGCAAACATTATGTTCTAGTAGTCTGGTTCCCTGACCCTACTTTAGAAAAATTGGAGCAATTTATATAGAGTCAGGAAATTATTAGGTCGGGGAACTAGACTATTTCAAACGATTGTTGGCCGACAATCGTTGGGAAAACGATATAATTTTCCACTTTTCTTGAAAAAGACCAGGTGCCATGATTTCACAGGATGCTTGAAACAGCTGTTCATAGTCTAGTATGGTACAATGTATTTTGAATTAATTCAGTAGTTTTGTTTTTTGATGTTTGCAAATGTTGTATATTACCTTTAGCCGGCATGCTTTTCCGAAAAGAAAATGAGTTTTTAGACTATGTGTCCGGATCCTACGAAATGAGTCTTCAGGTTATTTTTTGACTTGTTAGTGTTTTACTTGCATTGAATAGAGCATACTTGGCTCTTCATCATTCTGATAATTTATATCACTCAGTTTGACATGCTGATAAATATGGAATTATTTGGGTGAAAACCTTGGTATACAGGGGCGGATCTAGGTTTTCACTAAGGGGGGGGGGGGGGGGGGGGGGGGGGGGGTTTACCTGAGGTGATTGGCCTACACACCCCAGCGTGCCGAATTTTCGACACCCGACACTGGTTTTTTTTTTTTTTTTCAGCCCAAGGGGGGGGTTTAAACCCCCAAAACCCCCCCCGTAGATCCGCCACTGGTATAAGTCATGTTTAAGCAGCAGCGTAGCCAGGGCTGTATCCATAGGAGGGCGAGTGGGGGAGGGGCTGGTTGTTACAGTGGGGGGCGCTCACTTTTTGTTTTATATATATATATATATATATATATATATATATTTAATACTATTATTTTCTGCGTTTGCAAAATTTTCAGTGGGGGGGGGGTGACGATTTTTTTATGGGGGGTGGGGCGTGTTCCCCCAATCCCCCCTTAGCTACGCCACTGTGTTTAAGTATGTGTAACTCAAAAGTAACTCTGGCGACTTGAGACTCATTTTGTTGGGTTGGGTGACATAATATACACAAAATACAAAATGTTAACATTTTGAATAGCTTTTTGTAAATTTGCAGCAGAATAAATTTGATTGTCAAACTGGTTCGTACAATGTTCTTGATGTGATGGTTAATCTTGCTTGTGCATGTCCGAATGTCACGGCTCTATACAACTTTATTACGGACTTAAATATAAATACGTTTCCTGGATTTGGGTGCCATTGTTAGATTTTGAGGGGCCTTGTATTATTTGGGGATTTGATTTGTATCCACACTTATTATTGCAGAATGCATGAAGGGTCGTCTCACAAGCACACACGATGTCAAATGTGTCAATTTCTGGCTCAAGATAATTAAGGTCTTTTAGAGATTAGACTTTCTTGTCATTATTTATCATTGAAGTCTATAAACGGTTGTTATGATGACATTCTTTTTTGTTGGTTCGATCTATCAGGGCCCAATTTCTTGGCTCTGCTAATCACAGCTTTCCGCGACTACGATCACTATTTTGCGCTAACAGCGCTAGCGGGAAAATTCTGCGCTAACCCTGTAAGCATAGAATCCTTAGTTACGGGATGTACGCATGCTCAGATGCCAAAATTCCCCGCTAACGCGTGGAATACGCTTGCATAAGCACAGAATTTTCTGCTACAGTAAGCGAGGATTTTTCACTAACGGTAAGCAGAGCCATGAAATTGGGCCCAGGTTTCTCGCTACATTCATCGTACGACATATTGACCAGGAGCCAGATTCACGTCTTAGCACCAAAAATTCTTGCTTAGTTAAAACAGGTTACCAGCCAAAAGGCCATGAGATTTTCATGCTAAGCAAACAACAGCTGAATGCCAGCCACAAGCGATATAAGTACACTTCACATTTGGTTAATAATCCTATATTTACCAAGGAAGACTTTTCATGCTAAGCAAATTATTGTGCTTAGCAGCTTCGTGAAATTGGCCCCAGATGGCATGTATAAGGCTGCAAGTTTCCAGTTTGAAAATTATCCGTGTAACCACGGGCTGACCACAATGTGCAGCATCATAATTTGTTAAATTTGGGCACAGGCTGATCACAATGTGCAGCATCATGATTGGTTAGATTTGGGCACGGGCTGACCACGATGTGCAGCATCATGATTGGTTAGATTTGGACACGGGCTGACCATGATGTGCAGCATCATGATTGGTTAGATTTGGGCACGAGCTGACCACGATGTGCGGCATCATGATTGGTTAGATTTGGACACGGGCTGACCACGATGTGCAGCATCATGATTGGTTAGATTTGGACACGGGCTGACCACGATGTGCAAGCATCATGATTGGTTAGATTTGGGCACGGGCTGACCACGATGCATGCATTGCATCATTGTGTAGTCTTGGTCAAGTGCAAGCAACCGCACTGAATGCCACCGTCCTTTTCCCATCATACACTGCACGTATATGCAGCCAACACGTAGCGAACTTTGTCTTGAGAAAAAACTAAAACCAGAGGTTATGGCCAACCCGGCCCCTACATACAGCGCACGTGCATTACATGCATTGTGCATTACGTACGGTTAACCGTGTAAATGTTTCTAAACTGCAGCCTTAGGCCCGGTTCATACTTCATGCGAATGCGAATGCGAAGCGAATTTATGACGTCAACGCCAAATATTCGCGCTGCAAATTCGCAAAAGTTGAACACATTTCAACTTGTGCGAATCTTCGCTGCGAATGTTTCATGACGTCAAATTCGCTTCGCATTCGCATTCGCATGAAGTATGAACTGGGCTTTAGGCATGTAGACAGTTTCATCAGTGCAAGCTGGATTGTCTTATCAGAACAATCATCTTGTACCGTTACCAAGGATCTTGCCCAAATTATTCCTAAAGCATGTCTAAAAAAGAACAATGATACATCTTGTACATGTTATTGACATTCTGAATGTGCATGTGTAACATCAGGACATTTCACTAGCATGTACGTGACTCTTGCAATGTGCTTATTGTACTTTTTATTGTTACACATCTATGTTCTGAACTCAAGAACGTTGGGAACGGATCTTCTTGCCTGATTTTCCTTGGATTATGTCATCTGCATCTTCCTGTATTTGTTTTAGTTCCTCTTCATTTCTTAAGGTATGAATCCAGTAGTGACAGCAACTTCTTTTAGCATTAGAAAGTGTCTTCTCTACGACCGCTTCACGGAGAATAAACTTCAAGAAGGGTAGCTTGAAATGTTCATAGCCAAGTTCTCCCAATGATTTCAACATCCTGGTTATTCTCAAGTAGTTATGTGATGACCTGCATACATTCAGAATACATGAAGTGATTGAGGATACCTGGAATTACCTTCAGAATTTGGTTATAAGCAAAGTACACCTTGGATGCAAACAGATTATTTGGTTCGTTCGATTAGCTTACACATGTAAGTAAAACTTACACGACACCTTTCAATTAGTCATCACGTGATACTCGTGTCTGCCCAGGTGTCAACCACTACTACCCCAGCTATAACGAGCGGGTCTCTGGTGGGTGTAATGATGTCACCGGGTAGTTAAAAATGTAAACATGGTGGGGAACTCAATTCGATGTCAGTAAATGTACAGATTTGACACAAATTGGAAAGCAAGAGTGACATTTTATAATTATGTCGTCATGGTCACGATTTTGCAGATAACAGTGAGTTTGTGTTTCAATTCTTTTTAAGTTCCCACCCCAAAACGACCTTTGACCTTAATTTTTCCCCAAATGCCTAGGCGAATACACCGCAGCATTTGATTAGCCTCATTTCGTGGCTTCCCTACGGTGTAACCTTGTGTTTTCAAGTTTATGCTATTCGAACACAACCAATGATTACAACATTTCTGCTGACCTGTTCAGATTCCTAAATCTTTCCCTCCAATTGTCCCCTCTTGCAATCCGTCCTGTTGTTCCATCTTTAAGGTGCATTCCCCAGAAATGAAGCATCAATTCATAGGACTTCAAGACACGTTGTCTCGCTTTGTGGTCACTACAAATCCTCTAGGAAAGGCAATTACCAAAATTGTTTAAATACAAATGTAAATAAAATCTGAACAACTCAAACCTATGACATTTGTAAAAAAAATAAAAAATTATACCGAATGCGTACAAAAATGTTGGCTTGGGTATTTCTCATGAATGAAAGATTAATCTGTAACTATCTGAACAGAGTTTTCACATGGGTCAATACTTCAGATATCTTCATGCCGAGTCCAATGACTTGTTATGATTGGCACACACAATGAAAGGAAGTTGATGAGTCATATCGGTCTTTGAGCAAATACCAATGCTGCAACACACATGCTTCTTTAAAGATCTTAATTTATCTCCAACCATTCCATCTGTTTAGAAGATGTACTTGTGGCAGTGTTGTAATTGAAAACCGGATAGAGCGAGACTGAGACCGAGACCTGTAGTTCCAAGACCGAGACCTGGAGTTCCGAGACCAAGACGGAGACAGAGACCTTCAAGAGACACCGAGACCAAGATGTTCCGAGACCGAGACCGCGGATATTACAGAGAAAAGAAATACATATTAATAAATAAAACAATTAATTGAAAGTAAACATTTATTGAATTTCTAACCTTTTTTTAATTGACGTCAGAAAATAGCAAGGAGAAAATTACATAAAAGAACAAATATGGGCCTGTCACGCTGCAGAAGTAACTACATGGAAAACAAGACGAAAAATCAGATGTTGATCATGTGGCAGTAGTCAAAATGCAAACGACATCAATATCAATATTCCAGTGTGGCCACAGCCCACAGCCCACAACCCACACCCCACATGATTACTATTACACAAATTGTTCGTCTCGATATCTCGTTCATGATCTCGTCATCACTGCAGTTTGACTGAGCCTTCAAAGGAAAAAAACAAAAACACCAAACTCTTCATAATAATTGTCCATATACCAGCTATCCTCAGTCATGTTTTTACACTGAGTGACTTCACTTTTTTCTTGCCATGTATAGTACATGTACCTCACTTAAGCAAAAAGTGGTTGCATTGAAGCAAAATGAGCTTTCTAGGATGTCTGCGCCCAGTCTTGACGGATGTGGTCGCATGTTAAGGCCTCTTGTTGAGAACTCTCTCATTTATGGGGCTACTCCCTGGGGTGTTAATTAGCCACAAAAAAATTTTTCTTTGGGGAAGATTGCTATTCATTGCAAACAGAAATTGTGCAACGTATGTAAATATTCTACTGTGCAGTGGGGATTCTTTACAACGAACAGTCCGCACTAGCAACAAAATACAATGATAACATGAACTACGGGTTATTAGTGAAGTGCCAAATGTTTATCTTATGACCAACGATACTGAACAAAGGCAACAAATGCAATGTAGGCCTAATCGACATTATAATATCATGAGCGATAAACCCTGCATAATTGCTGGTCTCAACTCGAGACCAGCCAAAATATCGAGACCAGAGGGTACGGAGACCGAGACCAGAGGGTACAGAGACCGAGACCAGAGGGTACGGAGACCGAGACCAAAGGGTAACGAGACCAAGACCAGCAGAAAGTGGTGTCAAGACTGGTTTTGAGACTGAGACCGGTCTTGAGACCTACAACACTGTTATGACTTGTAGGATCTATTTGATGATTTTTTTACCTTAGCCTCATGAGGTTGTAGTTCCTGAGATTGCCAATTCATTCCCATTTCTCTGATAGGAAACAACCTGTGTAGTGAAACAAAAACAGAACAAAAAGGGGCAACCACTGCTTTGTTTGGAGAGATTGGGGTGGAGATGGGGGGAGGGGAGAAAATCTACCACTGCATTCTTGTAACCTTCAGTCCATGTTGCAGCAGAGATCAACTGTTTTTATGTATTTTTCTATAAATAGGTTTTAAAAAGCCTACAACCAACATTATGGTAGAGCAACCGCGAGTGACTGAGTGCGTTTGTATAGCTATTCAGACCGTGGACCTTTAACAAAGAGGACAATAGGGTCCGCGATTGTGTCAAGGTCCACGATTGAAAATCGTGTACAAAACCAATGGGAGGCCTTCCGAAAAAGTTAGAGTATAAACAAAAGAGGGACAATAGGAGGTCCGCGATTGCCGGTGTTTACACACTTGTGTGAGTTTGTATATGCCGGCAATCGTGGACCTAGGACAAAAGAATTCGAGCAGAGACAAAGGGGTCTACGTTTGACCTAACGTCCACGATTGAAAATCGTGTACAAAACCAATGGGAGGCCTTCCGAAAAAGTTAGAGTACATGTATAAACAAAAGAGGAACAATGGGAGGTCCACGATTGCACCCGTTTACATGACTGTTTGGGTGGGTGGGTGTGCAGGCGGGTGGGATGGCGGGGGTCGGGTACATGGGTTTGTTTTTGCATTCAATTGGGGACCTTTCACAATAGAGGACAATATGGTCCCCTGTTGAGAAAGGTCCCCGGTTGAAAATCATGTAGAAAACCAATGAGGGTCCTTGCCAAAAAGTTAAAGTATGAACAATAGGAGGACAATAGAAGGTCCCTGATTGAAGGCGTGTACACACTTGTGTGAGTGGGAGGGTGGATAGAGAAGGATTGAGGGGACTGTAATGGCCTGCCCAATTTAACATTGCAGTTGTGTAATAGAAAGGTTTTCCCATCATTTAAAAAAATGCCTAAGAACAATTGCTGCATACCTGATGATTGCCTTGCAAACTGGCATTATATATTACACTCAGTGTTCTAGCCAGGGTAAAATTAAAGCGTCGGGGTATTTTGATCAAGGATGGAAAATGCGAGTGCAGAGTGCGACGTCCTTACGGCGTGGGGTCCAGGGGTTGCTTAAGGGGCCCGAAAATATTTGGATTTTTAGATGCTCTGTGGTGCAATCTGAGAAAATTCCTAGCCAATTTGCCTCGACTGTTTTGATCAAAAGCTTTTAAGATTACACACATGTATAAATGCAAAATTAGTTCATTTAAAATTGTTTATAATATACTCTTGCTGTTAAATGTATAGCGTAGTGGTAGCGTAGGGGCAGGATTCAAGCATAGTGATTTTCACAAAAGCGTAGTGGCTGCTACATGTAGCACACTTATTACACTGCAATAATTAAATATCCACTTCATCTTGGTCAACAGGTTTGTTCTCCAAATATAAATAAAAATATAGTGGATTTCTCCGGCCCCAGGCATGTAATTTGTTTCCTTGTATGTTAGAAGATGGAATGTTTGCGTCGGGGGATGACGTAAATTAGAACAGAGATGTTTTCTCCTTTGCCCTGTCCCGACGTAATATATGAAGCACTGTATACTCAGTGCTTTCCGAGAGCCTGTGTGAAAAAATTCATAGGCCAGCCGACCCTGGCAAGCTCGGTGGTCGAGTGGTTAAGACGTCTGCACTAGTAAACAGTAAGTCGTGGGTTCGAATCCCGCCCAAGTAAGCCTGTGAATTTTTTCACACAGGCTCTCGGAAAGCACTGAGTATACAGTGCTTCATATATTACGTCGGGACAGGGCAAAAGAGAAAACATCTCTGTTCTAATTCATTGTATGTTGTTGACTGCATCATTCAAGTGAGCTTACCATTGGATGTACCCATGGTGCTCCTCAAGCAAGCTGTAATTCCCAAACCAGTGTACATGCATTTTATCGATGAATGTACCTGTTAAGGTAAATACAAGTTATGTCTTTTTTTAGATATTACATCTTTACACACGAACATGATTATATGGATAACAAGAGGCAGCCATTTAATTTCCTTAATACTTGAAACTTCTTACTAGAAATTTGTTTACTTAAATTGCAAAGGCTGTGTTATCCGATTTAAAGTGAGACGAATCCATCATCACCTTTTTGATGTCCAGAAAAATGTCTTCAATTTTCAACAGGGCCCGTAAGAATAGTAGTAACATAACAGATGAATACACCCTGCTTACATGTACATGAAGCCATCAATACACAATACATTCAGGAAAACAAATAGTTTCATAGTGACACTGCACAATGGAAAATATTGTTACCAAGTAAAAGCCAATCTGAAAGGCCTTACCCCTTTCAGCAAAGGGTAACGTTATGCGTTAGTTTCTTTTTGCATTCGCTAACTTTCCATTTGTTCTGATCTGGGGCCAATATCACAGCGATGCTAAGCACAATAATTTGCTTAGCATGAAAAGTCTTCCTTGGTAAATACAGGATTACCAACCAAAGTTTGATGTGAAATGTATCACTTGTGGCTGGCAAAATTAGCTGTTGTTTGACAAGCATGAAAATCCCATGGCCTTTTTACTGGTAACCTGTTTTAACTAAGCAAGACATTTTAGTGCAAAGACATTTTTTGTGCTGATGAGCAGCTCCGTGAAATTGGCCCATGATTTACTAAAAGTACACACACACAAATTCACAGAAGAATTACCAGACAAGTTATTCATTGATGATAAGCAAGTATGAAAGAAAAAACATTGCATACCTCTCGGTTTGGATTCAATCTGATTGTTGTAAAACCTCCAGTTGTCATTCAGACTCACGTTGTCTTTCTTGTTCTAAGTAACACAAGATGACAGTATAAGGATTAACTGCATGAGTCACCACCATCCTTTGTTTAAAATCTTCTCGCAGACAGAATATTAACCATAACTTCATTGCATCTTCATTGCATTTGATAAAGTACAATGTAGCTGTATCTAGGAAAGCTTATGTGATAATGTTACTCTAAAAGTGCTACCTTCAATATTTTTCTTGCTTTAAGAAAAAATGTTTTTAACAAGCTTTTAACCAAGTGATAAAAAGCAGCTTCCAAAGTGGCATGAAGAACCTTAGACAAACAGGTAGCCGGCCCAAATGCCCCAGACATGCTTAGCTGAAAGTGTATTTTCAAAAAGAAGTACTTTTGAACTATTTCCTTTCTCCATGAGTTTATTGAGGTAAAAAGGTAGCGTAAATTTACCCTTTGTTTCTTTATCAGAAATATAAGAATTATAAACTAATGCTTCCAAAATCTAATACAGCAATAGCTTGTAAAAAATTATGTTAAATTTAAAAATTGTAAGAACAAATTGAGATCTGTGAAATTCAGCAGTAAGTGGTAGGTCTCATGACTAAGTCAATAGAAGAAAAGCTGTAGACAACCATGTAACATACAGCACTGAACACTGATTTGATCTGCACACTGATTTGATCTGCACACTCCGTTTGATCTGCACACTCTGTTACTCTGTTTGATCTGCACACTCGGACCGGGCAGAGCACTCGGCCTGGGCAGAGCACTCGGACCGGGCAGGGCACTCGGACCGGGCAGGGCACTCGGACCGGGCAGGGCACTCGGACCGGGCAGAGCACTCGGCCTGGGCAGGGCACTCGGACCGGGCAGGGCACTCGGACCGGGCAGGGCACTCGGACCGGGCAGGGCACTCGGACCGGGCAGGGCACTCGGACCGGGCAGGGCACTCGGACCGGGCAGGGCACTCGGACCGGGCAGGGCACTCGGACCGGGCAGGGCACTCGGACCGGGCAGGGCACTCGGACCGGGCAGGGCACTCGGACCGGGCAGGGCACTCGGACCGGGCAGGGCACTCGGACCGGGCAGGGCACTCGGACCGGGCAGGGCACTCGGACCGGGCAGGGCACTCGGACCGGGCAGAGCACTCGGACCGGGCAGAGCACTCGGACCGGGCAGAGCACTCGACCGAGATCTACGAAATCAGCAGTAAGTAGTAGGTCTCAATAGCACTCTAACCCTAACCCCAAATCCTAACCCTAAACCTCTAACCCCCTAACCTCTAAACCTCTAACCCCCTAACCCTAACCCCAAATCCTAACCTCCTGACCCTCTGACCTGAAAGGCAGAGCACTCTGACTGAATAGCCCTTGCGGTAAGTCCGAGTGTCTCGTTTACTCCAATCTAATGCTACTTAAACATCAGTTGCATTAGCTTGCGTTATCTTGGGGCTATTTTTTTCCGCCAAAATTGATGATATATTGCAATATTTGCAAATTTAGCAATTTGTTGTGATTTTTTGTGAAATGCTGTTGCGCACCGGTGCAACAAGCGCAAGAATCCGCAAAAAATCACAGATTGCACTGCCTTGCGCTGCATTGCGCTTGTTGCCCATGCTTGCATTAGGCCTGTACACTGCTTGTGATGCATTGCGCTTGTTGCCCATGCTTGCATTAGGCCTGTACACTGCTTGTGATGCATTGCACTCGTTGCGCATGCTTGCATTAGGCCTGTACACTGCTTGTGATGCATTGCACTCGTTGCGCATGCTTGCATTAGGCCTGTACACTGCTTGTGATGCATTGCACTCGTTGCGCATGCTTGCATTAGGCCTGTACACTGCTTGTGATGCATTGCGCTTGTTGCCCATGCTTGCATTAGGCCTGTACACTGCTTGTGATGCATTGCGCTTGTTGCCCATGCTTGCATTAGGCCTGTACACTGCTTGTGATGCATTGCACTCGTTGCGCATGCTTGCATTAGGCCTGTACACTGCTTGTGATGCATTGCACTCGTTGCGCATGCTTGCATTAGGCCTGTACACTGCTTGTGATGCATTGCGCTTGTTGCCCATGCTTGCATTAGGCCTGTACACTGCTTGTGATGCATTGTGCTTGTTGCGCATGCTTGCATTAGGCCTGTACACTGCTTGTGATGCATTGCGCTTGTTGCCCATGCTTGCATTAGGCCTGTACACTGCTTGTGATGCATTGCACTCGTTGCGCATGCTTGCATTAGGCCTGTACACTGCTTGTGATGCATTGCACTCGTTGCGCATGCTTGCATTAGGCCTGTACACTGCTTGTGATGCATTGCGAAAAACGTCTAGCGCAGCTTGGCTGGCGCTATTTTGTGCTATTTTTGGGCAAGTTCAAAACTAGCGCAACAGCTTGCGAAGCCATTTCGCAAGCTAAATTTGCGCATGTTTTCTTAAGAACGCCTGCCCACCGCTGCGCTACTTGCGCTATTTTTTGCCTCGCAAGCTGGCGCAAACAGTTTCACAAGCTAACGCAGTTGGTTGGCAATGTACATAAGACCGACTATGTTTAATTAGGATATCATGTGATTTACTTACTGGATAGCCCTTGCGGTATGCCTCAGTGTCTCGTGCACTCCAAGCCATTGGTGACATTGAAGTAGACTGCTTCTTTCTTGGAGACTTGTGATGAGCTGATGGCTGCATGGAAAATTAAATACATGATTATTCTTCGTCAAACAATCCACAAGGGAAACTGGCAGGAGCGGGATTTGAACCTGCGACCTCCGGAATACCGTACCGGTGCTCTACCAACTGAGCTATCTTGCCCTATGTTGGCCGTCTCCCAAATTGTATCTTTGTTCGGGTGGGCGCTAGTCAGAAGTCATAAACCCAGAATGCCGTATAGCCAGGGATCACACCAAATTTTACGATACAACCTGGGAAGCGACCTTGTGGGGATCACTCAATGAGGATACGACTTTCTGGGTTTATGACTTCTGATTAGCGCCCACCGGTACGGTATTCCGGAGGTCGCAGGTTCGAATCCCGCTCCTGCCAGTTTTCTTTGTTCAGTTTGAACATGATTATTCTAATATAAACACAATTTATTTGAATGTTTACTTTCAATGTTTTTGACAATTGGCAAATGAAAATATTGTCCCTGATCCTTCAAATAGTGGGTAATCTGGTTTCGTATGCATACTGGCGAAATTTGTCAATGCACACAATTTTGCTGGGAGTAGATGAACACTTGCTAGTGGACAGGTTGCTTTTAATCTTTGCTGGACATGAACAGACATAATTCTACATAAAATCTGAGCAATAGTAGAAACCAAGTCGTCATAAGAGACAGTGATCTACAGATCACCTGCGTCACTGCAAGGGGGTGTGGCCATTTCTTTGGGGGGGGGGGGGGGGGGTGGTGGCTCACCTTAAAGAAGTCCAATGGTTTCTTTTTGGCTTCCACTGGCTGCGTGTCTGCTGAAGACTCACTTTCTGAATCACTAATCTGATGGACATTCTCTCCGTGTTTGTCGCTTTCTTCCTCATTGCTGACCTTGGTGGCCTTTTTGATATCACTACCAACAGAGGCAATTGAGTCTACTTGCTTTTCAGTTTGTGAATTTTGTTGGAGCGTCTTTTCAGGGAATATCTTACTTCTCTGTTTGGATTTATCATCATTGCTATGACAATTTTTAGCTGATTTTGACTCTGAAACTTTCAATTTGGACTTAGTAGATGTTTGTATTGAACACGTTGAAGTTGAACTTACAACATTGACTGATGACGGATCTTTGGCATAGAAATCATCCAGTCTACTTTGTTTTTGTTTTGTTTGATTTGAAACCTGCTTTTCATCTCTAAACTCAAGTGACACCTTTGCCTTCTTCTTCCCAAAACTTTGATTGTTTTGACTGTTTACGCCTCTTTTTCTGTTAACCGACATTGTCTTTCTTCAGCTCTTTTTCCTGTCTATCACCAATGGTTTGAGGTTATGATGTCTATCACATGTACATTTGTAAGTTGGCAACATGTAACAGCAACTCAGAAAGTCTGCAAGGAGAAAAGCAAACATTATAGCAAACTTTAATACCCAAAATACTGACGTGACTGAATAAAAACATCTCCACTATAAAACGTTAACAGATCATTTTTAACAATCTTACCAATGTTTGGGTTACTTTTCAGCAGTGTGATATAATGATCTCATCAGACTCAAATGAACTGTAATTGCTGTGTAACTTTTGTTAAAATGTAGCAACGACAAGGGATATTATGCCTTGTCTGCCGTCATTATTAATTTAATTAAACTGTCACAACTGGAATGAAATAATTCTATACTTTCAATGGCAATAAGTATATGCCCTGCCTGTCCGTGACTATAACTTTTACCACTGGTTGGGACATTTACAAATTTACATTGTAAGGAGGGTGCTGTATTTGGTGTGTATTTGGTGCGTCATTTTCTTAATGAAAAATTGTGATTAAAATTGACGATTAGGGGCGCCATTCACTTTACACGTTGCATTTAAAAAAATGTTTACCGCAATGTCCTTATTTTGATCCCGTAAAAGTTTTTTATGATTTCGCGGTGAAAATATCGTCCTTTGGCATAATTTTGCATTTGCAGCTGTAACTAATGGGAACTAGACAAAGAGTTCCATATCCGGCCATCTCCATGCTTGGACCATACCTCCATGCTTGGACCTTGTGCACAAAGTCTATGGCCATGGTAGCCCTATACTATGCCCCGCCGCACGAGTAGACTCACGCTCTGGGTTATGCGCTGCGTGCAAAAAGTTGGCGATTTTTTTGGTTTTTTAAATGGAAATCATTCGGCCTTAAACTCGGCATATAGGTTAACTTACCCAAGCATCTCAATATTTCACCATAATTAGGACTTTTTCATGGTTATATCTGGTGTAATTTGCCTTAAAATGTCCGACATGAACTGTTTACCCTTCTCAGCCGTATGGCGGAATCATGTCTACGTCTGCAGAGGCGCACACAGCTCATCGCACCAAAAAAACAGACGGTTGTTTTATGAAATACCATTAACTGGTGCATTGACTTCCAATTTCATTAAACAACCGTCTGTTTTTTTGGTGCGATGAGCTGTGTGCGCCGCCTGTGGGGGGTGCACTACACTAATTCATGTCCGAATTTATGCGCCAGCTCATCAACATAAAATGTATACCCCACAACTTTTTTTGAAAAAGGAGAGTTTGTGCCTCCAAAAATTGTGGGATTGTGTAAACATAGCCCAGCATCAACTCCCTGGTTTCTGGGCTTCCATCTGTGTGCAGACTTGATAAAATTACTGTTGAAAAATGGGTCCTATTTGCCCGAGAAAGTGGAGGGATGCCATGTTAAAAATGGCTGTTGATCGGCTTGGGAAATAGGACTTTTTTGGAGGTGGGTTTGTTTTGTGTCAATAATTAAAAATGTAATTGGTTAACCCCCTAAAAATAGAAAAGAAATGGACAGACAAAAGATCAGACAATAAGTGGCATTTGTTTGTGTAGACCCCAGTGATGCTGGGGTACAGGTTATTGGGCCCTGAACTTTGTTGATTTTACACTGTTGTCAATGGAGCTGGAATTAGTGTGGTGCACCCTGTGCAGACATGATTCCGCCATATTGAATTGGTCTTCACGGCTGAGAAGGGTAACTAATTATCTGCGTCAAGCTATCACCACATTCGGCACCACATTCAATCGTCAAGTGAGCCCGAAATTCAACACCGCATTCAGTGCCGTATTCGCTACTACGGTGCTCCGTAACGGACATCGGCTTAAAAGTATTTTTTTAAAACAGGAAATTGGTTGCTAATATGCGGTTGTTAATTCTGTTTCCTATTGATATTATTAAGTAGGACCGACGACGATTGTCTGTATGATAATTAACTTTGTGGATGGATATTTAACTTGTGAAAACATCGAGCTTTGTTTTTGTGTAAAACAAATGGTAGTGCATTAGCGATGCATACATGTGTACATTTTACGGCCAATACAAACTGGACGGGGTATATGTTGGAGTAAAGTGCCTCTCGTTTTTAAACCGATTGTAATGCCACCCTGAACTTTGGATAAATTTGAGGAGAGAATCCACTGAAGATGCTATGTTAATCTCATTTAGTTTCTATGTGTAGTTTTTCCACTCAAAGTCGGTGAACTCCAGCACCACATTCAAAATGTATATAGCGGTAAAAGCACACCAAATAGTGTCTACGTGAAATTTAATGTGAGGGACCCACTTGCAAATTGACCTGTCATTTTCAAACCAATTTCGATGCCACCCTGACTCTTTGACATCCACTAGATGGGGAATATATTTGGATCCTTTTCAAATATCTTGAACTTTCTATGCATAGTTTTCCTATAATTTAGGAATCAAAAATAGGGCGGTGATACGATTACCGCATACAAACGCACCCAGCCTTTCGTGTACAAGCCATCAATACACGGGTACATTACACTATAGCACGTAGCCTATGGTGGGCGGGGTATGTTCTTGAAAGTGCCCCTCATTTTAAAACCGATTGTGATGCCAACCTGAACTTTGGAGAAATTGGAGGAGAGAACCCACTGAAGATGCTATGTTAATCTCATTATGTTTCTATGTGTAGTTTTTCCACCTGAACTCCAGCACCACATTTAAAATGTATACGTGCAGCGCTGAAAGTCACATGCATCAGCGCCAACGTATTATATGGGGGACCCCGCTTGCAAATCGACCTGTAATTTCCAAATGCATTACGATGCCACCCTGGGACTTTCCCAACTACTAGACGAGGAATAGATTATGACGATCTTTCAATTTCTTGCACTTTCTATGCATAGTTTTAACACAGTTTATCGTCAAAATGTGGTATAAATTTGGGACATTCATACGATGACCGCATACAAACTACACGTGTACATTACACAGGCCAACACGGCCAATACTGGACGGGGTGTATGTTCGAGTAAGTGCCTCTGGTTTTGAAACTGATTGCGACGCCACCCTGAACTTTGAATAAATTATAGGAGAGAATCTACTGAAGATGCTATGTTAATCTCATTCAGTTTCTATATGTAGTTTTTCTACTAAAAGTCGGGGAACTCCAGCACCACATTCAAAATGTATATAGCGGTAAAAGCACACCCAAGCGTCTACTTGAAATTTAATGTGAGGGACCCACTTGCAAATTGACCTGTCATTTTCAAACACATTGCGCGCGCTCTCAACAGCACGATCAGCATAAAGTTGTTTACTGTGACATTGAGATCCTCGTTTTCAAACGCGGAAGTACGCAGATCGGCGCTAAACTCGTCGTTGTGGGATTCATCTATTCGCTGTGTTGGCCGGTGTAATGTACACGTGTATATTGTATGCAGGCATCGTATCAATGTCCCAAACTGATACCACATTTTGACGATAAACTGTGTTAAAACTATGCATAGAAAGTGCAAGAAATTGAAAGATCGTCATAATCTATTCCTCGTCTAGTAGTTGGGAAAGTCCCAGGGTGGCATCGTAATGCATTACGAAATTACAGGCCGATTTGCAAGCGGGGTCCCCCCATATTATACGTTGGCGCTGATGCATGTGACTTTCAGCGCTGCACGTATACATTTTGAATGTAGTGCTGGAGTTCAGGTGGAAAAACTACACATAGAAACTGAATGAGATTAACATAGCATCTTCAGTGGGTTCTCTCCTCTAATTTCTTCAAAGTTCAGGCTGGCATCACAATCGGTTTAAAAATGAGAGGCACTTTCAAGAACATACCCCGTCCACCATACGCTACGTGCTATATTGTAATGTACCCGTGTACACAAAAGGCTGTGTGCGTTTTTATACGGTAATCGTATCGCCGCCCTAATTTTGATCCGTGATTTGACGATAAATTATAGGAAAACTATGCATAGAAAGTTCAAAATATATTTGAAAAGATCCAAATATATACCCCATCTAGTGGATGTCAAAGAGTCAGGGTGGCATCGAAATGGGTTTAAAAATGACAGGTCAATTTGCAAGTGGGTCCCTCACATTAAATTTCACGCAGACACTATTGGGTGTGCTTTTACCGCTATATACATTTTGAATGTGGTGCTGGAGTTCAGGTGGACAAACTACACATAGAAACTGAATGAGATTAACATAGCATCTTCAGTGGATTCTCTTCTCCAATTTCTCCAAAGTTCAGGTTGGCATCACAATCGGTTTAAAAATGAGAGGCACTTAATCGAACATACAGTTTGTATTGGGCGTGTTGGCTGGTGTATACACGTGTATATTGTATGCGGTCATCGTATCAATGTCCCAAATTGATACCACATTTTGACGATAAACTGTGTTAAAACTATGCATAGAAAATGCAAGAAATTGAAAGATCGTCATAATCTATTCCTCGTCTAGTAGTTGGGAAAGTCCCAGGGTGGCATCGTAATGCATTTGGAAATTACAGGTCGATTTGCAAGCGGGGTCCCCCATATTATACGTTGGCGCTGATGCATGTGACTTTCAGCGCTGCACGTATACATTTTGAATGTAGTGCTGGAGTTCAGGTGGAAAAACTACACATAGAAACTGAATGAGATTAACATAGCATCTTCAGTGGATTCTCTTCTCCAATTTCTCCAAAGTTCAGGTTGGCATCACAATCGGTTTAAAAATGAGAGGCACTTAATCGAACATACAGTTTGTATTGGGCGTGTTGGCTGGTGTATACACGTGTATATTGTATGCGGTCATCGTATCAATGTCCCAAATTGATACCACATTTTGACGATAAACTGTGTTAAAACTATGCATAGAAAATGCAAGAAATTGAAAGATCGTCATAATCTATTCCTCGTCTAGTAGTTGGGAAAGTCCCAGGGTGGCATCGTAATGCATTTGGAAATTACAGGTCGATTTGCAAGCGGGGTCCCCCATATTATACGTTGGCGCTGATGCATGTGACTTTCAGCGCTGCACGTATACATTTTTAATGTGGTGCTGGAGTTCAGGTGGAAAAACTACACATAGAAACTGAATGAGATTAACATAGCATCTTCAGTGGATTCTCTCCTCCAATTTCTCTAAAGTTCAGGTTGGCATCACAATCGGTTTAAAAATGAGAGGCACTTTCAAGAACATACCCCGTCCAGCATAGGCTACGTGCTATAGTGTAATGTACCCGTGTATTGATGGCTTGTACACGAAAGGCTGGGTGCGTTTGTATGCGGTAATCGTATCACCGCCCTATTTTTGATCCGTGATTTGACGATAAATTATAGGAAAACTTTGCATAGAAAGTTCAAGATATTTGAAAAGGATCCAAATATATTCCCCATCTAGTGGATGTCAAAGAGTCAGGGTGGCATCGAAATGGGTTTGAAAATGACAGGTCAATTTGCAAGTGGGTCCCTCACATTAAATTTCACGTAGACGCTATTGGGTGTGCTTTTACCGCTATATACATTTTGAATGTGGTGCTGGAGTTCCGACTTTTAGTGGAAAAACTACACATAGAAACTGAATGAGATTAACATAGCATCTTCAGTGGTTCTCTCCTCATATTTATCCAAAGTTCAGGGTGGCATTACAATCGGTTTAAAAACGAGAGGCACTTCACTCCAACATATACCCCGTCCAGTTTGTATTGCCATGAAATGTACACGTGTATGCATCGCTAATGCACTACCATTTTATTTACACAAAAACAAAGCTCATTGTTTTCACAAGTTAAATATCCGTCCACAAAGTTAATTATCATACAGACAATCGTCGTCGGTCCTACTTTATATTATCAATAGGAAACAGAATTAACAACCGCATATTAGCAAACAATTTCCTGTTTTTTTTAAATACTTTTAAGCCGATGTCCGTTACGGAGCACCGTAGTAGCGAATACGGCGCTGAATGCGGTGTTGAATTTCGGGCTCACTTGACGATTGAATGTGGTGCCGAATGTGGTGATAGCTTGACGCAGATTAACTAATTACAGTTCATGTCGGACATTTTAAGGCAAATTACACCAGATAGAACCATGAAAAAGTCCTAATTATGGTGAAATATTGAGATGCTTGGGTAAGTGAACCTATATGCCGAGTTTAAGGCCGAATGATTTCCATTTAAAAAACCAAAAAAATCGCCAACTTTTTGGACGCAGCGCAGTATGACTGGCCCAGAGCGTGAGTCTACTCGTGCGGCGGGGCATAATAGTATAGGGCTATGGCCATGGCAGAACAAGTATTTTCAAAGAAAAAGTTAACAAATTTTCCCTCCTAAATTCATGTTTCTTCATTAGATTTACACTTTTTTGTAGTTTTAAAGTCATATTAAGGGAAAATAAGTGATGGTCGGATATTACTTCCACAAATGTAACTTAAGGCTCTCCGTTAGCCTTACAACGATATTCCTTTTTGGACCCCGTAACTCAATGGGATTTGCAATACGCTCTTGGGAGATCAGTTACAATGTTCTAGAATTTCACTTTCCCAAACGTTAATCTCCCCAGAAGGTTATCCAATCCCTGCTACATATCTTTGAGACTTTTGCGGCACATTTGCGGAACATTGAAACGGACAATTTATTGGGTAATGGAGTTTTTACTCACCAACCGACGTATTCAGCCGAGATGAACATGGCGTCGCACAGCTGACTACAGTCCACCAGACGGCGCATGCGCGTGAAGTTTTCGAAGAGATTTCGGGCTCGACCATTTTTTTTAAGGGGGGTGGGTAAGGGTTGTGCTGGGTGGGCATCCTAGAGACAAAAACTGCAGGGGGAGCAATACTGCTTGCAAGCACGAGGCTATTATCCCCTTGTGATTTGTGTTGTTTCGACTGTTGCATCATCTAAAAATAGCTACGTGGCTACCCGCCATGAAATTTAGACGTATGGGCATAACAAACATTGTCAGGCTAAGGATTAAGGAACCACACTAGGTATTATCGCGCTATTAATTAATTACATTCCACACATCACCGTCGCGTTGCGCGATGTAGACAAGATTCCCCCCTCCCCCCCCCCCCCCCCCCCCCTTCAAAAAATGGTTACCGTTTGGGAAAGTGGAATTTACCGTTTGGGAAAGTGGAATTCTAGAACATTGTAACTGATCTCCCAAGAGCGTATTGCAAATCCCATTGAGTTACGGGGTCCAAAAAGGAATATCGTTGTAAGGCTAACGGAGAGCCTTACATTTTTGGAAGTAGCCGGATATGGAACTCTTTCCGTCACGCGTCACACATTTTTGACGTTGCGTTGCTGTTGGCATTGCAAATACAAGAATATTGAAGAAGGAGGGGTTGATTGTGTTTTTTCAAAAATTTTCCCAGATTATACTGTTTCCGACTGATTTTGGTTGTGGTCTTAAAGTAAAATCTTTCCAAACCATACCTTCCTCTATTGTTAAACATTGAACTAAAACTTGGTTTTTCCCACACCTGATCCTCCTCAGCTACATGCGTTTAATCGTATACACGTAACATAAAATACGAAGTGAAAAAAGCTGCCCCATATCCGGCAGCATATGCACTGAGTAGTATAAAATATAAGCACATTTTGAAAAATTTCCTCATTGTCGTTTTGGAGTAGTGGTCCCGTAAACTCCAGTACCGGATGAAATTATTGTTGTTTTCCCGTCCTGTGCGTGTGAATAGAATATAATCCTTAGTGGTGGGGTTAACGGAACTGCCCATAAGTCCAGTTATACATCGTCAGCCACCCTATATTTTCTGATGTATAAAGGCAAGATATATGGCTAAAATATAAGCAAATTTTGAAAAATTGTCTTTTTTCTCGTTTTGGAGTAGTGGTCCCGTAAACTCCAGCACCGGATTTAATTCTTGTTGTTTTCCCGTCTTGTGCGTGTGAATAGAATATAATCCTTAGTGATGGGGTTAACGGAACTGTCCATAAGTCCAGTTATACACCGTCAGCGCACCCTATATTTTCTGATGTATAAAGGCAAGATATATGGCTAAAATATAAGCACATTTTCAAATATTTTCTTATTGTCGTTTTGGAGCAGTGGTCCCGTAAACTCCAGCACCGGATTAAATTCTTGTTGTTTTCCCGTCCTGTGCGTGTGAATAGAATAACATCCTTAGTGATGGGGTTAACGGAACTGTCCATAAGTCCAGTTATACATCGTCAGCCACCCTATATTTTCTCATGTATAAAGGCAAGATATATGGCTAAAATATAAGCACATTTTGAAAAATTTCCTTTTTCTCGTTTTGAAGTAGTGGTCCCGTAAACTCCAGCACCGGATTTAATTCTTGTTGTTTTCCCGTCTTGTGCGTGTGAATATAATATAATCCTTAGTGATGGGGTTAACGGAACTGTCCATAAGTCCAGTTATACATCGTCAGCAATCCTATATTTTCTGATGTATAAAGGCAAGATATATAGCTAAAATATGATCCGACCACGATCCGACCACGATCCGACCACGATCCGACCACGATCCGACCACGATCCGACCAGGAACCGACCAGGAACCGACCACGAACCGACCACGAACCGACCACGAACCGACCACGAACCGACCACGAACCGACCACGAACCCACCACGAACCCACCACGAACCCACCACGAACCCACCACGAACCCACCACGAACCCACCACGAACCCACCACGAACCCACCACGAACCCACCACGAACCCACCACGAACCCACCACGAACCCACCACGAACCCACCACGAACCCACCACGAACCCACCACGAACCCACCACGAACCCACCACGAACCCACCACGAACCCACCACGAACCCACCACGAACCCACCACGAACCCACCACGAACCCACCACGAACCCACCACGAACCCACCACGAACCCACCACGAACCCACCACGAACCCACCACGAACCCACCACGAACCCACCACGAACCCACCACGAACCCACCACGAACCCACCACGAACCCACCACGAACCCACCACGAACCCACCACGAACCCACCACGAACCCACCACGAACCCACCACGAACCCACCACGAACCCACCACGAACCCACCACGAACCCACCACGAACCCACCACGAACCCACCACGAACCCACCACGAACCCACCACGAACCCACCACGAACCCACCACGAACCCACCACGAACCCACCACGAACCCACCACGAACCCACCACGAACCCACCACGAACCCACCACGAACCCACCACGAACCCACCACGAACCCACCACGAACCCACCACGAACCCACCACGAACCCACCACGAACCCACCACGAACCCACCACGAACCCACCACGAACCCACCACGAACCCACCACGAACCCACCACGAACCCACCACGAACCCACCACGAACCCACCACGAACCCACCACGAACCCACCACGAACCCACCACGAACCCACCACGAACCCACCACGAACCCACCACGAACCCACCACGAACCCACCACGAACCCACCACGAACCCACCACGAACCCACCACGAACCCACCACGAACCCACCACGAACCCACCACGAACCCACCACGAACCCACCACGAACCCACCACGAACCCACCACGAACCCACCACGAACCCACCACGAACCCACCACGAACCCACCACGAACCCACCACGAACCCACCACGAACCCACCACGAACCCACCACGAACCCACCACGAACCCACCACGAACCCACCACGAACCCACCACGAACCCACCACGAACCCACCACGAACCCACCACGAACCCACCACGAACCCACCACGAACCCACCACGAACCCACCACGAACCCACCACGAACCCACCACGAACCCACCACGAACCCACCACGAACCCACCACGAACCCACCACGAACCCACCACGAACCCACCACGAACCCACCACGAACCCACCACGAACCCACCACGAACCCACCACGAACCCACCACGAACCCACCACGAACCCACCACGAACCCACCACGAACCCACCACGAACCCACCACGAACCCACCACGAACCCACCACGAACCCACCACGAACCCACCACGAACCCACCACGAACCCACCACGAACCCACCACGAACCCACCACGAACCCACCACGAACCCACCACGAACCCACCACGAACCCACCACGAACCCACCACGAACCCACCACGAACCCACCACGAACCCACCACGAACCCACCACGAACCCACCACGAACCCACCACGAACCCACCACGAACCCACCACGAACCCACCACGAACCAACCACGAACCAACCACGAACCAACCAGTGTAAAACTAACTACACGAAGGATACAAATCGTGAACTACACGTTAGACGTAACACTCCCTAGCAACAAACAAATAGTCTGTACTCGTACTCCCGTGGCTGTGGATTTTATGTGTGTAGACAACGCAACATTATAGGGTACCAAACAACCTTACAAAACGATAATTTTTGGTATCTGTTCTGATGAAGAGATTGACGTAAGTAAGTAAAGATGCTCGATTTGTACGGCCACACAACACTTGGTATTCTCATGAAGAAATAAAATGTCTCCATGGTATTCTTGACAACACGTAGTACGTACCAATAAAACTTAAGTAAATAGAGCCTAAAAATAGGGAAAGTTTCCTGCCTGTTTCTCTACTCCTTATAAACCTGCTTTTCAACGTGCTCAAATGCATTTTGTGGGTAACGTTAGGGCCTAACGTTATGGAGGCCAACCAATTTGATAATATAAACCTAACGTTATGCACTGTGAACCAGTTAGTTTTATGCTATAAATATCTGTCATGAGTTGAGTGATACTTTTTTCACATTTCCTTGCCTGGAAAATAATAACCAGAAAAATCAATTTTGAATGAAAAGGTTTATTAGGGAATCCCTCTGTTTTTATTCCTCCATAGACCTTATCGCAAATACCGCCTGGATGAGATGTCACAATGGTTACTAGGGACGTGAGAAAGAAACGCGCACCAAAATCGCTCCCATTTCCTTCCCACAATCCCTTTTGACCATTGTGACGTCTCAACCAGGCGGTATTTGCGATGGTCTATGATCATGCTCTCATCAGGGTACCAGTTTATACTGATGAGTGCAACTCTCTCGAATTAGAAGTAGGCCTGCAGCTAATAATGTCACATTACTTAGCTAATCAGAAAAGGATTTTGCAACTATGGCAACCAACATGTGATCAATGCACGTCCAATCACGTCCGTGCTATAGTGTAATGTACCCGTGTATTGATGGCTTGTACACGAAAGGCTGGGTGCGTTTGTATGCGGTAATCGTATCACCGCCCTATTTTTGATCCGTGATTTGACGATAAATTATAGGAAAACTTTGCATAGAAAGTTCAAGATATTTGAAAAGGATCCAAATATATTCCCCATCTAGTGGATGTCAAAGAGTCAGGGTGGCATCGAAATGGGTTTGAAAATGACAGGTCAATTTGCAAGTGGGTCCCTCACATTAAATTTCACGTAGACGCTATTGGGTGTGCTTTTACCGCTATATACATTTTGAATGTGGTGCTGGAGTTCCGACTTTTAGTGGAAAAACTACACATAGAAACTGAATGAGATTAACATAGCATCTTCAGTGGTTCTCTCCTCATATTTATCCAAAGTTCAGGGTGGCATTACAATCGGTTTAAAAACGAGAGGCACTTCACTCCAACATATACCCCGTCCAGTTTGTATTGCCATGAAATGTACACGTGTATGCATCGCTAATGCACTACCATTTTATTTACACAAAAACAAAGCTCATTGTTTTCACAAGTTAAATATCCGTCCACAAAGTTAATTATCATACAGACAATCGTCGTCGGTCCTACTTTATATTATCAATAGGAAACAGAATTAACAACCGCATATTAGCAAACAATTTCCTGTTTTTTTTAAATACTTTTAAGCCGATGTCCGTTACGGAGCACCGTAGTAGCGAATACGGCGCTGAATGCGGTGTTGAATTTCGGGCTCACTTGACGATTGAATGTGGTGCCGAATGTGGTGATAGCTTGACGCAGATTAACTAATTACAGTTCATGTCGGACATTTTAAGGCAAATTACACCAGATAGAACCATGAAAAAGTCCTAATTATGGTGAAATATTGAGATGCTTGGGTAAGTGAACCTATATGCCGAGTTTAAGGCCGAATGATTTCCATTTAAAAAACCAAAAAAATCGCCAACTTTTTGGACGCAGCGCAGTATGACTGGCCCAGAGCGTGAGTCTACTCGTGCGGCGGGGCATAATAGTATAGGGCTATGGCCATGGCAGAACAAGTATTTTCAAAGAAAAAGTTAACAAATTTTCCCTCCTAAATTCATGTTTCTTCATTAGATTTACACTTTTTTGTAGTTTTAAAGTCATATTAAGGGAAAATAAGTGATGGTCGGATATTACTTCCACAAATGTAACTTAAGGCTCTCCGTTAGCCTTACAACGATATTCCTTTTTGGACCCCGTAACTCAATGGGATTTGCAATACGCTCTTGGGAGATCAGTTACAATGTTCTAGAATTTCACTTTCCCAAACGTTAATCTCCCCAGAAGGTTATCCAATCCCTGCTACATATCTTTGAGACTTTTGCGGCACATTTGCGGAACATTGAAACGGACAATTTATTGGGTAATGGAGTTTTTACTCACCAACCGACGTATTCAGCCGAGATGAACATGGCGTCGCACAGCTGACTACAGTCCACCAGACGGCGCATGCGCGTGAAGTTTTCGAAGAGATTTCGGGCTCGACCATTTTTTTTAAGGGGGGTGGGTAAGGGTTGTGCTGGGTGGGCATCCTAGAGACAAAAACTGCAGGGGGAGCAATACTGCTTGCAAGCACGAGGCTATTATCCCCTTGTGATTTGTGTTGTTTCGACTGTTGCATCATCTAAAAATAGCTACGTGGCTACCCGCCATGAAATTTAGACGTATGGGCATAACAAACATTGTCAGGCTAAGGATTAAGGAACCACACTAGGTATTATCGCGCTATTAATTAATTACATTCCACACATCACCGTCGCGTTGCGCGATGTAGACAAGATTCCCCCCTCCCCCCCCCCCCCCCCCCCCCTTCAAAAAATGGTTACCGTTTGGGAAAGTGGAATTCTAGAACATTGTAACTGATCTCCCAAGAGCGTATTGCAAATCCCATTGAGTTACGGGGTCCAAAAAGGAATATCGTTGTAAGGCTAACGGAGAGCCTTACATTTTTGGAAGTAGCCGGATATGGAACTCTTTCCGTCACGCGTCACACATTTTTGACGTTGCGTTGCTGTTGGCATTGCAAATACAAGAATATTGAAGAAGGAGGGGTTGATTGTGTTTTTTCAAAAATTTTCCCAGATTATACTGTTTCCGACTGATTTTGGTTGTGGTCTTAAAGTAAAATCTTTCCAAACCATACCTTCCTCTATTGTTAAACATTGAACTAAAACTTGGTTTTTCCCACACCTGATCCTCCTCAGCTACATGCGTTTAATCGTATACACGTAACATAAAATACGAAGTGAAAAAAGCTGCCCCATATCCGGCAGCATATGCACTGAGTAGTATAAAATATAAGCACATTTTGAAAAATTTCCTCATTGTCGTTTTGGAGTAGTGGTCCCGTAAACTCCAGTACCGGATGAAATTATTGTTGTTTTCCCGTCCTGTGCGTGTGAATAGAATATAATCCTTAGTGGTGGGGTTAACGGAACTGCCCATAAGTCCAGTTATACATCGTCAGCCACCCTATATTTTCTGATGTATAAAGGCAAGATATATGGCTAAAATATAAGCAAATTTTGAAAAATTGTCTTTTTTCTCGTTTTGGAGTAGTGGTCCCGTAAACTCCAGCACCGGATTTAATTCTTGTTGTTTTCCCGTCTTGTGCGTGTGAATAGAATATAATCCTTAGTGATGGGGTTAACGGAACTGTCCATAAGTCCAGTTATACACCGTCAGCGCACCCTATATTTTCTGATGTATAAAGGCAAGATATATGGCTAAAATATAAGCACATTTTCAAATATTTTCTTATTGTCGTTTTGGAGCAGTGGTCCCGTAAACTCCAGCACCGGATTAAATTCTTGTTGTTTTCCCGTCCTGTGCGTGTGAATAGAATAACATCCTTAGTGATGGGGTTAACGGAACTGTCCATAAGTCCAGTTATACATCGTCAGCCACCCTATATTTTCTCATGTATAAAGGCAAGATATATGGCTAAAATATAAGCACATTTTGAAAAATTTCCTTTTTCTCGTTTTGAAGTAGTGGTCCCGTAAACTCCAGCACCGGATTTAATTCTTGTTGTTTTCCCGTCTTGTGCGTGTGAATATAATATAATCCTTAGTGATGGGGTTAACGGAACTGTCCATAAGTCCAGTTATACATCGTCAGCAATCCTATATTTTCTGATGTATAAAGGCAAGATATATAGCTAAAATATGATCCGACCACGATCCGACCACGATCCGACCACGATCCGACCACGATCCGACCACGATCCGACCAGGAACCGACCAGGAACCGACCAGGAACCGACCACGAACCGACCACGAACCGACCACGAACCGACCACGAACCCACCACGAACCCACCACGAACCCACCACGAACCCACCACGAACCCACCACGAACCCACCACGAACCCACCACGAACCCACCACGAACCCACCACGAACCCACCACGAACCCACCACGAACCCACCACGAACCCACCACGAACCCACCACGAACCCACCACGAACCCACCACGAACCCACCACGAACCCACCACGAACCCACCACGAACCCACCACGAACCCACCACGAACCCACCACGAACCCACCACGAACCCACCACGAACCCACCACGAACCCACCACGAACCCACCACGAACCCACCACGAACCCACCACGAACCCACCACGAACCCACCACGAACCCACCACGAACCCACCACGAACCCACCACGAACCCACCACGAACCCACCACGAACCCACCACGAACCCACCACGAACCCACCACGAACCCACCACGAACCCACCACGAACCCACCACGAACCCACCACGAACCCACCACGAACCCACCACGAACCCACCACGAACCCACCACGAACCCACCACGAACCCACCACGAACCCACCACGAACCCACCACGAACCCACCACGAACCCACCACGAACCCACCACGAACCCACCACGAACCCACCACGAACCCACCACGAACCCACCACGAACCCACCACGAACCCACCACGAACCCACCACGAACCCACCACGAACCCACCACGAACCCACCACGAACCCACCACGAACCCACCACGAACCCACCACGAACCCACCACGAACCCACCACGAACCCACCACGAACCCACCACGAACCCACCACGAACCCACCACGAACCCACCACGAACCCACCACGAACCCACCACGAACCCACCACGAACCCACCACGAACCCACCACGAACCCACCACGAACCCACCACGAACCCACCACGAACCCACCACGAACCCACCACGAACCCACCACGAACCCACCACGAACCCACCACGAACCCACCACGAACCCACCACGAACCCACCACGAACCCACCACGAACCCACCACGAACCCACCACGAACCCACCACGAACCCACCACGAACCCACCACGAACCCACCACGAACCCACCACGAACCCACCACGAACCCACCACGAACCCACCACGAACCCACCACGAACCCACCACGAACCCACCACGAACCCACCACGAACCCACCACGAACCCACCACGAACCCACCACGAACCCACCACGAACCCACCACGAACCCACCACGAACCCACCACGAACCCACCACGAACCCACCACGAACCCACCACGAACCCACCACGAACCCACCACGAACCCACCACGAACCCACCACGAACCCACCACGAACCCACCACGAACCCACCACGAACCCACCACGAACCCACCACGAACCCACCACGAACCCACCACGAACCCACCACGAACCCACCACGAACCCACCACGAACCCACCACGAACCCACCACGAACCCACCACGAACCCACCACGAACCCACCACGAACCCACCACGAACCCACCACGAACCCACCACGAACCCACCACGAACCCACCACGAACCCACCACGAACCCACCACGAACCCACCACGAACCCACCACGAACCCACCACGAACCCACCACGAACCCACCACGAACCCACCACGAACCCACCACGAACCCACCACGAACCCACCACGAACCCACCACGAACCCACCACGAACCCACCACGAACCCACCACGAACCCACCACGAACCCACCACGAACCCACCACGAACCAACCACGAACCAACCACGAACCAACCACGAACCAACCACGAACCAACCACGAACCAACCACGAACCAACCACGAACCAACCACGAACCAACCACGAACCAACCACGAACCAACCACGAACCAACCACGAACCAACCAGTGTAAAACTAACTACACGAAGGATACAAATCGTGAACTACACGTTAGACGTAACACTCCCTAGCAACAAACAAATAGTCTGTACTCGTACTCCCGTGGCTGTGGATTTTATGTGTGTAGACAACGCAACATTATAGGGTACCAAACAACCTTACAAAACGATAATTTTTGGTATCTGTTCTGATGAAGAGATTGACGTAAGTAAGTAAAGATGCTCGATTTGTACGGCCACACAACACTTGGTATTCTCATGAAGAAATAAAATGTCTCCATGGTATTCTTGACAACACGTAGTACGTACCAATAAAACTTAAGTAAATAGAGCCTAAAAATAGGGAAAGTTTCCTGCCTGTTTCTCTACTCCTTATAAACCTGCTTTTCAACGTGCTCAAATGCATTTTGTGGGTAACGTTAGGGCCTAACGTTATGGAGGCCAACCAATTTGATAATATAAACCTAACGTTATGCACTGTGAACCAGTTAGTTTTATGCTATAAATATCTGTCATGAGTTGAGTGATACTTTTTTCACATTTCCTTGCCTGGAAAATAATAACCAGAAAAATCAATTTTGAATGAAAAGGTTTATTAGGGAATCCCTCTGTTTTTATTCCTCCATAGACCTTATCGCAAATACCGCCTGGATGAGATGTCACAATGGTTACTAGGGACGTGAGAAAGAAACGCGCACCAAAATCGCTCCCATTTCCTTCCCACAATCCCTTTTGACCATTGTGACGTCTCAACCAGGCGGTATTTGCGATGGTCTATGATCATGCTCTCATCAGGGTACCAGTTTATACTGATGAGTGCAACTCTCTCGAATTAGAAGTAGGCCTGCAGCTAATAATGTCACATTACTTAGCTAATCAGAAAAGGATTTTGCAACTATGGCAACCAACATGTGATCAATGCACGTCCAATCACGTCCGTTCTAATGAGTAAATGTGCTTGCTGTTCCCATGATGCTTTGTCTTTGAGAATGTTAAAACGGCCACCGAAATACTAGATAGGCCTATGTCACCTGAAATACAACTCCTTGTAGAAAAGATGGAAGTACTAGTACGGTTTCGAGTCAACTCGGACCCAAACCAACTCGGACCCATGCCAACTCGGACCCACGACCAACTCGGACCCACGACCAACTCGGACCCACGACCAACTCGGACCCACGACCAACTCGGACCCACGACCAACTCGGACCCACGACCAACTCGGACCCACGACCAACTCGGACCCACGACCAACTCGGACCCACGACCAACTCGGACCCACGACCAACTCGGACCCACGACCAACTCGGACCCACGACCAACTCGGACCCACGACCAACTCGGACCCACGACCAACTCGGACCCACGACCAACTCGGACCCACGACCAACTCGGACCCACGACCAACTCGGACCCACGACCAACTCGGACCCAACAATGACCATCTCGGACCCATTTTATTGTCAAACAACTCGGAATTATGTGGCTGTACAGTTAAGAATGAAATACAACCAGACACCAGGATTTAATTTGAACAATCCCATTTCTGTCCCTCACAAATAGTGATACCACTGTAGTGTACTAGTAGGCCAATAGATTAAATAGGAAGTATTTTTTCTATTCCTTTACTTTAGCATATTTAATGTATTTTTGTATACTGTAACCTGCTGAAGTTTTAAAGGCTGACAGGAGTCGTTAACATTTTACAATAATGTCATGAATTCAACCCATCCCCCGGATCCGGACTGATCCATCCTGACTTGAGGATTGTCCTTTAAAAAAATGACCAAAATGACCCTTTGGCACTGATCACCTCAAACAGCTCATGTTTTTAATTTCAGTAGCCATCATTCACCATCACACATGTCACAATGGCTATTGCGCAGGGTGAATCTAAGCCTTGGGATAACGCAAAAGAACTGCAGAAGAAGGAACAGCTTTACAAAATGGGAAAGTTGGGCTTTGGAACGGTAAGTTGAATCTTCTACATTTACTCATTTGAAATTTAATAATTTGGCAGTTAACTAAAGAAGAAGTCCCTCCAAGTTCATACATTTGTAGTACAAATTTGAGCTTGATTGCATTTGTTTAGCAGAAATGTGTAATATTGTTTGAACTGTTTTTGCAAAGTTTGGAGAAATGAATCAATAAATGAGCTAATGATTCAATTTTGGTGTTTCTTCCTGCAGCGTGATTTACAGAAGCGCTATGAAGATATCCTGGGTCCGTTAACCCTCTTTGCTCCATACTTCAATGAAGAAGGTAAGGTTACATTTTCAAATGTTGGTTCATGTAGTGAAGCATTCGTGTTTTCCCCTAACAAGGTTTTTACATAATATATTGTTTTCATTTTGACTGTTTGATGTAGTTCCAGAGAAAGTTGAGTTGGACATTGAAAGGCCTGTTACCCCCATTGATGTAAGTTGTATTCTTGTTTTATTCATACTTGTGTCTATTTGTTTGTAATACTCTCCACATTTTGTTGCATTCCTTGATGCAGGTATCTAATTAAACTCTCATAATTTGCCAACCATGCACTTTTGTGTCTGCATGTATATTCTTTTAATTAGTATTCAAATGTGCATTGCATTTTATGTGATTAATGGTCCTATAGTACTATGAATGAAACTGAAAGATTTCATGACGTGTGTAACAACATGTGATCTTGTACGAGAGTATTAAGACTCCTCCAGCTACGTTCAGTCAGCTGGCCAAGTTAATCCGTCGCCGAATTGCTGCTAGACCTGAAATCAAACATGTCACTATGGAGGACCAACAAACATTAGTAAGTATGTCATTGTCAACAAATGTTGCTTTAACCCCTTGAGTACGTTTTTTTACGGGAGATGTCGGGGTGTCGCTGCGGCTCTGGCAGCCAAGCGAAATGGCCACAATGTGTTTGTGCAGTCAAGTGTAACATACACAATAATTGAACAATGGATTGAAACTGCACAAACGGTGGCAAATGGCATTATCCGGCCTGGTGGCACTGTTTTTTTTGCGGCAAAGGACGTCTTCCGTACGTAAAGGGTTAAGGCCGAATTTTAAGTCAAAATAAATGTATTAACTCTGGTCTCAAGTTTCAAACTAGATTTTATTAATCAACATCATTAGTGAATATGCAACTGCCATTTTCAATGGGTTTTAACAATGCAGTTTAATAATACACAAGGAAATTCACAAGGGGAAGTTTAATATTGAATACAGGACTGTAACAATATTATCGTTTGTGGATTTGTTATTTCCAAAAGCTTGAGAATAGATTGTAGATAATGTAGAATGTTTTAAACACATTAGAATACAATTAGATCCTTTCTGAGAATCTATAAATCAACCAGACAACAACCCTTTAAAATGCCTCATTGTTATCAACAAACGGTTTGTATTTCCTTTCCACCTATTTTCAGGCTGGTATCATCATGGGTGAAGTCAACTGCATTTGGCCCGACATCCGACGACAGGTGGATGATCCATTTCTGGTAGGTCTCCCAAATTCTCTTCTGTGGATCATCTGTTATGATCTTCCCACGAGCTGAAATTCACATAGACAGTGAAGGTTTGATACATCGTAGCATATGAACCAGTCATTTTCATTGACAGTTGTGCATGTTCTACAAAGCGATAAACAAAACAAACCACAATACGAAGAGTGGTGAATATGCAGGGTTTGAAATTTGCATGGACTCCAAGACCGAGTCCAGTAATTTAGACATGAGCCTAACAGTCTCCAATTCTAAACTAGATCTTTAGGTCGGTGGTTTGTCTTTTAAATAATCTGTCCTTTAAAAAAAAACTAAATTTCATATTTCACACATATATAAAGTTAAATAAGCTGTTGTGATCTGTATTATTTTGTAATTTGTTGTTAACTTTTGCAGACTGCTGAAGAGAACAAGGAACTCCAGAGGAGAATCACGGTTCACATCGTCACTGTCTGTGAGCAGCTGTTTATACATTATGTGGAGAAGGCAAAGAGTAAGCAACATTTTCTCATCTTTGGTCTATTTTGCCTATTTATTTATTAATTAATTTCAATACATTAAAATATTAAAATTCTACCTCCACTAAAAAATGACACAAAAATGTGACAGTAGAACGAATATGAGGGAATTAACTCCTACCGTGGGATACACAGTCCCACAAAAACAACAGAGAAAAGTGATATTAAAAAAACTGGGGAAAGTGACACAGAACACCCCCAAAAGGATTATAACAAATTTGAGAGATTACAATGAAGCAAGGTGAACAAAAAACACAGAACAAAATTGATTGTTAAAATGATTATTAATTTAATAATAATAATACAAATTAATTGACAATCGAATACGGATAATATTTAGAATAGAACAAAACTCTATGATGCAGTTACTTAAACTGAAAGTAAATAAGTAGCTTTGATATGATCATGCACAATAGTTGATTTTTGTGAACAGGTTTTAAAAGCACAAGAAAGTCATTGGTGGTAAACATCCTCTCATTTTCTAGATCTCATCTTATTTGTATGTACAATTGTTTGATGTCATTTTTAGTTTTGAATCAGCGAGGTGTTTTCAGTGAACGAGCCAACATGAGCAGGCTGAATGCCCAACTTTCACTCGATACCAACAAATTGTAAGAACAAACTTTTTGGTTTCACATCTTTTTGTTTCAAACCATTATGACAAAGTTATCCCCATCATATAAAATGTAATACTTTTTGGTAAGAAACTAAAACAGTTTTTCAACATGTAAATTTTAAGTCATTGTAATGTTTTATAGATTTCTTCATTCTTTTAATTAAATGAATTTGTCAACACGCCTCAAAAATCACTAACAACTTTTTCCACTTGACAAAAATTGCAAATCACAAGTGACTGTGTTCCTCATACCATGGTAAAGAGAATCACTAAAAATGAAATAAAAGCCTAAGATAATAAAAGCCCCAAAGTCTTATATGACATTTAATCAATTAGTGCTTTGTATTTCATTGACGATGGTTCCAGAAAGCATCCTCTACTTTGATTAGAAATTTAATCAACTTTGTAATCCTCCATCTCATCTAGCCTGAATATCTTAGCCGTGAGACGCCACATCGTTGCTGATATACGAGGTGTCTTAACAGATTCTGAGGAGGAGTATCCTGATGATGCACCCCCTGAAGAAGATGTTGCTCCTCTCTCCTACCAAAAACTGGTATGAAGATCAGAATCACTACTCATAAATATTTTTATCAATATTTTGTTATTAAGAAAAATATTTCTAAAACTATGCTTATTTGTAGATAACTGTTACAGTATTCTGGACATTGCTGATGTAAATCCCACTCTATAATATTTTAATGTCTAATTTTATATTGATTTGACAGGTGAGTAATATTAAATTCTAATTTAGACTAATAAATACGACAGACATTTCTGGCGTGCACGTCAAAGACAAACATTATTGGAAATATAATTATTGAGAATATTTATTTTCACTGTAGATTGAGATCAGCCGTCCCAAGCGCAAGAAACGTTACCGCCAGACCGTAGATCGTGAAGTGCGTGACTTGAATCGTCAAATGCCGACCATCCAATCCCATAAGGTGCTGGACTATCTACCCGATGTCAACATCCTCCACTGTTGTGCAGTGGAAAGCATTAGTCCATACCGCTGGGCTTAAAGGAGACAACAAGGAGGCTGATAGAAAACGGACCATCAGGTCAGAACAAGAAAAACACCTTGGACATAATTGGGGAGTCAAGATGTCCAATCTTTGTTCAACCCCCCCCCCCCCCCACCCCCCAAAAAAAGCCAACAAAAGCACAACAGAATCAAGAAGTGCAGTAATTCTGTCTTTGTTCACATTGGGTGATAAAGTTGGCCTTCCTTTCCTCTTTGTTTTTCCTTCTTCATGGTCTTTCCAAACTTTCCACCTCTGGTGACCCTGGTTCGATTCCTGTCTAGGTGCTCTGTGTGCATTAGGTTTTCAACCCTGTCTTGATTGTGCAGGTTTTCTCAGGAATAATTGTTCCGTGGGATTTTCGTCATGTTTCTCATATTATTGATGGTGGGTAATAGGGCGTGTCATCAAACGTGGCGCACTTTGTGTTTTCCCTTCAGAACCTAGTTTAATCCCAGATTGTACAAAAAAATTTAAATCTGGCAAGTTTAAAATATCTGTGTCTGTAAATCTTTAGTTTACTGCCCCCTTTTGAAGTTTCAAAGACAATTTTCTTTTGACATGATTTCCAAATTTTATTGTCAACACTTTTAAAATGTGCCAAAAAAGTCATAAAATAGTTTTCTGACAAACGTGAAGTTATGAATGTGAACGGAGATATTAATGACTAATCGTAATTTGTCAACTTTAAGACAATCGTAAGTGTTTGGGATTTATTTAAATTTGTTCAAGTGCAGCACATTAGACGACTGTTGGCTAAATTTCACGCCCAATTTCTGGACGCCACACTTTTGACTTCTAGACTAAAAATGTCAAAAAACCTATAATAATTCGCGAAGCAAGTTTATTAAAATCCTCCTACTGTTATAACTACCATAACCTATCAAAAAACCTAAGCCTTTCCTCTCCAACAGCTTGTGTGTTTCAACCTGAAACTCGATTTGATAGGCAGGGTAGTTGGCTCCATTTCGGCACCAAGAGAGGGAGGGTTAAGGTAATAGTACCAATATTCAACTGAGTCAGTTTGAAGCCTATCAACAAAGAAGTTTGTCAAAACTATCTGATGAAAGTCAGGGGAAAAAGACGAAGGGCACCACGTTAGACGACTCCACTGTACTAGTTGGTATAACTATAAGATCTATTTCTAAATTATAAGCTGTAAATTATAAGGCAGTCCCTTCAGTAAAACTTGAATATATCCACCCAAAAATGATAACCCTGCTTTTATGATTCCTTCGCATGTTAAAAGTCTTATAATCAGGCATAAATCTTTGACAATAACCCTAACCATGCTAAATCCAACAATTTCAATATGATTTCACATACTCCCTAGGGGGTTAGGGTTAAGGAAATTATTTATAGGGGAAGTCTGAAAAAGTTGCAATGTTTGTTTATTTTGAGGTAAGAATTAAGTTCGATATTAAAAGCTAAATTCACCTTTTAAATGAGTTGCAAATGGTCCTAATTCTAGCATCGCAAAATTGTAGTGTCATGTTTTTTGATGTACAAACTAAATGCATTTAACTGAATGATGTATTTTTTACAGAGAACAAGAGAGGAAAACAGTGTCCTTTCACAAACTGAAGAAATCTAGATCCCTGGAAGTCTTTCCAATAGAAACACTCTTTGAAGACCTTGGTATCCAATATCATGCTGTTCATAAGCGTAGACCAAGCCTTGAGTTTGATCCACAACTTGTAAGTCCATCGCTGCCTTCATAATTATTCCTACAAATTAAAATGTAAAGAATACTCTGATTTCAAACACTTTGTCCTGTGCAATTAGGAAAAGATATACTACCCACATTTTAAAAAAAATCAACATAAGCTTGCATAAACTAAAGGGAGAGTCACTTACAATGTCTACATTTTTCAGATTACGATCCTTTCATGTCTGTGACTAGACATATAAATTATCATAAAAAATGGACAAACATACTTTTCTCTGAAAAGACAGGTGTGGGAATAGGGTTGATTAATTGAACAGTATCTAGTTATGTTTTAACACAATTAGGGGACAATGGATTTCTCTATAAATCTACCATTACACTATGAGTAGCTTATCAGTGCATCAATGTTTGTATCAATTACTTGTGATTCCATCATCAGCCAGAAGAACCAAAAACAACAGAAGTGGATGTCTCCAAACCCAGGAACACCAGAGAGTACTTCCAACAGGATCTAAAAAAGCTATCCACTTACCGATCGGCCAAGGATGACGGCAAAGATGAGCAACTAGCAGAGGATGAGGACCTCCCGCCTCTTCTACAGGTGAGGAGGAATGATGCATTACCATGGTTACCTACAGACTGGTGACCAGTCTCAGCGAACCTCCAGAAAACATATTATGTTTACAAGAAATGTGATGCTGGCTTTAAGAAGATATTTGTCATTCCTGTTATGGTGTTTAGTGCTATATGCTCAGTACTTTTGGAGAGCCTGAGGGAAAATTCACTGGCTTACGAACCCAAGAGACATTGCTGACTAGTGCAGATGTCATAACTACTCATCCACCAAGCTTGTCATGGTTGGCTTACCAATTTGAACTATGTGAACCACCAAAGGTAAAATTATTTTAGAGGTTTCCTTAGAGTTGAATGAATTTCAACTTCTTTGCAGGCAATCTCGCAGACAGACAGAGTTGACGCCAGGAGGGAGGAGTTGCAGAAACAACTAAATAAGATGAAGGAACATGAATCAATCCGGGAAAGAGAGGATCAGTAAGTTGTGACTATCCTATGGACAGTGTAAAGCTACACACATGCATAATCCACTTTGCTCAATTTTTTTACTGCAAATTTGGTTTCACAGTGACGTCACTGTTACAAAGAGGGTAAACCTTAAGTTGAAGGGCTTGAAGGTAACAGGTATGAGTAGTGATGCCGTTTTCCCTTAGCTAGAAAAAAAATATTAGGGGCATTTCCGGGAATTTCTTGCAGGGTGTCGAGCCTCACAGACTGTTTTTACCCAGTTTAAGCAACAATAATAAGTCGGCGAACAGGTCTTGGTCCCGTTTCGTAGGGTTACTATATACATGTACATAATTTTCATAATTAATGGAATCTCTGTCATTTCCATAGAGACCTCAAGCTTAAAGAAAGAGTTCACAAACGAGAGAGGCAGAATTTGCTTCCAATAGTGATGCAACAATAGAAATCTCTATGCATGAGCAGACATGTAGTATGACTTGGCTGTGAAATACAGCTTAAATTAGCAAAACTTATTTTGCTCCAGTTACATGTAGCACAAGTTTTAATTAAGCCGGCAACCCTATGAAATTTGGCCCTTGTCTCATGAGTAAGAAAATCAAAACTCGCTCAGAACAGGAGTGGGGTGTTCAACCCCCAAAACCATCCTGTTGATTTGCCTCTGTTTATATGAACAAGAAAACTTCTTCAAAGTATACTGTAAAGTAATACTAAAATGCAAGTCCTGTTTACGTGTAATTCTAAATGTAGTATTTATCGTTATTGATACTCAATATAGAATTGAGACATCTGAGCCTACCCACCCACAACCTGCAACTGTGACGACCCGCATGCCAAATAAGTCAGTAGTACGCACCTCAGATGTCCGTGTATCTGAGAGGGTTAGCCTGTCATCCATTACATTGAAACTCAACACCACTGTCTTCAATGAGCTGAATGATGATGTGAGTTCATCAAAGGCTAGCACATCTTTTCCTGAACACTTGGGGTTGTCATTAATTTTTTTAAAGTGGTAACTTCTGCTTGGTTTGTACAGTAATTCAGGGTTTAATCATTTTAAAAATAAATTTAAAAATACCATATATAGTGGCAAAATATTTGATAGTCCAGAAAAAAGTGCATTGTATAGGGTGGAATCGTACATCTGAAACGTGTTAGAGAAATAGGCCAAATATTTCTGAAGTCAGCTCTTTATTCATGTGGCATATACATGTAGTTACCAAGAATATGGACATAGTTTTGCTTTTATAGATCAGTGGCCTGTGTATGGCAAAATTATGAGTGTTTAATGTCAGGTAACATAAAGGAATGTTTCCACACGAATGACTGAATATGAAGGCAATTTAAGAATTTGAGCATCCTACACAGTCACAGGTCTATTAAAAGCAGATACAAATATGTTTTCAAACACAGCAATAAATGAAAAATATCATAAATTTTCTTGATTTAAAAACACAAGGCCCACATGGTTCTTTCGCCTTTGGTGAAGGTGCTTTACTGCACTTGTTTCAAAATCTACCATGATATTACAGCTCATCATATTAAACTTACTTTACAGGTGAATGGCAACACTATTAAGAAGCTAGACAGCAACCTGTTCCGTGGTCAAGAGATTAACGAGGTTTATCGGGAGATTATGAAGACATTACCAATAGACCACATGGCATATGATCAGGTACTAGTCACTTCCTTAAAAATCCCACCTGTAACTTTTAATCAAGGCTCAAACTAAATATACCTATTATGTAAGGCCTAGCAGGAATTGGCTGGGAACAAATCACAATCAATATATATCTCATAGCATTTTGGCTGGTAACCTGTAATTGCAAATATAAACCTTTCTGCGCTCAGCTGATTTGTGTGTTCAGCCACTGTCTGAAATTAGTCCCTGTACTTTTTGAATATTTCAGGATGATTTCATGGAGAAGTCGTCCAGCTACCAGGCTTTAGCCCACCACCCTGTCCTTGCATCGTCCATGCTACAGAGGCATGGTCAAGACAGGGTACTCAACCCAGCTCTGACCAAGAGAGAAACCCCACCATGGGGAGAGGATAGAGAGGAATGGTCCAAGAGGTATGTCAGACAAGTTTCCTCTGCTCTTTATGAACCTTTGTCATGTGACGTCACAGTCTACATTGCACTGCCTATTTAACCCCTTGCCACCGGTTGACACATATATGTGCAGATAAAATTGCCACTTGGCCGGTTGACATCTATACACGCCAATCTCTGCATTTTCAATTCATTATTGGGGTATTGTGTATGTTATGCTTGGCTGCACAAGCCTCTTGTTTCCATTTCGCTTGGCTGCACAAGCCTGCACCCCGGCGCCCCCATATAATACCCGAGTTCAAGGGGTTACCAGTACATGTAAGTGTGCCCATTCTATACATGTACTGTGATCACGCCAAGGCTGTCCACACATGGTGACATCATTTACCTCTAGCACTGCCTGGTTATGTGGGTGAATAGGATCCAATTCAACATATTCTTTGTTACTATGTCTATTTAACCCAGCCCACCCTACTCTGCTAAAAGAAAGTGCTTATAGCTGCTCAAATTAAAGGACTTTTGTACTCAATGTGCTATTAAAACCCAAACCCCCTAGGGTGTATGCAAAATCATATTAAAATTAGAGGATTTGGGACTGTTAGGGTTAAATTAGTTGATTTTGCAGAAAAGTGAACATTTATAATTTTAATTTGTATTTTGACTTTGTTGAGTTTTTGCCAAGTTCACATTGGAAAGACTTCAAAGACTTTTTGACATGGGTATACTTTAAGATGCCATCAGGAAGTCCTCTTATAATAGCAAAAGCTAGCAACATTGTATGAATTGTTTGTTGACAATCATTTCTCTTTATGAGTCTTTTTTTCAATAAATGTAATGTGCTAGTGTTAGTGTATTTTAGTTGAGTTTTATGTGTGTAGTTTTGGATAGATTTTGTAAGATAGTGTGTGGTTTAATGGATATTTATTACATGAAATAAAAAATGAAGGCGTGAATTTGTAGAACCAAGTTTCATGGACAGTATTTCAGTTATTAAAAAGAATGCATTTTTGTTGCGCAGTCCCATCTTCAATGCCACCTTTGCCAAGAAACCAGTTGCCCAACAAGGTTTCTCCCTCGGCACCAATGCTCTCCTAGAAACACTAACAGCCAACATCAACCTAGGGGGTAGCACCCCTGGCCAAGACTTTGGAGGGACTAGTTCTGGTGGGTTGGATCTGGATGGAATGGGTATGGGCAAGCCCGTGTCTCATCAGGGCTTGATGGATGATAGGAATGCCCGGTCCTATGCTTCATGGCTGGCCTGGTGGAAGAATACTATCAGCTGTGATGATTACACCAAGTACTTATCCACACAGGTAAACTTAACTCTCTCTCACTACTATCCTTTGTCATCTTCTCTCAATTCATAAAAGTGGGCCCTGAAGGATCAGGTAACCCAGAATAATTTAAAAATAACTAGTTATAATACTAAATATAATTCGTGAAGTACCAGTTAAAGTAGTTAACGAGGATGCCATGGTGGGTCAACCCCGATCCCGTTTCTTTTTCTTTTCCCTTTATTTGGCTCCATATATTAGTACAGCTTGATCCACACTTGTATATGAAATGAAAATGATCTGGTTTAAAGCCTGATGTGTGTGAACACATTGTGCAAAGTTAGTGCTCTCATGCAAAATGAACTTTCTGAAGAAGATGCTTTAAGTTCCAAACCAAACAAAGCTTCATTAGTTTATTAGAGAAATGTCTCTGTAGTTGTATTCTCCACCATGCATTGTCTCAAATCTCAGTAATGTATTTATGTCAATTCCTTCTGGTATATTTCACAGGAGACTGATTTCCTTGGAGCAGTTTTTCACATGTATGAGAGTGATGACGATAAAGGTGATGCAAATAAATCTGACAAAGATGTCCTTAGCTCTTCCAAGATGGCCAAACAAAGGTAACAAATCTGTTATATATGTCTAATGATAATGTCTGCACGTATAAGTAGGTCATATCCATCAATCACGTTGCTAAATTTTAATACTTATTGCATTGTGTAAGCACACTGCTTTGTACATTTTCATATTGAATGGATGCTAATTCAGTTATAAATTTGTATTTTTACCTAAAGAAAGGTATTGACAAAATAAGCAGAATGCCAAGGCAGAGCAAAGCAGCTCATCAGTTGTTACAGCACCGGTGTTCCAGAAGTCACAGCTCTTGTCAATTTTCCTTGTTAACCATTCAGAGAGCGAGATGAGAGATTACAGGAATTGAAGAATCAGAAGACAGATTTCCAGACTGGAATGTGGAATGTGAACTCCATCCTGATGGGGGGACTGGGCAAGGATCCTGAATTGGAAGGTAAAATCAAACTAAATGTTTCTCATCCAATACAATCAGCTAATGTTCTCACTACCATTAATAGTTATCCCATGAGTGGGAGTGGAACATGTGTCTCATCGTGTGAGACACATGGAGGTATGAGGAGGATATATCCCCCTCCCTTGGGCATGGGTGATGATTTTCAAAAACAATCTTGGTCATTCCCCCACTTTGTGAACCAAAAAAGAGTTGGAGTCGAGTCCCTGCAAGTCCTTTCACAAGTACTTTCGCAAGCCCAATCTGAAGTCCTTTCATAAAGCTGGTCACAAGTAACTGGATAAACAATGACAAAGGAATGCCTTTGTCAAAGCTCATTTGAATAGCTTGTGATTGGAATTAGGACTGGATGGGTTGTGATAGACTTGCAGGGACTTGCAGCGACTACATCTCTGGAACAAAATGAAATACCTTTGATAGTAAGCTCCGTTTCTTTCATTCAACAAACATTCTTGTGGATGCAGAAGAAGAAGAGGAAGCTGTGGAATCAGAAGAAACGGACTCCAGGGCTCGTTCACGCCACTCACGATCACGCCATTCACTCCATACAACTTCAAGAGGCTCAGCCAAGTCCACGACGAGCTCCCTATCAAAGAGAGGGACTCTGAGAGTACCAGGTGTAGTGGGAGCTTGTAATAGGACAGTGTCCAGGCTGTCGTCAAGAGTAACAACGAGGGATCTATTGAGTCGTTTATCAAGCACGGTAGGGAAAACCATTGCATTCAATGTATTGGGCCACTCTCCTTTGATACCTACGGTTTTGGTAAGAATTCTTTAGCATGTAAGTGGTAACACAGCCAATGGAATTAAACCTTTAACATTCCTTGAGTTTTGTTGATATGTTTATCAGAAAACATGCTGCTTTATGCAGCTTAATTAAACATTTACTATTCAGACTGCAAGCTTGTGAAAAATCTCAGTGTTCAACAACAGAATACATCAATGAGACTGTTTCCATAATGGATTTGTACAGAATTTTGAAATCTGAAATATTATATTTGATAAATATTTTAACCCTGGCAAATTCCAACACCATATGGTAAACTGTACACACAAATTGTTGGACTCTGATTCTGGTGGTATGCCAAACTCAGTGTAAAGGACTATCGGTTTGGGGGTCCAGTACCCTTCTTAACAGATTCCAACCAAACATGCTGTTGGGTTGAGTACTGTTAGGGTTAAGGGTCATAAAATTATCATAACACAATAATTTTCCTGTTGCCATTTGCAAGTAAACCACGTTTCTTAGCCAACTCTGTGGAATTTTGTGCTGTAATTTTTATTTGTCTTGGATATTGCACTTTGCATGTCGATTTATATTCACAAGATTCTACCGTAACAGGTCACAGGTATCTTGTCAAGATACGTCCAATTAATGTTTTAATCTACAAAGCCTTATTTCAAATGGCACTCATCAATCAATAACCAAAAAAAAATGCAAAACAACCCAACCAAATATTATGTATATGTAGGCCATTCAGTTCTTTTATTTACCTTTTGTATTTATGGTCAGAAATCTCAGCTGACCACAGCCATCCCTGAGCCTCTGAGCCTTCAAGACCGGCTGGAAGCAATCTGGACATCTCTACAAATGCCCGACGGTCAGAAACTAGACATGGCTATCAAATACAGCTCAGATGACCACATGGGCAAACTGGAAAGTGTAAGTAATTGAAAAAGATGACAGACTAAGTTTATTTTCTGAGATATCTGCACATTGTATGCATTAAGTTTGAGTTTTAACATTACTTCATACAAATGAACTAAAATCTCCCTTTATGAGTGTATTTTAATGTCTTTAAAAAAAATTGTCTTTCACTGTATTTCAGGCCATAGATGCTTGGGAGCTAGCTACTGAAGTGATTTTACAGCGAGAGGCAATCCTTGCTAGACTGGAGACCTTTGAGAGGTTGGCATCTGACCCTGACAGATTCTTCCAAAAAGGTTAGCGGATGATCATCTTTCTCCCCTAAACATTCACAGGAGTGCCAAAGTAACCAACACAAAAGTGTTTGACCATGAAGACATAGTCGCAAGAAAACATGAGGGAATAGAACATTTAGGAGCTTTGCTTAGAATATATACTTTGGCTGTGCTTAGAAACTACAATAATGTGTTCTTGTGAAAGGGGAAAAAGAGGCATTTCAATTTACAGCAGTCTTAAATGCAACTTGATGACCAAATAAGAATGAACAATTTGACCTTAGTGTTTTTGTCTCATGAAAAGTGATCAAAACTGATCGTAAAGTGGGAGTCACTCTGTAACTACGATGGACATAGCACTGCAGTTATGGTAAAATACAATTTATATCTGATATATTTGGTCTTAAAGATATATTGTCTGTGTCCTCTTCGACAACATTTTTCTGATGAATGTTTTCTTCTTACATGTTTATAGTTACGAAAAAAATAATTTGATGTGAATCTGCAACCATCCAAAAAGACTTTTATTCATGGTTGCTTTCTCGCATCTAATGCTCACAAAGATACAAATTAATGTTGGGCCACAAATAATGTTACATTTGTAAAATAATTGTTCAATAACTAAATTTGGGTGGGTTTTTGTTGTAAGTCTCATTTAGAATTTAATAACTCGTATTGCTCGAAAAGTAGCAATTTAATTAAACAAAAATTTTTTTCAGGGTGAAAGCCAAAAAGAGCACGGACATCTTTTAAAGAAGTTTGAGTAATGTTGGAACTTCTTGCTGTGCATGTGTAAAACTCCTGAATGTATTTGTCTTTGAATTTAAATATCTTTGTTTGGATTTGTTGATTTTTGTTTGTAATAGGCCACAGAGGTTCTTCAGTAGTTCGTCTTAAGGAGGCTAGGCAGCGCAGTGAACTCTACACAAGACTTCATGATGTAGATGCCCATGTTACAGATAAGCTCCAATTTGTCCACAGGAAGTTTGCCGATACACCAACATTCCATGTATGTGGTAGGCATTCTGGTTGGGGAGCTATTCTCTTTGAATCAGGCCTTAGTCATTTTGGAAATAGAGTCCCTATGTATGGCAACACTTATAGAAGTTAGTGTGCTCGTTACCCTTGGATAGGCATGCATAGAGCTTTTGTGCTGACATTGTTACAGAATTTGAATAAAAACCTCACAGGTGACTGCCATGTAAAAGGTTTATTCAATCAAATTTCGTGGAAAGATTGGTACTAATGCCTTCTTTTTTTGGGGGTGGGGGGGGGGGGGGGTGTGGGGGGGGGGGGTATGCTGGCTTGTAATTGAGGTAGTCATAATAATTCAATTTTCAATGAACTTTTCTCCATTTCATCTTCTTTCCATCAATTTCTTTTGTGGAATCGTCTCATAAAAAAAACCCTGAAATATTAAGGTGTGATTAGCTTTGGTAATGATCAGAATTTAGTTTTAATCTGAAAGCTTAAAGATGTACCAGTACCAATCCTCCTGAGAAATACTTCCGTCTCAAGTGCAGTCATGTTCAAAAATATTGTATCTTAAAAAATGCTGTGGCTTGTTTCGATTTCAACAATTCAAAGAAGCTCATATGAACATGCACAAAATCACTGTTAAACCGAAATGGTTTTCCACTATTTTCTTTTTACTCTGGTGATGGAATGTGCTTAAACTTTCACAGGTTTGTTATTTCATGTATATGTTGAATGCTGTCTGCAAATGCCTTGTCAGCTCTGTCAATGATCAGTGTACCATATCTTTAAATTGTTCACCTTAGTATTGCTTATTAGTTATCTCTACTTTTGGAAGACTTTTTTCCTCCTGAATTTTTATTTTTTGTAATAAATGCATATTTTTCCAGTAATGCTAAAGTTATTCACTTTTGAAGGACATTGCATGAAAAAAAAATAGTCAGTGGTTTCATTGAGTAATTACTTTCCAAATGTTGACTTATTTGTGGCCCGACAATAATGAGGCTCCCGCAAAGGATGATGTTTTTGTGAATAAGAGGTGTGAAAGCAACCAAGAATTAAAAGCTTGTTTCAAAGGGATGCAGTTGCCCAAAGTAGACAAAAATAAAACATACAGTTTAAAAATTTGAAAGAATGAAACAAAAAAGTAATATAAGAGCACGGTCTGTATGTCTGGAAATATTTGACATCAAGAATTTGTCTTCATATTTATGCAGTGTTTGAAAAGACTGAATCTTTTTCTTTTTTAAATGTACCTGACTTTCCTTGTTATTTAATCCCTCTCCCATTACAGGGCCGTCCTTACCTTGACAAGATGAAAGTGGACTGCACCGAGATGCTCTATTGGCTGCAGCAAGAGAGGCGTCAATATGCTTTGGATCATTCCACTCTGGCTCGGGGGGTTAAACTCCCTGTGGCAGATATCTCCTCAGTATCATCGGTGACAGCATCCTCCACGGCGTGATATTATAGCCGACTATGTGGGTGTTCAAGATAAGGTCAAGGCTTGTTTTCCAGTGATTTATTCTGTCATTGCTGTTGACTAGCTTCAACAAGAGAGATTAATTTCAAACAAAGTGCTTATAATTAAGTTTGCATGTGAGAGCATATTTCTTTCTCAGATGGTAGTTTTTGTTTTAATTCCCCCAAAATGTAATGGAAAATTGGAAAAGTATTCAAATTTTGTCTCAAATGAAATCTGTTAAGATACAAGTCTCAATTGTAAATTGATATTTTGTACATTAGTATAAGTATGACATTACATATGTATAGGGTTTCCACAGGTGCAACAGAGAAATCAAACAAGATTACACCGGATATACAAGGTGCGATCAAAAAGTTCCGAGACTGTTCCTGTTGTGAACAAATGGAGCGTCGCACATAAATGTGCATGTCGCAGGTGTTAAACTTTTGTAAGTATTCCAAGTTACATGTACATCGCTTGATCAACATCAGCACCTGTGTTACACGCATTTTTGTGACCATTGGTACGTGCGCATTTGCGATTTCACCATGGACCTAAAACTTGAGCAGAGAGCGAACATCAAATTTTGTGTCAAACTCGGGAAATCTTCAACGGAGACCCTTGAAATGCTTCACAAAGCCTACGGCAATAGAGCAATGAGCCGGGCGAGGTGTTTTGAGTGGCATTCACGTTTCAAGACGGCAGAACATCACTGGCGGACGACGAGAGGTCAGGGTGACCCTCCACGAGCACAACCCCCGAAAATGTCCAAGAAATTGAAAGAATTGTGCGTCAGGATCATTGGATCACCAACCAGGACATTGCTGACATAGTCAGTGTGTCATTTGGAACAGTTCATCAGGCAATCCTTATGTTCAATTCGAACAGAGACCACGGTAGACCTCTTAAAGGCTACTTGACTTCTTTTCACATTCAGCACTTTTTTTCAGTGCTTGACTGAGCCCCCAAACCTGGCTTATCCTTCCCCACTTTCTGTAAATCCCATTTGGCTTGAAAATTGATTTACCAACATTTGTTTTGTGGTTCAACGCATCCCATTTGTTTAAACTGCAGCCCGTTTGAGTTTTGTGATATTTTGTTCCCTCCCTTTTACTTTCTATGCTTGGAGGGATGCTGAGTTTGAATTCCTGCAAGAGGACAATTTCAGTCAACTCTTCATGGATATCACCTATCGAACACAATTTATTTTTGTCTGGCAAACTCGACATAGGTTTGGCAACCCGTTTCAGTTCGTAAAGCTTTCGTAAATTTTTTTTTTAAGTTTTGTCTTTAAGCTTCCTATACCAACTCATATGCGTTCAAAATTGCCGTTTTTAATAGCTGAGTATTGAATACAATGTTCGTCTGTATGAAAGGGTTTTCTATTTGAAGTCATAAACCACCAACACAGGGGACAAGATGGGGCAAGGTAACTCAGTTGGTAGAATGGCTGGTACAGTACCTGGAGGTTGCAGGTTCAAATCCTGCCATTTCTTTTGGGTTCACTTTAACAATTTCTTCATGTTATCTAGTTTCCCTTGTGGTTTGTTTGATAAAAAGAAATGAGTTATTTGGGGACTAAATACGCAATCCATGTGTTGTCTCATGCAGGATTTGAATCCATATGAGCACCTGTTTTAAAATTCTCTGTTTCCCAGTTCTGAGGAACCCTTTTTGGCCCCTAATTTGGCACAGCAGGATAACGGTGCCAGTCCACATGCAGCTACATGTAGGCATACAATGTTGCACACTAAATCAGCGTTTTAGAAAGTAAACATGTTTTTGTGCACTTGATTTTGCCGTTTGCTGTTGCCTAAAGCTTACATGAAACCCCTGGTGTATGTACGATGGCATAATAAGTTGTACCTATAGCTCAAATACAAGCATTTTTTGGGGGGGGATTGTTGATTTTATTCCAGTGAAAAACTATGTGTTTTCTATTTTGAGGCATTCATGCCTCTTACACATACAAAAATACGCCCTGCAAGAACTGAAATATTGTCGGGCCGCATTTGATAACTAACTGTGGAAAGATATTTTCGTCAAACAAACTACAAGGGAAACTGACTAGGTAAATTTGAATACATTTTCAAAGTTAACAAAGATAACTTGCAGGAGCGGGATTCGAACCTGTGACCTCCGTAATACCGCACTTGAAGATATTTTCGTTAGATGTCTCATCTAAAGAGTGAATAATTTTGGATTAATTTCTGAACAATAGCAATTAAAAAAAACCAAGTATTTCTCTGGGTAAAATTGTGGAGGTCGCAAGTTCAAATCCTGCTCCTACCAGTTCAACAATCGTCTTTGTTCATTTTGAAATACGTTTTGAAGCTTTGCATGGTGGAAACAGTAAGAATGGAAACGAAAATTGTGGGTGATGTAGTCCTGAAAAGAAGCGGGGTGAGTGTTCACCCCAGTTCTTTTCAGAACCACACATCTTCCCAGAAGAGCCTAATTTCACATGGTGTCACCCGCAATTTTCGTTTACATTTAAAAACTAGTGCTAAGCAGTCATTTTGAAAACTGATTTTTCGGGGTACCAAAAAGCCCCAAAAAGTGCAGACACAACATCTTTCAGGTAAGCAAATGTGACTGACATGATAGTTAACACAAGATGAATGTCATTTCTTTTAAAGAAATTATCATTGTAGTTTGATAAAACTTGGTATTTGTGGTTCTGTACGTGTTTGATGAACATAAGTTATTGTGCGAAATGCTTGTTGGTAACAGTAGATATTATTAAATGCCAATCGATGCAGGCCTGAATTAAGATGCTTGTATTATTTGTCCATTTCATGTTTGCTTTTCAGATAATTGACAGATTAGTTGTCATTAATTCACACATTCTGACCACAACCAGGGGCGGATCTAGAGGGGGGTTGTGGTGGTTGCAACCCGCCCCCCCCCCCCCCCCCCCCCCCCCCTTCGCTGCTGAGCAAAGTTGATTACCAGTGTGTATACCGCTGGCCCATACATGTACACTGTACCGTTGTAGGTGGGTACAACCCCTCCCTAAATGAAAGGCTAGATCCGCCCGACAACTGTATAAATACATGTGTAAATTTAGTCACCATCGTCAGAAGAGGATCCCCCTCTTCTTTTTTTTAAATTGCAGGGGCAAAATATTTCAGGATAATTTGTTTTAGGAAAGTGATGTTTTTATTTGTTTTATTTGTTTGTTTGTTTGTTGGGGGGGGGGGGGTGTTTGTATGTTTTTTCTTTGGGGTGGGGTGGGGGGGGGGGGGGGGGAGTTGATCCCCTGTCGTGCCAAAAAGTTTCCGCTTATTTAGCATCTGATTGGTCCTGTGTGCCCATGATGTCACATTGTTGACGCTTGCTCACCTGCTTTTTTTTCGAAACACATTTGTATAACTTTATTTGGTCTGTAGCTGCACGCGACTCTAGCACTTACCAGCGTAAACCTAACATTTGTTTTATTTACTATTTATTCTCTGCATATTTACGTTTTCTGTCCAATCCTGCCAAAATTCCTGGTCATTGTTTCCCTTGGGGGGGGGGGGGGACCTCGCTACGCACTGGTCAATAATGAGTTGGTTTCAGTTCAGTGCTACCCTCTATATATATTTAAATTACATTTGTTTTGTTTTTTAATCGCGATTACAATATCAGTTTTAGGAATACACGTAGGCCTATTTAGAGGATTTAATACTATAGGCCCTAAAAGAACAACACCAGAATAGAGTACCGAAGTAATGACGTCAATGCAATGTTTGGAGCCATAATACTTTTGTTATTATGTGCAACAAAGGAACAGTCGAAATCTCCATTTGTTTGGAGCCAGTTCGTGCCAACTGATGTCAGACTTCGGTAAGCCAGGGCTGCGTTCTACTCACGCGAACAATGCAAACGTTCGCCATTTTGTTGTGCACAGCGACTTTTATATACATTGCACACGAACGCTTGCGACAAATAGGTTGTTTACTTAGCCCACAGAGCTTCGCTTTGAAACCCAGAAGTGCGCAGATTGGTGTTGTTTTCGTAAGATTCATGTACAGATCTTTGTATTGCCAACCGGTTTTGCAAGTATGGAAGGCCCAACACAAATTTAATAGTTATTAAAGATTACCAAATTATTATTTTGATTGTTGACAAACTAATCAACAAGCACTACAAAATACTATATTATGCCTTTTTCTTATGTGTTAGGAGTAGTTTTTTGGAAAAATATGTTGCCAATCACGTTTCCAATGTATGTGTTTGTGGTATCCCAGCAAAATGGCGCTGAATGTTTACAAACAATCGAAAGGTCTATAATCCGAATTCCACCACGTTTATGCTAAATATTACATAACGTCCTAATGATCGACGTAAAAACGGCTGTTTCCGAAACAAGCGTTTTTGTTTAGGACAGAAGCAAAAACAACGTTGCATGCCAATGGCAAAAACCGAAGCCGTAGGCCTATCCGATAGTGGCCCACAACTGTAGATATTCGGACACAGCCAACTTGAGCAAGTTCGAGTGGCGACTATTAGCCTTTTAGAGGTATGGCGGACACAATAGGAGGGCGCTATTTGATTTGGGTAAACCTTTTGTATACCCAAATCAAATAGCGACCTCCAATTGTGTCCACCATACCTCTAAAAGGCTTATTGTCAACAACTACCGGTACTCTTGTCGATTTTCCGTGGTAACCAATGCACGAAATATATCATGGGTACCAGGCAAAATTTACCAGAAGTCGACAAATGGTCGCCACTCGAACTTGCCCACTGTGGAACCAGTCTAGAATTGACCTATCGCCGTTTACGAGTTAACCACGCCCCTTAGACAACCCTATGGGAATTTTGTGTGGTAATTTTTGTTTGTCTCAGATTTTGCGCGTTCCACGTGGAATTATACTTGATGTGATTGGACAATAATTCACAAGCTGCGTTGACGCGATTCGACCGCCATAGGTCAATTATTTCCGATCCCAATATTCTCTTGGTCGGAGGCTAGCTGTTCCACTAATTGCACTTGGCGTCGGGAAAAGCCCTCCATTCAATTTGTACAGGGAATTTCGTGTTTTGTCAATTTTTTTATAGTAATAAAAAAAATGAAAACATTTTTTGGGAGTATAACGTGGGATATATGTTTACTGCATAAAACAGTGAAATTTTAAATATTTAATGAAAAGTGTAGCTGTTAAGACAATAATGTTGTTTTTTTCCCCCATTGACAACAACACTATTCATTCCCCTTTGAGTCCAGAGGGTGCGATCAATAGCAGCCACCACTGACCAATCAGAGACAAAAAACAAGACCCAGTGACCTGATGCCGACTAAGAGAATGGGGATGTTACGCCCCAACTATGGTATTGGCCCAACTATACCCGGACCGGCTCCAACTGTAGATGGGACCGGTCCCAACTGGACGGAGTAGTTGGGAAATCCCAACTGCAGTTGGGACTGAAGGGGCGGGGATTCTCTTGGTCGGAGGCTGTTCCACCAATTGCACCGGCGTCGGGCAAAGGGCGCGGTAGCCCTCCATTCAATTTGTACAGGGAATTACGTGTTTTGTCCATTTTTTACAGTAATACAAAAATGAACACAATTCGTTTGGGTATAACGTGGGAGATATTTTTACTGCATAAAACAATTACATTTGGAAATATTTAAGGAAAAGGGTTAGCTGTTAGGACAATAATTTAGTTTTTCCCCATTGACCACAACACTATTCATTCCCCTTTGAGTCCAGGGTTTCAACCAGTAGCCACCACCGACCAATCAGAGAAAAAAATACAAGACCCAGTGACGTCATGCCGACCGCGTGAACTGACCAGTTTCCTAATAAATTCATATTTATGCACGCATGCGCATAAATGGGCCCTGCAGGCAAAAAGCGAAATCGGCGCATTGAAAATGTACAGGGTTCTAAACAGTTTTGTCATTTTCTCTCAATTTCTCCAAGATTTGTCCCAATTGGCTTTAGAAAAGTACCTGAAATCGTCATAGGTAGGCTCCTTTCCACACGAGTGCCAACAACTAACCGTGTGCTTCGGGGTACAATCCACGTTGCACTTTTTGCCGCTGACTATCGCAGCGTGATTTTCTCGTATCGCGGGCCGGGTTTAACGCGCAATCTCCGGTCAACCTGATCGTCTGTGCACGGTGAAATAATTTTTTTCCGGCGTGGATGGCTGAAGCACGGGACGAACACATTTTTAAAGTTTCTTATTATGTACCCCCAAAAACCACTAAGACCAGAAAGTAATACCTATGACGTTTTCAGGTACTTTTCCAAAACCAAATGGGACAAATCTTGGAGAAATTGAGAGAAAATTACAAAACTTGTTGGACCTCTGTACATTTCAATGGGCCGATTTAGCTTTTTACCTGCAGGACACATTTATGCGCATGCGTGCATAAATTTGAAATTATTAGGAAACTAATCTGTAGACCGTCTCGCGCATAAAGGTCACGATTGAATTTCCGGGCACCTCAGAGCCGCCGGCTATAAGACTTTTACGTGTGGTTGATTTTGTTTTCTATAATACTTTGTTTTTACGAAGATTTGAACCATGAAACGGCCATAAATATGGATGATAAATTCAAAATTAATTTTACAATATATACAAATATGCATGACTGTCTAAATATTGGAGAAAAGTAGGAAAACAAATGTTTGATCTGAGCGTCAGGTTTGCAACGTGATTGGCTCATTGTCGCAGCAGAGAAAGCCCGGCCCCCAAAACCCCTGTATACTACATGCGCCGGCTGCGCCTGCTGCGGACGTAAGTTAACGTACGTACATATGCGACGACCGCCTTATAATGGTCTACGCTAAGACTGGCTCGTAGACTACCAGACAATGGCGAATGACGTACTATGACGTAGTATACTTTTTCGTTCCTCTTTTCCCTAATTTGATATATCGATCACATTTTGTAAATTGAAATGAAAAATAATATTTTGCTAAAAGTTTGTATCTATCTTTCAGTAAAAAGAACAGCGTCAAAACAAATAATTTAAAGAAAACTACTCGCTTTACACGTTGAAGCTCCTATTCGAGGTGCCCGGAAGTTCGGTTTCTCGTAAACTCTCGTACGTTCTCGATGTCAACTTACACGCTCTGTAATCATTTCTGTGCTCAGTGATAGCAAAATCGGTTGCTCCCCTTTTGTTGAATGTATCTAGACCAACTGAAAGTTTAGAACCCCGTTTGGGAATGTATGAATATTCAGTAGGCTACCTCTTATTGACCCGGTTGGTCACCTGGGCCCATATTCATAAAAGCCTGCTAAGCCTAGTTGGCAACTAAATTGGCCCCTAACTGCCAATTAAGCTTAGTTGGATAATAAGTGTTATTCATAAAATGCCGCTAAGCTTAGTGGACTTCTAAGTTGTCTGATAACTTTAGAGGTGATCTTGGGTACCTCTAAGTCACTAGTTGACAACCTAACCCTTCATTTGTATGTGTGACTCTGACGTGAAAACATGGCTAGACGGATTCTGCAACTGTTACAGTTGCATCGTGCAATGAGGAGGGAAAGAGTATTCAGAGACAGGCGTAATCCAATGGAGATTTTTAATGATGATGAATTGATCAAGAGATATCGATTTTCACGGGAAGGCATAATGTTTATAACGGATTTAATAGCACCCCAGATTGATCATCCAACTAGACGTAATCAAGCACTACTTCCGTATCAGCAGGTGCTGATTGCATTACAGTATTATGCTACAGGAACATTTCAAATGGTTGTTGGCGACCCATATTGTGTTTTGTGGTTTGGAACAATGCCAACTGCTAAGTTAACAACCAACTAAATCCTAGTTGACAACTACCTGGCACTGTCCCTAGCAGGGTTTTATGAATATGAAAATAGCAAGAAACTATGGAGCAGGCAACTAGGCATTTAGCAGCCTGCTAAGGCCTAGTTGGCTGCTAAGTTAGCATGCTTTTATGAATATGGGCCCTGGTCCCTCCACTGCACTATCAGCTTACCTACCATTCTTTTCAATCTAGTGTTGAGTGTGACCGATCTAAATAATATGAATCATCTGGTGATCCCTTCACGGTCCTTTAACTTAACTTTCTTTTCCTTTACTTCTTTCTCACATTCCTTTCTCTCTATTGTCATGATTTGGAACAAGTATGCGGCCATGCCTTGTAGAGCAATATTTATTGTACTTTAGTATATGTGTGCATCCCTCCCTCTAGCACAGCGCCCTATTCATGCACCAACCCAGTTTACTCTGCATTGTGCGATGCTCCAGATACATAGTCCTATGTAGCTGTGCAGCCAAGAACAATAACCTATTGTTGCACTACTGCCTCTCCCCATGCTCTCAACTTTTGGGTGTAGCTTTCCTGGCTCAGTGCAAAATTTACTTTAGTCACTCTGTTCTTAAGTTCTGTTAAGAATTTGTAGAGTAATTTAAGTTATTTAAAGTTTGTAAATGCAAAGTAGGGTTAAGTAAAGGCCAACAGCACGCGTTCTTCTTACGCCCGTCGCTTTTGTTGCAGCGAACTTTGGTTCTGTCCTCAAGAATTCGTTCTAATTCTTAGTTCCATTGGCGGCCAGTGGATTGGAAACTGGAATTCCTGACAGACTTTAAAAGGGGTTGAAAATTAGCCCTTAGGGGAATTCTTAGCTTAAGTTTGCCGGGGTGGGGGCGATCTCCCAGATTGCCGAGTGCTGCCACTTGCCTGTGTCTTGGCCGTGTCTTGGCGGTGTCTTACCCGTGGCCGGCTTTTGATGAGACGGATCGATTTCATCTAGCTGCCGAACTGACCGCCGTCTTCGCCCTTCGCCCTTCGCCAGTTGGGACAGCATCTTGATGCCACCCCCGGCAAACTCAAGACCAGGATTCCGCCTAAATTGGAGGTACCTCCCCCATTTAATTTGAATGGCCAATTGCATATGATTGTGTTTTTTCGTGACACTTGCTGTTAAATGAGGTTCCTTTTGCTGAATTATACTTGTTTATACGTGTGTGTTTTTGTGAATTGTGAAATAATTAAAATAATCCTAATTTCGTTCTCGTTAAAACTCCTTGATTCCGATCCTAATTCATTTTAGTGTACCTTTCCCATACTTTTGGTTTTGTCTGTTATGTTGACTTTTTAAATGACCTGACTTCGTAACAGTTCCCTTAAGCGAACATCATCGTTGGTTCTGCTATTCAATTCAAATGCGTGCGTGTTAAGAAATGGCTACATTGCAGCCAATACCCTTAGAATTTCCCCCTGTTTTTCAGCACAATTTTCGATTGGCACAGGACGGGGGACGCTGCATGGTATGTTACAAATATTTCTTATCGTTACTAAAACAAATTACAATCCTACAATATAATGTATTTTGAGAAACGCACCTATTACGAATATTGGATCGGTCGGAGGAATGATCGATGTATTATAAATATAGTAGACTAAGATTTATATTTTGAGTAAAACAAACTGTTGAATTTCTGCAATCCTGCTTATATTCCCATTAATCCTGAAGTGATACAATTTTGAGGAAATAGAAGTACCCATACTGCTAAGGAACATGTACACCTGAATGCTAATTTTCGAGGTTTAAATGCCTAAATGAGATTTGAAATGAAGTAATAATAATAATAATAATTACATTTATATAGCGCGCATTCCATACAAATATGTTCATGTGCGCTGTACATTATACATAAAACAAAGTTAATTACATCATACTATTATTCAGTAAAAAATAAAAATCATGATTTAAAATCAAAAGCTAATTTAAAAAGATACGTTTTAACTTCAGTTTTAAACTTATCTAGACTCCTAAGATTCCTTATGTGACCAGGAAGTTTGTTCCATAGTTTAGGGGCAGCTGTCTGAAAAGCACAATCACCTAGTAAAACTTTACATTTAGCACTCCCTGGAGTCAGTAACACACTATTCATTGAACGAAGACTATATCTATTTTGATGAATGACAGACACCAGGTCACAAAGATACCACGGAGCTGTTTTATATAAACATTTAAATGTTAAAATCAAGATTTTAAACTGAATACGATATACAACTGGTAACCAATGAAGGAGATGAAGAACTGGCGTGATGTGACATATACGTGGTGAACCGGTTACAAGGCGAGCTGCAGTATTTTGAATTCTTTGGAATGGAACCATTTAGTATTTATAGAGGAATTTGAGCCCAATACAAGTTCACAATGGTTTTAATTACTGTAATTAGCACATATGAAAGTCTTACTTTGTAAAATATGCATCTGTGGAGCCTTATTACAATTGTATATTTTCTTAAGTTCACGAGGACAAAAGGCAAACGTGGAAGTCCAATTCTTGAACATGTTTAATACTTTCACGGAAATAGATTGTTTTGCGGGAGTGAGCAAAACAAGATAACGTAGTATGAAGAACAATTATAAATCTTATAAAGTCACAGAACATTTTCTTGTACTTTACACTTTACATCTTGAAATGCCTTATACCTCCTGCCGGCTTAGCCGTGCCGTATACGTTCGTCAAACCCAGCTTATATGCATATTGCTGATAGGTGCTTGATCAAATGTGTGCATCTTTATCAATGCTGAAAACTATGCCCAATTTTGGAATGGTATAAGTGAAACTTTTATGCAACGTAAATGCTTAAAGATTCTGCGACAAATAATTGTTATTGACAACACAAGTTTAGAAAGCTCACTGTACATGTTTAGTGTGCATATTATTGTGAAAATATATGGTAAATTACATTAAACTTTTTAGAGGCAACCTAAATAACCCTGTTTACAGAAATTTCGATTTCACATCTTATTTGATATGTGTGACCAGAATAGTTTACATGATGTGCCGTACAGTGAATTGATAACACAAATTTAGAGAACATTACTCTAGTAAATATAATAGTAAATGAACTTAAATTATTAGGGTAAGTAATGCTCAAATATAAACGGCTATGTATTGACTATTTATGGTTGTTTGATAATACATTGACTGTCGTTTTTGCTCGTTTCGAAAAGGGATACTTTTAAATATTGACTGTTGGAACTACCAACTGTGTATATATTATATATCCACAGTCTATAATTGTATGTAAATAAATTACCGAGAACTTCAGAACCTGATTCATTGTGCCTCCAAATCCCCGTTTTCTTAAAATATCTTCAATATAACCAACCCCTTCGGTTACACTTGTTTTGCATCAATTAATTTGGCGTGTTGAGTATTACCCTTCTCCTAATATGCCTTGTGTGTAGAAAAATCTTCCGGTGAAATTTTTTTGTGAAGCATTTTTTTGTGGCAGGCCAAGAATGTGTATATTCCTATTATATGCAATATTGCCTGTTGTGTTGACATATTGTACTGCTATATTGTTTTTTTATTTGTTGGGTACTACGGTTCCAAATGTTGCTTCAGCGTCCTCTTTAGTCAGTTTGCAAGTAAATTTTTTTTTTTTTTTTTGGCAAATTTGTTTTTTTGAGAATTTGAATAGTTAAATATTACACAATTATCTCTATGAAAACACCCTAAAACATATCGCTGTTACGCAAAACATAACGTTCATGTTGAAAGAAAATGACAAAATTGTTTCACCAAGGATACCACGCCCACTTGGGGTCAACATGCAAATTGAGGTCACTATAACGTTGTCACAACATCATCACAACGTAGTACGTGTATTTAACATCATAATAATGTTGCCATGCAGAACACCATCAACAACATTATCACAACGTTTACAACATTTACCAAGGAGTGTTAAAACATCAAAATACAACGTGATTACGATGTGATGGTTATTATATCAATACATTGTCAACAAAATCAATGAATGCCTTGTTATTAACCTTCATGTTATACATGTATTAAAACTTAAAACACGGGGATACAGATAATGAAATTAAATGTTGTGGCAACCTTGATATAACGTATCATATAAAACATTTTAAAACATTTTTATAGTTCCTTGGACTCAAACATTTAGGACATGTTTAGACTGCTGTCAACTTTGTTTTCAAACATCAACAAATAATAGATATTTGTTATACCTCGATGTTTCAACAATGTTTTGCAAACATTCAACGTTTAATCCGCGACATTAAATGTTTGTTTTTAAAATGATTTGAATTTGTTTTAATTATGTTTAATAACGTTTTTTATTTAATATGTTTAAAGGAACCATGCTTCTCAAATTGACAGGATCACATTTTATTTCATAAATAAATTCATTTATATGTATTAAATGTGAATTAAAAGCCGAACTGGTTTAAGCGAAGTTTTAGTGTGATTATTTTCCGCTCAAAAATGTACCCCCTTTTTGAAATTGGTTGAGACTCAAATTGAGGGCGCTGTTTGTGTCGTAGACCGAGGCACCGAAATTCATGGGTCAACTCGATAGTCTGGACCCGGCCCGTATACGCACACTAGGTCTACACGTGCAATTTCGTAAGTTGCAACAACTAACATCGAACGTACCCTGATTTTCTCCCTTTTAGCGAAGGCTCATCGGGGAATGGGCCGTTTAACTGCTTTCGCCTTTATCTTACTCGCATCCGGGAACTTTGAATAATGCTGAAAAGCTGCTGGGCCGGATCTCTTGCTCTTGTCACCTTCACTTTCGCCGTCCGAACTCTCCGATATTTTGCTTCAGTTGGAAATAAATGAAGGCTTACTCCACCCGTCGTTGTTTTGCTGCACCCAGCAGCCACACACCTTGTCGGCATGGCCGAAAAACCACTATATTTTGCTTAGATTTTGGACGAAGAACTTTCGCCGTACAATGTACACACAATGCATACCCGTGATGAATGGGTAATGTGCCTCGATCTACGTCACACACTTATGTTAATGAGGGTCCCACTCAGGGGGCGGAGTAGCTTGGACAAACATTTTCAAAAATTGTTTTCTCATATTTAATCTGGGAAATAATTGTCTCTGGACACAGAATATCATTGTCAAGATAATACTGTATTGTTTTAAGCAGGAATAATGCAATATAAATCCTATATCATGTTTCCTTTAATGACATTTTCAATACGTTTGTGTATTTTCATTAAAACATCTTTTACAAATATAACTGTTACATTATATAAACATTTTGTTGAATGCGACTACAATGTTTTAGTAATAGTCTAAAGATATGACAGTCGTAACGTCAATTTATAAATTATAAAAATATCGTAAAAACATTTCATTGAAATTCAAAATACATTTACACGATGTCCTTAAAATATTTCAAGTAGATGTTTTATTAATACCGTAATAACAATGTTATCTCTAAATGTTTTCTGTATGACATTTGTACAACTTTGTTGAAATGTTTTAATCACGTTAAGTGATTAACGTAAATTAAAATATCATAAATATATCGTTAAAATATTTCATTGAAAATTGAATAACATTTACACAACGTTCCTAAAATATTTCAAGTAAAAATAAAATAGCTTTTTCGAAACTTTAAACATTTGTATAACATTTAAAAGATATTACCATTTAATTATTTGTACCTCAATGTTTTAACAATGTTTTTCAGATGTTTTTAAATTTCATCGAGATGTTTGATTAACACCATAACAATGTTATCACTAAATGTTTTGTGTATGACATATTTAAAACTTTGTGAAAATGTTTGAATCACGTTATGTGTTTGCTGGGTAGTCCCTAAACGTTTAACTTATTCTTTCAAGAACCCAACCTATAACGTATAACATGTTTTAAGAATGTTGTCAACTCTTGTCATAACATTTTAGGGATATTTGTAAAACATGGTTTCATATTTTAAAAAGAGGTTTTCAAAACATCATAAACATATACATCTTCAGATGGTAACATTATCATGACGTCGTTTTTATATCAAATGCCCGAAATATATTTATTACCGAAGACAGATTTTAAACATCAGGCAGAAATGCTTTTACAACATTATTAAAACGTTTACAATAGTTCTGTGGAATATTTATAACATATTTAGCGCCCACTCGAACAAAGATACTGACAATTTGGGAGACCGCCAACATAGGGCAAGATAGCTCAGTTGGTAGAGCGCCGGTACGGTAACCCGGAGGTCGCAGGTTCGAATCCCGCTCGTGCCAGTTTCTTTGTTCACTTTGAAAATGTTTTAAAAATGTTGTCAACAATTTGGTATATCATTTGTAAGATATTTCTGAAACATGTTTTAACGCTAAAGACATGTTTTAAGAACATCATAATAATGTACCACTATTTAGGCGGTAACATTCTAATGATGTCTTCTAAATATCAAATGCTCTAAGATATATATTTAATAATTCAGAAAAGTTTCAAACTCAATATGAAGTGCTTTTGGCAACATCATATAGGCCTAGTCCCTAAACGTTTAACTTATTCTTCCAAGAACCCAAACATTTATAACATGTTTTAAGAATACATTTTCAAAGTGAACAAAGAAACTGGCACGAGCGGGATTCGAACCTGCGACCTCCGGGTTACCGTACCGGCGCTCTACCAACTGAGCTATCTTGCCCTATGTTGGCGGTCTCCCAAATTGTCAGTATCTTTGTTCGAGTGGGCGCTAGTCAGAAGTCATAAACCCAGAATGCCGTGTAGCCAGGGATCACACCCAATTTTACGATACAACCTGGGAAGCGACATTGTGGAGATCACTCAAGGAGGATACGACTTTTTAACTTATAATTCGTCAAACAATCCACAAGGGAAACTGACTAGGTAAATTTGAATACATTTTCAAAGTGAACAAAGAAACTGGCACGAGCGGGATTCGAACCTGCGACCTCCGGGTTACCGTACCGGCGCTCTACCAACTGAGCTATCTTACCCTATGTTGGCGGTCTCCCAAATTGTCAGTATCTTTGTTCGAGTGGGCGCTAGTCAGAAGTCATAAACCCAGAATGCCGTGTAGCCAGGGATCACACCCAATTTTACGATACAACCTGGGAAGCGACATTGTGGAGATCACTCAAGGAGGATACGACTTTTTAACTTATAATTCGTCAAACAATCCACAAGGGAAACTGACTAGGTAAATTTGAATACATTTTCAATGTTATGTATAATTTGGCATAACATTTTTAAGATATTTTTTAAAAATGTTTTTTATGCTATACGCATATGTTTTAAGAACATTATAATAATAATATACGACTATTTTAGGTGGTAAAATTATAATGATGTCTTTTAAATATAAAATGCTCTGAAATATATTTAACAATTCAGACGTTTAACTGATTCTTTCATGGACTCAAACATTTACATCATGTAGGAATGTTGTCAACTCTTTGTCATAATATTTTAGGGATATGTGTGAAACATGGTTTCATATTTTTAAAAGATGTTTTAAGAACATCATGAAAACATACACATGTTCAGATGGTAACATTATCATAGCGTCGTTTCGATACCAAATGCCCGAGATTTATTTTTTACCTAAGACAAGTTTTAAACATCAGGCAGAAATGCTTTTTTGACATTATTAAAACATTAATAATAGTTATGTGGACTTAAATATTCATAACATGTTTTAAGAATGTTATCAATAATTTGGCATAATATTTTACACATAGTTCTGCAACATGTTTTTAAGGCTACAAATGTATGTTTTAAGAACATTATACAAACATACGACTGGTAACATTATAATGATGTCTTTTAAATATCAAATGTTCTGAGATATATTTAATAATTCGGACAAGTTTTAAACATCAGGATGAAGTGTTTTTTAAACATTATTTTAACGTTACTGATTCTTCCATGGACTCAACCATTTATAAAATGTTTTATGACTGTTGTCAACTCTGCGGTATGACATTTTAGGGATATTTGTAAAACATAGTATTATATTTTTTAAAATATGTTTTAAGAACATCCTTAAAACTTACAGATAATAAGGTGGCAACATTATAATGACGTCTTCAAAATATCACATGCACTGGCATTTATTTATTAAGTTAAACCACTTTTAAACATTAGGTAGAAGTGCATTTATAACATTTTCAAACGTTTGTGATAGTACCGTGGACTCGAGCATTTATGAGATGTTTTAGTAACGTTTTATGATATTTATAAAACATCTGGATAATGTTTGTAAAATATCACATTTATGGCAAACGTTTCCCTCATGGAAACTAATTTAAAACATTTGGTTATAACATTTGGATGACATCACTTTAACATACTCGATAAAACGTCAAATTTGAGACATTTAAGTTATGTTATTAAAATGTTGTTCTGTTTATCATAACATTTATATAAGGTTTTAAAATGTTATTTTAAAATGTTTTATATATAACATCAGTACGACCTTTTCATGTTATAAAAGCTTAATGTGTTTGCTGGGCAGGTACGAGGTGATTTAGCTTGTTTATTCTGTAACTGTTCAATGTGAACATATTGAATAATTTAATGTAATTTTTTGGTCTCCAAATGTGTAAATATTTCGCAAAATTTAGGTTACTGAAAATGTGCAGCCTCTCAGTGAGAATTGTTTTATTTTATTGAAATGATGCAGTGTTGAGTTACTAACTGGTGTTTCGACTATATTTGCGCACAAATTAGGTATCTGCAAATGAAAGTAAATTTCATGTTTGAAAATAATTATTTTCGGCATTCATGAAAATTGTATTTTCGGCTTTAATTACATGTATTTGTTTTTGTCTCAATTCTCTACAGACTCCCCTTATGGTGTGGTAGCCTTGTTATTAGCCTTATTTCTCACCCATAATTATTCAGGTGGTTTCATAGCCTTTTTGGTGATCATAAAATAACCACTGTACACTTACCCGGTTATTGCTTCACCTAAAATCTATGATTTAATGTTTGTATTGTCCTAATTAATTAAACCATCTTGTTGTCGGACCTGAAAAAGTACCATCGTACGTTTGTGTCACATCTTGCGTCTGCTTTGTTGGAAAATACATGCACCTCAAATTTCTACAGGTTTGTGTTAAAGATTGAAAGTTTAATGTTTCTCTTGTCTAAAATCTGTATTTAATGAGTAATAAAACCTTCTGAATTTGTTTTAATTTGTCTCATTTATACAGAAAATACGGTGGACAAGGATTTATTTATGCTTCTTGATCTGTGTGCAGAGTCGCTTAGAGCTGATACCACAGGAGGTACTAGTCCCCACGTGATGTTTCCAGCCGGAAGAATCTCAACGAAGATGAGGTACATGTACCTTTACTTTTTATTTGACTTTGTGGATTTAAATCTTGTATGCCAACAAACAATAATGCCTCAAAAATGGTTCTGCTTCCGATTACATGCCTTTCAAAAATAGGGTAGGTAGGTCGGAAATTTTTTTTCTAGCAATTTTGTTTGTGCTGATTGAATGGGGTATTTAATTATATCCGAATTTCAGTCTGAATTATTTCCATTTACGCTACGAAAGCTATACACAAATTGTCCACAGAGATTTGAACGTTTGATGTCTCATTTTAAAAGTGGAAAGGCATATCTTTCAAACCATAGCCAGTAACCCGGCCGTTGCTCCAGCCAATGACCGGGCCGCTGTGCCTAGCCAATGACTGTCCTGCACCGGTGCACACTAGATCCCCGAGAAGCGGATATAAGGACAACACCGACAGGTCTACACCATCGCCTGATGAATACCAGCAGTTGCAGTCGAAACGTCGAGGTCCACATTGTTGACTACATCTTGAGACAACGTATAAGTAATATTTTAATTATTATACTTAAAAATATTTTAAAAAAAACCACCCAACCATAAATACTTAAAACAAACTTTTAAAATCACAACCTAAAAAATCGTACAAAAATATAGCGTAAAAACTATAACCTAAGACCCTTACAAATTACAACTTGAAAAACCTTTAAAAATGCAACATAAAGAATACAACTTAAAAAACCTTAAATTTAAATATAGAAAACTTACGTAAAATACGTAAAAATTAGAACCTAAAAACTACTTTAAAAATTCCAAAGTCAAAATGTACAACCTAAAAAAAATACTTAAATTCAACTTTAAAAAATACTGTCAATATGTTTCCTGTATCAACACCTTTGCATATCATTTTTCTAAATTTCTTGCTAACATCTTAATTGTCTCCCCTTACAGGTTCATCGAACTTTGCGCGGTGCCCTTTTTGTGGAGACCATCCAGGAAGACGAGAGAATGGTTTCCCGATAAAGACGAGCAGTTGCAGTCCAAACGTCGTGCTCTACATCGTGAGACAACGGGTAAGGTTTAGTAAAATTATTAACCTTCAAAATACTTTTAAAATGTTTCCTGTATATTGTCTCTCGTTACAGGTTCATCGGACTTCACGGTGCCCAAGTCAGCGGCCATTGCGGCCTCAGGGACGGATGTAGGTTTTAACTAAGGGGGGGGGGGGGGGGGGTTTACCCGAATGCACGCCTTGCTAGGGGGGTCCGGGGCATTAAACCTGTAAAGCATGCCCCCCTGAAAAATTTCACTGGGCAGCCCAAGGGGGCGGGGGGGTTTAAACCCCCCAACCTCCCCCCCGCCACTGGGCCTACCTGCGCAAGGAGACCATCCAGGAAGACGAGACCATGGTTTCCTGATGAAGGCTAGCAGTCGAAACGTCGCGGTCCACATCGACTACATCGTGAGACAGCGGATAAGTATTGCTTTCATTATGATACTAAAAAAACAACCTAAAAAAATACAACCTTAAAAAATACAAAGTAACAAATCTGTAAAAATTCAACTCTAAAAATTCAAGCTGAAAAAGCTTTATAAATTCAACCTAGAAAGAAAAATTTAACCTAGAAAATTCCACGCTAAAAAACTTTCAAAATTTAACCTTAAAAACTCCACTTGAAAAATTCCACGTTAAAAAAGCTTAAAAACTTCAACCCCAAAAATTGCACCTTAAAAATTATAGAAATTCAAGCTAACAAAGCTTTAAAAATTCCACTGAAAAATAATTATATTTAAAAATTCATAAAACATTTCCTATAAAAAATATTAAACACCCTTAGAGCTTAAACAATATATACATCCAAACAATTTAAAAGAATTCAACCTAAAACCAATCCACCTGAAATGATAACGAAACCTAAAAATTGCAACCTAAAATCTTTAAAAATTCAACCCCTAAATGGAAACTAAACAATATTTGAAAATTTTACCTAAAAAATGTCACCTAAAAAATCCAAGGTAAATAAATGTTTTTAAAAATTCGATTTAAAAAGGCAAGCTAAAAAAGTTTTAAAATTCCACTTAAAAAATTCGAGCTAAATACTACCTAAAAATACAACCTAACAACACAACCTAAAAATTTCTATCACCAAAATATAATCTAAATCTTAAAAAAATACATCATGAAATACTTTTTACATGTTCCTGTATCAATACCTTTGCATATGATTTGTCTAAATGTCTTGCCAACATCTTGTCTCCCCTTATAGGTTCATCGGACTTCACGGTGCCCAACTTGGCGACCTACCTGCGCATAGAGACCATCTGGGACGAGACCATGGTTTCCTAATGAAGGCTGGCAGTTGCAGTCAAAACGTCGCGGTCCACATCGCTGATTACATCGTGAGACAACGAGTAAGAATTACTTTCATTATTAACCTCAGAAAATACTTGTAAAATGGTTCCTGTATCAACATCTTAATTGTCTCCCCTTACAGGTTCATCGGGCTTCACGGTGCCTAACTCAGCGACTTTTGCGGCCTCCCTGCGCAACCAGTCTATCCGGGACGACGAGACAATGGTTTCCTGATGAAGGCTTGCAGTTGCCGTCGAAACGTCGCAGTCCACATCGTTGACTCCATCGTTAGACGAGTAAGAATTACTTACAATTATCACCTTTTAAGAAATAGTTAAAAAATGCAAACCTAAAAATACTAATAAAATGTTTCCTGTATCGACACATTTGCATACGATTTGTCTAAATTTCTTTCCAACATCTTAATTGTCTCCCCTTACAGGTTCATCGGACTTCACGGTGCCCAAGTCGGCGACCTTTGTGGCCTACCTGCGCAACGAGAACATCCGGGACGACGAGACCATGGTTTCCTGATGAAGACGAGCAGTTGCAGTCAAAACGTCGGGATCCACATCGTGGACTACATCTTGATACAACGAGTAAGAATTACTAAAATTATTACCCTTAAAGAAATAGTTTTAAAAATGCAACCCTCAAAATACTTCTAAAAGTTTTTTCTGTATGAATACCTTTGCATGTGATTTGTCTAAATTTCTTTCCAACATCGTAATTGTCTCCCCTTATAGGTTCATCGGACTTCACGGTGCCCAACTTGGCGACTCTTGCCGCCTACTTGAGCAAGGAGACCATCCGGGACGAAGAGACCGTGGTTTACTGATGGAGGCTTGCAATTGCCGTCGAAACGTCGCAGTCCACATCGTTGACTCCCTCGTGAGACGAGTAAGAATTACTTACAATTATTACCTTTAAAGAAGTAGTTTAAAAATGCAACCCTAAAAATACTTATAAAATGTTTCCTCTATCGACACCTTTGCATATGATTTGTCTAAATTTCTTTCCAACATCGTAATTGTCTCCCCTGACAGGTTCATCGGACTTCACGGTGCCCAAGTCGGCGGCCTTTGTGGCCTGGCTGCGCAACGAGAACATCCGGGACGACGAGACCATGGTTTCCTGATAAAGACGAGCAGTTGCAGTCAAAACGTCGCAGTCCACATCGTTGACTCCATCGTGAGACGAGTAAGAATTACTTACAATTATTACCTTTAAAGAAGTAGTTTAAAAATGCAACCCTAAAAATACTTATAAAATGTTTCCTGTATCGACACATTTGCATACGATTTGTCTAAATTTCTTTCCAACATCTTAATTGTCTCCCCTTACAGGTTCATCGGACTTCACGGTGCCCAACTTGGCGACTCTTGCCGCCTACCTGCGCAAGGAGACCATCCGGGACGAAGAGACCGTGGTTTACTGATGGAGGCTTGCAATTGCCGTCGAAACGTCGCAGTCCACATCGTTGACTCCATCGTGAGACGAGTAAGAATTACTTACAATTATTACCTTTAAAGAAGTAGTTTAAAAATGCAACCCTAAAAATACTTATAAAATGTTTCCTGTATCGACACCTTTGCATATGATTTGTCTAAATTTCTTTCCAACATCGTAATTGTCTCCCCTGACAGGTTCATCGGACTTCACGGTGCCCAACTTGGCGTCTCTTGCCGCCTACCTGCGCAAGGAGACCATCCGGGACGAAGAGACCGTGGTTTACTGATGGAGGCTTGCAATTGCCGTCGAAACGTCGCAGTCCACATCGTTGACTCCATCGTGAGACGAGTAAGAATTACTTACAATTATTACCTTTAAAGAAGTAGTTTAAAAATGCAACCCTAAAAATACTTATAAAATGTTTCCTGTATCGACACCTTTGCATATGATTTGTCTAAATTTCTTTCCAACATCGTAATTGTCTCCCCTTATAGGTTCATCGGACTTCACGGTGCCCAACTTGGCGACTCTTGCCGCCTATTTGTTCAAGGAGACCATCCGGGACGAAGAGACCGTGGTTTACTGATGGAGGCTTGCAATTGCCGTCGAAACGTCGCAGTCCACATCGTTGACTCCATCGTGAGACGAGTAAGAATTACTTACAATTATTACCTTTAAAGAAGTAGTTTAAAAATGCAACCCTAAAAATACTTATAAAATGTTTCCTGTATCGACACCTTTGCATATGATTTGTCTAAATTTCTTTCCAACATCGTAATTGTCTCCCCTTATAGGTTCATCGGACTTCACGGTGCCCAAGTCAGCGGCCATTGCTGCCTACCTGCGCAAGGAGACCATCCAGGAAGACAAGACCATGGTTTCCTGATGAAGGCTAGCAGTCGAAACGTCGCGGTCCACATCGACTACATCGTGAGACAGCGGATAAGTATTGCTTTCATTATGATACTCAAAAAACAACCTAAAAAAATACAACCTTAAAAAATACAAAGTAACAAATCTGTAAAAATTCAACTCTAAAAATTCAAGCTGAAAAAGCTTTATAAATTCAACCTTAAAAATGTAACCTAAAAAATTCCACGCTAAAAAACTTTCAAAATTCAACCTAAAAAACTCTACTTGAAAAATTCCACGTTAAAAAAGCTTAAAAACTTCAACCCCAAAAATTGCACCTTAAAAATTTTAGAAATTCAAGCTAACAAAGCTTTAAAAATTCCACTGAAAAATAATTATATTTAAAAATTCATCAAACATTTCCTATAAAAAATATTAAACACCCTTAGAGCTTAAACAATATATACATCCAAACAATTTAAAAGAATTCAACCTAAAACAAATCCACCTGAAATGATAACGAAACCTAAAAATTGCAACCTAAAATCTTTAAAAATTCAACCCCTAAATGGAAACTAAACAATATTTGAAAATTTAACCTAAAAAATGTCACCTAAAAAATCCAAGGTAAATAAATGTTTTTAAAAATTCGATTTAAAAAGGCAAGCTAAAAAAGTTTTAAAATTCCACTTAAAAAATTCGAGCTAAATACTACCTAAAAATACAACCTAACAACACAACCTAAAAATTTCTATCACCAAAATATAATCTAAATCTTAAAAAAATACATCATGAAATACTTTTTACATGTTCCTGTATCAATACCTTTGCATATGATTTGTCTAAATGTCTTGCCAACATCTTGTCTCCCCTTATAGGTTCATCGGACTTCACGGTGCCCAACTTGGCGACCTACCTGCGCATAGAGACCATCTGGGACGAGACCATGGTTTCCTAATGAAGGCTGGCAGTTGCAGTCAAAACGTCGCGGTCCACATCGCTGATTACATCGTGAGACAACGAGTAAGAATTACTTTCATTATTAACCTCAGAAAATACTTTTAAAATGGTTCCTGTATCAACATCTTAATTGTCTCCCCTTACAGGTTCATCGGGCTTCACGGTGCCTAACTCAGCGACTTTTGCGGCCTCCCTGCGCAACCAGTCTATCCGGGACGACGAGACAATGGTTTCCTGATGAAGGCTTGCAGTTGCCGTCGAAACGTCGCAGTCCACATCGTTGACTCCATCGTTAGACGAGTAAGAATTACTTACAATTATCACCTTTTAAGAAATAGTTAAAAAATGCAAACCTAAAAATACTAATAAAATGTTTCCTGTATCGACACATTTGCATACGATTTGTCTAAATTTCTTTCCAACATCTTAATTGTCTCCCCTTACAGGTTCATCGGACTTCACGGTGCCCAAGTCGGCGACCTTTGTGGCCTACCTGCGCAACGAGAACATCCGGGACGACGAGACCATGGTTTCCTGATGAAGACGAGCAGTTGCAGTCAAAACGTCGGGATCCACATCGTGGACTACATCTTGATACAACGAGTAAGAATTACTAAAATTATTACCCTTAAAGAAATAGTTTTAAAAATGCAACCCTCAAAATACTTCTAAAAGTTTTTTCTGTATGAATACCTTTGCATGTGATTTGTCTAAATTTCTTTCCAACATCGTAATTGTCTCCCCTGACAGGTTCATCGGACTTCACGGTGCCCAACTTGGCGTCTCTTGCCGCCTACCTGCGCAAGGAGACCATCCGGGACGAAGAGACCGTGGTTTACTGATGGAGGCTTGCAATTGCCGTCGAAACGTCGCAGTCCACATCGTTGACTCCATCGTGAGACGAGTAAGAATTACTTACAATTATTACCTTTAAAGAAGTAGTTTAAAAATGCAACCCTAAAAATACTTATAAAATGTTTCCTGTATCGACACCTTTGCATATGATTTGTCTAAATTTCTTTCCAACATCGTAATTGTCTCCCCTTATAGGTTCATCGGACTTCACGGTGCCCAACTTGGCGACTCTTGCCGCCTATTTGTTCAAGGAGACCATCCGGGACGAAGAGACCGTGGTTTACTGATGGAGGCTTGCAATTGCCGTCGAAACGTCGCAGTCCACATCGTTGACTCCATCGTGAGACGAGTAAGAATTACTTACAATTATTACCTTTAAAGAAGTAGTTTAAAAATGCAACCCTAAAAATACTTATAAAATGTTTCCTGTATCGACACCTTTGCATATGATTTGTCTAAATTTCTTTCCAACATCGTAATTGTCTCCCCTTATAGGTTCATCGGACTTCACGGTGCCCAAGTCAGCGGCCATTGCTGCCTACCTGCGCAAGGAGACCATCCAGGAAGACAAGACCATGGTTTCCTGATGAAGGCTAGCAGTCGAAACGTCGCGGTCCACATCGACTACATCGTGAGACAGCGGATAAGTATTGCTTTCATTATGATACTCAAAAAACAACCTAAAAAAATACAACCTTAAAAAATACAAAGTAACAAATCTGTAAAAATTCAACTCTAAAAATTCAAGCTGAAAAAGCTTTATAAATTCAACCTTAAAAATGTAACCTAAAAAATTCCACGCTAAAAAACTTTCAAAATTCAACCTAAAAAACTATACTTGAAAAATTCCACGTTAAAAAAGCTTAAAAACTTCAACCCCAAAAATTGCACCTTAAAAATTTTAGAAATTCAAGCTAACAAAGCTTTAAAAATTCCACTGAAAAATAATTATATTTAAAAATTCATCAAACATTTCCTATAAAAAATATTAAACACCCTTAGAGCTTAAACAATATATACATCCAAACAATTTAAAAGAATTCAACCTAAAACAAATCCACCTGAAATGATAACGAAACCTAAAAATTGCAACCTAAAATCTTTAAAAATTCAACCCCTAAATGGAAACTAAACAATATTTGAAAATTTAACCTAAAAAATGTCACCTAAAAAATCCAAGGTAAATAAATGTTTTTAAAAATTCGATTTAAAAAGGCAAGCTAAAAAAGTTTTAAAATTCCACTTAAAAAATTCGAGCTAAATACTACCTAAAAATACAACCTAACAACACAACCTAAAAATTTCTATCACCAAAATATAATCTAAATCTTAAAAAAATACATCATGAAATACTTTTTACATGTTCCTGTATCAATACCTTTGCATATGATTTGTCTAAATGTCTTGCCAACATCTTGTCTCCCCTTATAGGTTCATCGGACTTCACGGTGCCCAACTTGGCGACCTACCTGCGCATAGAGACCATCTGGGACGAGACCATGGTTTCCTAATGAAGGCTGGCAGTTGCAGTCAAAACGTCGCGGTCCACATCGCTGATTACATCGTGAGACAACGAGTAAGAATTACTTTCATTATTAACCTCAGAAAATACTTGTAAAATGGTTCCTGTATCAACATCTTAATTGTCTCCCCTTACAGGTTCATCGGGCTTCACGGTGCCTAACTCAGCGACTTTTGCGGCCTCCCTGCGCAACCAGTCTATCCGGGACGACGAGACAATGGTTTCCTGATGAAGGCTTGCAGTTGCCGTCGAAACGTCGCAGTCCACATCGTTGACTCCATCGTTAGACGAGTAAGAATTACTTACAATTCTCACCTTTTAAGAAATAGTTAAAAAATGCAAACCTAAAAATACTAATAAAATGTTTCCTGTATCGACACATTTGCATATGATTTGTCTAAATTTCTTTCCAACATCTTAATTGTCTCCCCTTACAGGTTCATCGGACTTCACGGTGCCCAACTTGGCGACTCTTGCCGCCTACCTGCGCAAGGAGACCATCCGGGACGAAGTGACCGTGGTTTACTGATGGAGGCTTGCAATTGCCGTCGAAACGTCGCAGTCCACATCGTTGACTCCATCGTGAGACGAGTAAGAATTACTTACAATTATTACCTTTAAAGAAGTAGTTTAAAAATGCAACCCTAAAAATACTTATAAAATGTTTCCTGTATCGACACCTTTGCATATGATTTGTCTAAATTTCTTTCCAACATCGTAATTGTCTCCCCTGACAGGTTCATCGGACTTCACGGTGCCCAAGTCGGCGGCCTTTGTGGCCTGGCTGCGCAACGAGAACATCCGGGACGACGAGACCATGGTTTCCTGATAAAGACGAGCAGTTGCAGTCAAAACGTCGCAGTCCACATCGTTGACTCCATCGTGAGACGAGTAAGAATTACTTACAATTAGTACCTTTAAAGAAGTAGTTTAAAAATGCAACCCTAAAAATACTTATAAAATGTTTCCTGTATCGACACCTTTGCATATGATTTGTCTAAATTTCTTTCCAACATCGTAATTGTCTCCCCTTATAGGTTCATCGGACTTCACGGTGCCCAACTTGGCGACTCTTGCCGCCTACTTGAGCAAGGAGACCATCCGGGACGAAGAGACCGTGGTTTACTGATGGAGGCTTGCAATTGCCGTCGAAACGTCGCAGTCCACATCGTTGACTCCATCGTGAGACGAGTAAGAATTACTTACAATTAGTACCTTTAAAGAAGTAGTTTAAAAATGCAACCCTAAAAATACTTATAAAATGTTTGCTGTATCGACACCTTTGCATATGATTTGTCTAAATTTCTTTCCAACATCGTAATTGTCTCCCCTTATAGGTTCATCGGACTTCACGGTGCCCAACTTGGCGACTCTTGCCGCCTATTTGTTCAAGGAGACCATCCGGGACGAAGAGACCGTGGTTTACTGATGGAGGCTTGCAATTGCCGTCGAAACGTCGCAGTCCACATCGTTGACTCCATCGTGAGACGAGTAAGAATTACTTACAATTATTACCTTTAAAGAAGTAGTTTAAAAATGCAACCCTAAAAATACTTATAAAATGTTTGCTGTATCGACACCTTTGCATATGATTTGTCTAAATTTCTTTCCAACATCGTAATTGTCTCCCCTGACAGGTTCATCGGACTTCACGGTGCCCAACTTGGCGACTCTTGCCGCCTACCTGCGCAAGGAGACCATCCGGGACGACGAGACCATGGTTTCCTGATGAAGACGAGCAGTTGCAGTCAAAACGTCGGGATCCACATCGTGGACTACATCTTGATACAACGAGTAAGAATTACTAAAATTATTACCCTTAAAGAAATAGTTTTAAAAATGCAACCCTCAAAATACTTCTAAAAGTTTTTTCTGTATGAATACCTTTGCATGTGATTTGTCTAAATTTCTTTCCAACATCGTAATTGTCTCCCCTTATAGGTTCATCGGACTTCACGGTGCCCAACTTGGCGACTCTTGCCGCCTACCTGCGCAAGGAGACCATCCGGGACGAAGAGACCGTGGTTTACTGATGGAGGCTTGCAATTGCCGTCGAAACGTCGCAGTCCACATCGTTGACTCCCTCGTGAGACGAGTAAGAATTACTTACAATTATTACCTTTAAAGAAGTAGTTTAAAAATGCAACCCTAAAAATACTTATAAAATGTTTGCTGTATCGACACCTTTGCATATGATTTGTCTAAATTTCTTTCCAACATCGTAATTGTCTCCCCTGACAGGTTCATCGGACTTCACGGTGCCCAAGTCAGCGGCCATTGCTGCCTACCTGCGCAAGGAGACCATCCAGGAAGACAAGACCATGGTTTCCTGATGAAGGCTAGCAGTCGAAACGTCGCGGTCCACATCGACTACATCGTGAGACAGCGGATAAGTATTGCTTTCATTATGATACTCAAAAAACAACCTAAAAAAATACAACCTTAAAAAATACAAAGTAACAAATCTGTAAAAATTCAACTCTACAAATTCAAGCTGAAAAAGCTTTATAAATTCAACCTTAAAAATGTAACCTAAAAAATTTCACGCTAAAAAACTTTCAAAATTCAACCTAAAAAACTATACTTGAAAAATTCCACGTTAAAAAAGCTTAAAAACTTCAACCCCAAAAATTGCACCTTAAAAATTATAGAAATTCAAGCTAACAAAGCTTTAAAAATTCCACTGAAAAATAATTATATTTAAAAATTCATCAAACATTTCCTATAAAAAATATTAAACACCCTTAGAGCTTAAACAATATATACATCCAAACAATTTAAAAGAATTCAACCTAAAACAAATCCACCTGAAATGATAACGAAACCTAAAAATTGCAACCTAAAATCTTTAAAAATTCAACCCCTAAATGGAAACTAAACAATATTTGAAAATTTAACCTAAAAAATGTCACCTAAAAAATCCAAGGTAAATAAATGTTTTTAAAAATTCGATTTAAAAAGGCAAGCTAAAAAAGTTTTAAAATTCCACTTGAAAAATTCGAGCTAAATACTACCTAACAACACAACCTAAAAATTTCTATCACCAAAATATAATCTAAATCTTAAAAAAATACATCATGAAATACTTTTTACATGTTCCTGTATCAATACCTTTGCATATGATTTGTCTAAATGTCTTGCCAACATCTTTCTCCCCTTATAGGTTCATCGGACTTCACGGTGCCCAACTTGGCGACCTACCTGCGCATAGAGACCATCTGGGACGAGACCATGGTTTCCTAATGAAGGCTGGCAGTTGCAGTCAAAACGTCGCGGTCCACATCGCTGATTACATCGTGAGACAACGAGTAAGAATTACTTTCATTATTAACCTCAGAAAATACTTTTAAAATGGTTCCTGTATCAACATCTTAATTGTCTCCCCTTACAGGTTCATCGGGCTTCACGGTGCCTAACTCAGCGACTTTTGCGGCCTCCCTGCGCAACCAGTCTATCCGGGACGACGAGACAATGGTTTCCTGATGAAGGCTTGCAGTTGCCGTCGAAACGTCGCAGTCCACATCGTTGACTCCATCGTTAGACGAGTAAGAATTACTTACAATTATCACCTTTTAAGAAATAGTAAAAAAAATGCAAACCTAAAAATACTAATAAAATGTTTCCTGTATCGACACATTTGCATACGATTTGTCTAAATTTCTTTCCAACATCTTAATTGTCTCCCCTTACAGGTTCATCGGACTTCACGGTGCCCAAGTCGGCGACCTTTGTGGCCTACCTGCGCAACGAGAACATCCGGGACGACGAGACCATGGTTTCCTGATGAAGACGAGCAGTTGCAGTCAAAACGTCGGGATCCACATCGTGGACTACATCTTGATACAACGAGTAAGAATTACTAAAATTATTACCCTTAAAGAAATAGTTTTAAAAATGCAACCCTCAAAATACTTCTAAAAGTTTTTTCTGTATGAATACCTTTGCATGTGATTTGTCTAAATTTCTTTCCAACATCGTAATTGTCTCCCCTGACAGGTTCATCGGACTTCACGGTGCCCAACTTGGCGACTCTTGCCGCCTACCTGCGCAAGGAGACCATCCGGGACGAAGAGACCGTGGTTTACTGATGGAGGCTTGCAATTGCCGTCGAAACGTCGCAGTCCACATCGTTGACTCCATCGTGAGACGAGTAAGAATTACTTACAATTATTACCTTTAAAGAAGTAGTTTAAAAATGCAACCCTAAAAATACTTATAAAATGTTTCCTGTATGGACACCTTTGCATATGATTTGTCTAAATTTCTTTCCAACATCGTAATTGTCTCCCCTGACAGGTTCATCGGACTTCACGGTGCCCAACTTGGCGTCTCTTGCCGCCTACCTGCGCAAGGAGACCATCCGGGACGAAGAGACCGTGGTTTACTGATGGAGGCTTGCAATTGCCGTCGAAACGTCGCAGTCCACATCGTTGACTCCATCGTGAGACGAGTAAGAATTACTTACAATTATTACCTTTAAAGAAGTAGTTTAAAAATGCAACCCTAAAAATACTTATAAAATGTTTGCTGTATCGACACCTTTGCATATGATTTGTCTAAATTTCTTTCCAACATCGTAATTGTCTCCCCTGACAGGTTCATCGGACTTCACGGTGCCCAACTTGGCGTCTCTTGCCGCCTACCTGCGCAAGGAGACCATCCGGGACGAAGAGACCGTGGTTTACTGATGGAGGCTTGCAATTGCCGTCGAAACGTCGCAGTCCACATCGTTGACTCCATCGTGAGACGAGTAAGAATTACTTACAATTATTACCTTTAAAGAAGTAGTTTAAAAATGCAACCCTAAAAATACTTATAAAATGTTTCCTGTATCGACACCTTTGCATATGATTTGTCTAAATTTCTTTCCAACATCGTAATTGTCTCCCCTGACAGGTTCATCGGACTTCACGGTGCCCAACTTGGCGTCTCTTGCCGCCTACCTGCGCAAGGAGACCATCCGGGACGAAGAGACCGTGGTTTACTGATGGAGGCTTGCAATTGCCGTCGAAACGTCGCAGTCCACATCGTTGACTCCATCGTGAGACGAGTAAGAATTACTTACAATTATTACCTTTAAAGAAGTAGTTTAAAAATGCAACCCTAAAAATACTTATAAAATGTTTCCTCTATCGACACCTTTGCATATGATTTGTCTAAATTTCTTTCCAACATCGTAATTGTCTCCCCTGACAGGTTCATCGGACTTCACGGTGCCCAAGTCGGCGGCCTTTGTGGCCTGGCTGCGCAACGAGAACATCCGGGACGACGAGACCATGGTTTCCTGATAAAGACGAGCAGTTGCAGTCAAAACGTCGCAGTCCACATCGTTGACTCCATCGTGAGACGAGTAAGAATTACTTACAATTATTACCTTTAAAGAAGTAGTTTAAAAATGCAACCCTAAAAATACTTATAAAATGTTTCCTGTATCGACACCTTTGCATATGATTTGTCTAAATTTCTTTCCAACATCGTAATTGTCTCCCCTTATAGGTTCATCGGACTTCACGGTGCCCAACTTGGCGACTCTTGCCGCCTACTTGAGCAAGGAGACCATCCGGGACGAAGAGACCGTGGTTTACTGATGGAGGCTTGCAATTGCCGTCGAAACGTCGCAGTCCACATCGTTGACTCCATCGTGAGACGAGTAAGAATTACTTACAATTAGTACCTTTAAAGAAGTAGTTTAAAAATGCAACCCTAAAAATACTTATAAAATGTTTCCTGTATCGACACCTTTGCATATGATTTGTCTAAATTTCTTTCCAACATCGTAATTGTCTCCCCTGACAGGTTCATCGGACTTCACGGTGCCCAACTTGGCGTCTCTTGCCGCCTACCTGCGCAAGGAGACCATCCGGGACGAAGAGACCGTGGTTTACTGATGGAGGCTTGCAATTGCCGTCGAAACGTCGCAGTCCACATCGTTGACTCCATCGTGAGACGAGTAAGAATTACTTACAATTATTACCTTTAAAGAAGTAGTTTAAAAATGCAACCCTAAAAATACTTATAAAATGTTTCCTGTATCGACACCTTTGCATATGATTTGTCTAAATTTCTTTCCAACATCGTAATTGTCTCCCCTTATAGGTTCATCGGACTTCACGGTGCCCAACTTGGCGACTCTTGCCGCCTATTTGTTCAAGGAGACCATCCGGGACGAAGAGACCGTGGTTTACTGATGGAGGCTTGCAATTGCCGTCGAAACGTCGCAGTCCACATCGTTGACTCCATCGTGAGACGAGTAAGAATTACTTACAATTATTACCTTTAAAGAAGTAGTTTAAAAATGCAACCCTAAAAATACTTATAAAATGTTTCCTGTATCGACACCTTTGCATATGATTTGTCTAAATTTCTTTCCAACATCGTAATTGTCTCCCCTTATAGGTTCATCGGACTTCACGGTGCCCAAGTCAGCGGCCATTGCTGCCTACCTGCGCAAGGAGACCATCCAGGAAGACAAGACCATGGTTTCCTGATGAAGGCTAGCAGTCGAAACGTCGCGGTCCACATCGACTACATCGTGAGACAGCGGATAAGTATTGCTTTCATTATGATACTCAAAAAACAACCTAAAAAAATACAACCTTAAAAAATACAAAGTAACAAATCTGTAAAAATTCAACTCTAAAAATTCAAGCTGAAAAAGCTTTATAAATTCAACCTTAAAAATGTAACCTAAAAAATTCCACGCTAAAAAACTTTCAAAATTCAACCTAAAAAACTCTACTTGAAAAATTCCACGTTAAAAAAGCTTAAAAACTTCAACCCCAAAAATTGCACCTTAAAAATTTTAGAAATTCAAGCTAACAAAGCTTTAAAAATTCCACTGAAAAATAATTATATTTAAAAATTCATCAAACATTTCCTATAAAAAATATTAAACACCCTTAGAGCTTAAACAATATATACATCCAAACAATTTAAAAGAATTCAACCTAAAACAAATCCACCTGAAATGATAACGAAACCTAAAAATTGCAACCTAAAATCTTTAAAAATTCAACCCCTAAATGGAAACTAAACAATATTTGAAAATTTAACCTAAAAAATGTCACCTAAAAAATCCAAGGTAAATAAATGTTTTTAAAAATTCGATTTAAAAAGGCAAGCTAAAAAAGTTTTAAAATTCCACTTAAAAAATTCGAGCTAAATACTACCTAACAACACAACCTAAAAATTTCTATCACCAAAATATAATCTAAATCTTAAAAAAATACATCATGAAATACTTTTTACATGTTCCTGTATCAATACCTTTGCATATGATTTGTCTAAATGTCTTGCCAACATCTTGTCTCCCCTTATAGGTTCATCGGACTTCACGGTGCCCAACTTGGCGACCTACCTGCGCATAGAGACCATCTGGGACGAGACCATGGTTTCCTAATGAAGGCTGGCAGTTGCAGTCAAAACGTCGCGGTCCACATCGCTGATTACATCGTGAGACAACGAGTAAGAATTACTTTCATTATTAACCTCAGAAAATACTTGTAAAATGGTTCCTGTATCAACATCTTAATTGTCTCCCCTTACAGGTTCATCGGGCTTCACGGTGCCTAACTCAGCGACTTTTGCGGCCTCCCTGCGCAACCAGTCTATCCGGGACGACGAGACAATGGTTTCCTGATGAAGGCTTGCAGTTGCCGTCGAAACGTCGCAGTCCACATCGTTGACTCCATCGTGAGACGAGTAAGAATTACTTACAATTATTACCTTTAAAGAAGTAGTTTAAAAATGCAACCCTAAAAATACTTATAAAATGTTTGCTGTATCGACACCTTTGCATATGATTTGTCTAAATTTCTTTCCAACATCGTAATTGTCTCCCCTTATAGGTTCATCGGACTTCACGGTGCCCAACTTGGCGACTCTTGCCGCCTATTTGTTCAAGGAGACCATCCGGGACGAAGAGACCGTGGTTTACTGATGGAGGCTTGCAATTGCCGTCGAAACGTCGCTGTCCACATCGTTGACTCCATCGTGAGACGAGTAAGAATTACTTACAATTATTACCTTTAAAGAAGTAGTTTAAAAATGCAACCCTAAAAATACTTATAAAATGTTTGCTGTATCGACACCTTTGCATATGATTTGTCTAAATTTCTTTCCAACATCGTAATTGTCTCCCCTGACAGGTTCATCGGACTTCACGGTGCCCAAGTCAGCGGCCATTGCTGCCTACCTGCGCAAGGAGACCATCCAGGAAGACAAGACCATGGTTTCCTGATGAAGGCTAGCAGTCGAAACGTCGCGGTCCACATCGACTACATCGTGAGACAGCGGATAAGTATTGCTTTCATTATGATACTCAAAAAACAACCTAAAAAAATACAACCTTAAAAAATACAAAGTAACAAATCTGTAAAAATTCAACTCTAAAAATTCAAGCTGAAAAAGCTTTATAAATTCAACCTTAAAAATGTAACCTAAAAAATTCCACGCTAAAAAACTTTCAAAATTCAACCTAAAAAACTATACTTGAAAAATTCCACGTTAAAAAAGCTTAAAAACTTCAACCCCAAAAATTGCACCTTAAAAATTTTAGAAATTCAAGCTAACAAAGCTTTAAAAATTCCACTGAAAAATAATTATATTTAAAAATTCATCAAACATTTCCTATAAAAAATATTAAACACCCTTAGAGCTTAAACAATATATACATCCAAACAATTTAAAAGAATTCAACCTAAAACAAATCCACCTGAAATGATAACGAAACCTAAAAATTGCAACCTAAAATCTTTAAAAATTCAACCCCTAAATGGAAACTAAACAATATTTGAAAATTTAACCTAAAAAATGTCACCTAAAAAATCCAAGGTAAATAAATGTTTTTAAAAATTCGATTTAAAAAGGCAAGCTAAAAAAGTTTTAAAATTCCACTTAAAAAATTCGAGCTAAATACTACCTAACAACACAACCTAAAAATTTCTATCACCAAAATATAATCTAAATCTTAAAAAAATACATCATGAAATACTTTTTACATGTTCCTGTATCAATACCTTTGCATATGATTTGTCTAAATGTCTTGCCAACATCTTGTCTCCCCTTATAGGTTCATCGGACTTCACGGTGCCCAACTTGGCGACCTACCTGCGCATAGAGACCATCTGGGACGAGACCATGGTTTCCTAATGAAGGCTGGCAGTTGCAGTCAAAACGTCGCGGTCCACATCGCTGATTACATCGTGAGACAACGAGTAAGAATTACTTTCATTATTAACCTCAGAAAATACTTGTAAAATGGTTCCTGTATCAACATCTTAATTGTCTCCCCTTACAGGTTCATCGGGCTTCACGGTGCCTAACTCAGCGACTTTTGCGGCCTCCCTGCGCAACCAGTCTATCCGGGACGACGAGACAATGGTTTCCTGATGAAGGCTTGCAGTTGCCGTCGAAACGTCGCAGTCCACATCGTTGACTCCATCGTTAGACGAGTAAGAATTACTTACAATTATCACCTTTTAAGAAATAGTTAAAAAATGCAAACCTAAAAATACTAATAAAATGTTTCCTGTATCGACACATTTGCATACGATTTGTCTAAATTTCTTTCCAACATCGTAATTGTCTCCCCTGACAGGTTCATCGGACTTCACGGTGCCCAACTTGGCGACTCTTGCCGCCTATTTGTTCAAGGAGACCATCCGGGACGAAGAGACCGTGGTTTACTGATGGAGGCTTGCAATTGCCGTCGAAACGTCGCAGTCCACATCGTTGACTCCATCGTGAGACGAGTAAGAATTACTTACAATTATTACCTTTAAAGAAGTAGTTTAAAAATGCAACCCTAAAAATAGTTACAAAATGTTTGCTGTATCGACACCTTTGCATATGATTTGTCTAAATTTCTTTCCAACATAGTAATTGTCTCCCCTGACAGGTTCATCGGACTTCACGGTGCCCAACTTGGCGACTCTTGCCGCCTACCTGCGCAAGGAGACCATCCGGGACGACGAGACCATGGTTTCCTGATGAAGACGAGCAGTTGCAGTCAAAACGTCGGGATCCACATCGTGGACTACATCTTGATACAACGAGTAAGAATTACTAAAATTATTACCCTTAAAGAAATAGTTTTAAAAATGCAACCCTAAAAATACTTATAAAATGTTTCCTGTATCGACAACTTTGCATATGATTTGTCTACATTTCTTTCCAACATCTTAATTGTCTCCCCTGACAGGTTCATCGGACTTCACGGTGCCCAAGTCGGCGACCTACCTGCGCAACGAGACCATCCAGGAAGACGAGACCATGGTTTCCTGATGAAGGCTAGCAGTCGAAACGTCGCGGTCCACATCTACTACATCGTGAGACAGCGGATAAGTATTGCTTTCATTATGATACTAAAAAAAACAACCTAAAAAATACAACCATACAAAATACAAAGTAACAAATCTTTAAAATTTCAACCCTCAAAGTTTAAGCTAAAAAAGCTTTATAAATTCAACCTTAAAAATTCAACCTAAAAAAAATTATATTTAAAAATTCATCTAAAATTTCCTATAAAAAACATTAAACACCCTAAAAGGCTTAAACAATTCAAGCTAAACAAATATAATTTAAATCTTTAAAAAATACAATATGAAATAATTGTAACATGTTTCCTGTATCAATACCTTTGCATATGATTTGTCTAAATGTCTTGCCAACATCTTGTTTCCCCTTATAGGTTCATCGGACTTCACGGCGCCCAACCTGGCGACCTTTGCCGCCTACCTGCGGAAGGAGACCATCCGGGACGAAGAGATCGTGGTTTTCTGATGGAGGCTTGCAGTTGTAGTCCAAACGTCGCGGTTCACATCGACTACATCGTGAGACAGCGGATAAGTATTGCTTTCATTATGATATTAAAAAAGACACCTAAAAAAATACAATCTTAAGAAATACAAAGTAACAAATCTTTAGAAATTCAACCCTAAAAATTTAAGCTCAAAAAACTTTATAAATTTAACCTTAAAAATTCAACCGAAAAACTCCACTTAAAAAATTGCACGTGATAAAAAGCTTAAAAACTTAAACCCCAAAAATTGCCGTAAAAAAGATTAAATACTCTAAAAAGCTTAAACAATTCAAGCTAAAAAAGAAAAAAAAAGTAAATTCAACCAATTTAAAATAATGAAACCTAAAATAAAAATCCACCTAAAATTTTAAATAAACTTAAAAAATGCAACCTAAAATCTTTCAACTGGCACAATAGTCCTTTAAAATCTTTAAAAATTCAACCAGAAAAATTCCACCTAAAAAATCTAAGGTAAATATTTTTTTTTTTTTTTCGATCTAAAAATTCAAGCTAACAAAGCTTTAAAAATTCCACTGAAATTTCCCATAAAAAAGCTGAAACAATTCAAGCTAAAAAGCTTTTAAAAAAAGAACTAAACGTAAACAATTTGAAAGAATTCAAACTACCAAAAAAATCCATCTAAAAATAATATTTAAACTAAAATATTCAACGGAAACTATTTAAAAATTCAACCTAAAAAAGTGCACATAAAAAATGCAATGTAAAACATATTTTGTAAAAAGGAAAGTTATAAAGGTTTAAAAATTGCACTTCAAAAATTCAAGCTGAATACTACCTAAAAATACAACCAAAAATTTATATTAAAAAATTAACTTAAATCTTTAAAAAATGCAACCTTAAATTCTTTGTACATGTTTCCTGTATCAAAACCTTTGCACGTGATTTGTCTAAATTTCTTGCCAACATCTTGTCTCCTCTTATAGGTTCATCGGATTTCATGGTATTGAAGTCACCAACCATTGCGGCCTACCTGCGCAAGGAGACCTTGCAGGAAGACGAGACCATGGTTTCCTGTTGAAGGCTAGCAGTCGAAACGTCGCGGTCTACATCGTTGACTGCATTGAGGGACAGCGGATAAGCATTTGTGGTTATTTTAATTAAAATTAAAAAATCTTTATGAATGCAACCTAAAACATCTGTACAATTTCAACATAAGAAAGTTCCAGCTAAAAAAAGAATAGCTTGAACCAGATATTAGAGTTGAAAAAGCTTAAAACCATGCTAAAATTTAACCTGAAATGTATTAAATATAACTTTAAAAAATCTTTAAAGTCTTCAACTGGTACAATAGTCCATTTAAAAAACCCAACCCTTCAACTTGCACAATAGTCCATTTAAAAACCTCCAACCCTTCAACTGGCACAATATTCTATTTTAAAATCTCCAACCTTCAACTGGCACAATATTCTATTTAGAAAACCCAACCCTTCAACTGGCACAATAGTCCATTTAGAAAACCCAACCCTTCAACTGGCACAATATTCTATTTTAAAATCTCCAACCTTCAACTGGCACAATAGTCCATTTTAAACCCCCAACCTTCAACTGGCACAATAGTCCATTTTAAAATCTCCAATCTTCAACTGGCACAATATTCTATTTTAAAACCCCCAACCCCCTTCAACTGGCACAATATTCCATTTTAAAATCTCCAACCCTTCAACTGGCACAATATTCCATTTTAAAATCTCCAACCCTTCAACTGGCACAATATTCTATTTTAAAATCTCCAACCTTCAACTGGCACAATATTCTATTTAGAAAACCCAACCCTTCAACTGGCACAATAGTCCATTTTAAAACCCCCAACCCCCTTCAACTGGCACAATATTCCATTTAAAAAACACAACCCTTCAACTGGCACAATAGTCCATTTAAAAAACCCAACCCTTCAACTGGCACAATATTCTATTTTAAACCCCCAACCCTTCAACTGGAACAATATTCTATTTTAAAATCTCCAACTTTCAACTGGCACAATATTCCATTTAAAAAACCCAACCCTTCAACTGGCACAATATTCTATTTTAAAATCTCCAACCTTCAACTGGCACAATATTCTATTTAGAAAACCCAACCCTTCAACTGGCACAATAGTCCATTTTAAAACCCTCAACCCCCTTCAACTGGCACAATAGTCCATTTAAAACCCCCAACCCTTCAACTGGCACAATAGTCCATTTAAAAAACCCAACCCCTCAACTGGCACAATATTCTATTTTAAAATCTGCAACCGTTCAACTGGCACAATATTCTATTGTAAAATCTCCAACCTTCAACTGGCACAATAGTCCATTTTAAAACCCCCAACCCCCTTCAACTGGCACAATAGTCCATTTAAAAAACCCCAACCCCCTTCAACTGGCACAATAGTACATTTTAAAAAACCCAACCCTTCAACTGGCACAATATTCTATTTTAAACCCCCAACCCTTCAACTGGCACAATATTCTATTTTAAAATCTCCAACCTTCAACTGGCACAATATTCTATTTAGAAAACCCAACCCTTCAACTGGCACAATAGTCCATTTTAAAACCCCCAACCCCCTTCAACTGGCACAATAGTCCATTTTAAAACCCCCAACCCCCTTCAACTGGCACAATAGTCCATTTAAAACCCCAAACCCTTCAACTGGCACAATAGTCCATTAAAAAAACCCCAACCCCCTTCAACTGGCACAATAGTACATTTAGAAAACCCAACCCTTCAACTGGCACAATATTCAATTTTAAAACCTCCAACCTTCAACTGGCACAATAGTCCATTTATAAAACCCAACCTTTCAACTGGCACAATATTCCATTTGAAAACCTCCAACCCTTAAACTGGCACAATATTCTATTTGAAAATCTCCAACCTTCAACTGGCACAATATTCTATTTGAAAATCTCCAACCTTTAACTGGCACAATATTCCATTTAAAAAAACCCCAACCCCCTTCAACTGGCACAATATTCCATTTAAAAAAACCCAACCCCCTTCAACTGGCACAATATTCCATTAAAAAAACCCCAACCCCCTTCAACTGGCACAATATTCCATTTTAAAACCCCCAACCCCCTTCAACTGGCACAATATCCTATTTTAAAACTTCCAACCTTCAACTGGCACAATTGTCCAATTATTTAATTCGACCCGAACCCCCCCCCCCCCCCTCAATCCGAACCTCTCAATCCGAACCTCTCAATCCGAACCTCTCAATCCGAACCTCTCAATCCGAAACTCTCAATCCGAAACTCTCAATCCGAAACTCTCAATCCGAAACTCTCAATCCGAAACTCTCAATCCGAAACTCTCAATCCGAAACTCTCAATCCGAAACTCTCAATCCGAAACTCTCAATCCGAAACTCTCAATCCGAAACTCTCAATCCGAAACTCTCAATCCGAAACTCTCAATCCGAAACTCTCAATCCGAAACTCTCAATCCGAAACTCTCAATCCGAAACTCTCAATCCGAAACTCTCAATCCGAAACCCGAAACTCTCAATCCGAAACCCGAAACTCTCAATCCGAAACCCGAAACTCTCAATCCGAAACCCGAAACTCTCAATCCGAAACCCGAAACTCTCAATCCGAAACCCGAAACTCTCAATCCGAACCCGACTACCCGACCCCTCAACTTGAATCCAACACCGGTTAAGGGTTCTATAAGTTGAGGGTTAGGGTTAGGGTTAGGGTTAGGGTTAGGGTTAGGGTTAGGGTTAGGGTTAGGGTTAGGGTTAGGGTTAGGGTTAGGGTTAGGGGTTAGGGTTAGGGTTAGGGTTAGGGTTAGGGTTAGGGTTAGGGTTAGGGTTAGGGTTAGGGTTAGGGTTAGGGTTAGGGTTAGGGTTAGGGTTAGGGTTAGGGTTAGGGTTAGGGTTAGGGTTAGGGTTAGGGTTAGGGTTAGGGTTAGGGTTAGGGTTAGGGTTAGGGTTAGGGTTAGGGTTAGGGTTAGGGTTAGGGTTAGGGTTAGGGTTAGGGTTAGGGTTAGGGTTAGGGTTAGGGTTAGGGTTAGGGTTAGGGTTAGGGTTAGGGTTAGGGTTAGGGTTAGGGTTAGGGTTAGGGTTAGGGTTAGGGTTAGGGTTAGGGTTAGGGTTAGGGTTAGGGTTAGGGTTAGGGTTAGGGTTAGGGTTAGGGTTAGGGTTAGGGTTAGGGTTAGGGTTAGGGTTAGGGTTAGGGTTAGGGTTAGGGTTAGGGTTAGGGTTAGGGTTAGGGTTAGGGTTAGGGTTAGGGTTAGGGTTAGGGTTAGGGTTAGGGTTAGGGTTAGGGTTAGGGTTAGGGTTAGGGTTAGGGTTAGGGTTAGGGTTAGGGTTAGGGTTAGGGTTAGGGTTAGGGTTAGGGTTAGGGTTAGGGTTAGGGTTAGGGTTAGGGTTAGGGTTAGGGTTAGGGTTAGGGTTAGGGTTAGGGTTAGGGTTAGGGTTAGGGTTAGGGTTAGGGTTAGGGTTAGGGTTAGGGTTAGGGTTAGGGTTAGGGTTAGGGTTAGGGTTAGGGTTAGGGTTAGGGTTAGGGTTAGGGTTAGGGTTAGGGTTAGGGTTAGGGTTAGGGTTAGGGTTAGGGTTAGGGTTAGGGTTAGGGTTAGGGTTAGGGTTAGGGTTAGGGTTAGGGTTAGGGTTAGGGTTAGGGTTAGGGTTAGGGTTAGGGTTAGGGTTAGGGTTAGGGTTAGGGTTAGGGTTAGGGTTAGGGTTAGGGTTAGGGTTAGGGTTAGGGTTAGGGTTAGGGTTAGGGTTAGGGTTAGGGTTAGGGTTAGGGTTAGGGTTAGGGTTAGGGTTAGGGTTAGGGTTAGGGTTAGGGTTAGGGTTAGGGTTAGGGTTAGGGTTAGGGTTAGGGTTAGGGTTAGGGTTAGGGTTAGGGTTAGGGTTAGGGTTAGGGTTAGGGTTAGGGTTAGGGTTAGGGTTAGGGTTAGGGTTAGGGTTAGGGTTAGGGTTAGGGTTAGGGTTAGGGTTAGGGTTAGGGTTAGGGTTAGGGTTAGGGTTAGGGTTAGGGTTAGGGTTAGGGTTAGGGTTAGGGTTAGGGTTAGGGTTAGGGTTAGGGTTAGGGTTAGGGTTAGGGTTAGGGTTAGGGTTAGGGTTAGGGTTAGGGTTAGGGTTAGGGTTAGGGTTAGGGTTAGGGTTAGGGTTAGGGTTAGGGTTAGGGTTAGGGTTAGGGTTAGGGTTAGGGTTAGGGTTAGGGTTAGGGTTAGGGTTAGGGTTAGGGTTAGGGTTAGGGTTAGGGTTAGGGTTAGGGTTAGGGTTAGGGTTAGGGTTAGGGTTAGGGTTAGGGTTAGGGTTAGGGTTAGGGTTAGGGTTAGGGTTAGGGTTAGGGTTAGGGTTAGGGTTAGGGTTAGGGTTAGGGTTAGGGTTAGGGTTAGGGTTAGGGTTAGGGTTAGGGTTAGGGTTAGGGTTAGGGTTAGGGTTAGGGTTAGGGTTAGGGTTAGGGTTAGGGTTAGGGTTAGGGTTAGGGTTAGGGTTAGGGTTAGGGTTAGGGTTAGGGTTAGGGTTAGGGTTAGGGTTAGGGTTAGGGTTAGGGTTAGGGTTAGGGTTAGGGTTAGGGTTAGGGTTAGGGTTAGGGTTAGGGTTAGGGTTAGGGTTAGGGTTAGGGTTAGGGTTAGGGTTAGGGTTAGGGTTAGGGTTAGGGTTAGGGTTAGGGTTAGGGTTAGGGTTAGGGTTAGGGTTAGGGTTAGGGTTAGGGTTAGGGTTAGGGTTAGGGTTAGGGTTAGGGTTAGGGTTAGGGTTAGGGTTAGGGTTAGGGTTAGGGTTAGGGTTAGGGTTAGGGTTAGGGTTAGGGTTAGGGTTAGGGTTAGGGTTAGGGTTAGGGTTAGGGTTAGGGTTAGGGTTAGGGTTAGGGTTAGGGTTAGGGTTAGGGTTAGGGTTAGGGTTAGGGTTAGGGTTAGGGTTAGGGTTAGGGTTAGGGTTAGGGTTAGGGTTAGGGTTAGGGTTAGGGTTAGGGTTAGGGTTAGGGTTAGGGTTAGGGTTAGGGTTAGGGTTAGGGTTAGGGTTAGGGTTAGGGTTAGGGTTAGGGTTAGGGTTAGGGTTAGGGTTAGGGTTAGGGTTAGGGTTAGGGTTAGGGTTAGGGTTAGGGTTAGGGTTAGGGTTAGGGTTAGGGTTAGGGTTAGGGTTAGGGTTAGGGTTAGGGTTAGGGTTAGGGTTAGGGTTAGGGTTAGGGTTAGGGTTAGGGTTAGGGTTAGGGTTAGGGTTAGGGTTAGGGTTAGGGTTAGGGTTAGGGTTAGGGTTAGGGTTAGGGTTAGGGTTAGGGTTAGGGTTAGGGTTAGGGTTAGGGTTAGGGTTAGGGTTAGGGTTAGGGTTAGGGTTAGGGTTAGGGTTAGGGTTAGGGTTAGGGTTAGGGTTAGGGTTAGGGTTAGGGTTAGGGTTAGGGTTAGGGTTAGGGTTAGGGTTAGGGTTAGGGTTAGGGTTAGGGTTAGGGTTAGGGTTAGGGTTAGGGTTAGGGTTAGGGTTAGGGTTAGGGTTAGGGTTAGGGTTAGGGTTAGGGTTAGGGTTAGGGTTAGGGTTAGGGTTAGGGTTAGGGTTAGGGTTAGGGTTAGGGTTAGGGTTAGGGTTAGGGTTAGGGTTAGGGTTAGGGTTAGGGTTAGGGTTAGGGTTAGGGTTAGGGTTAGGGTTAGGGTTAGGGTTAGGGTTAGGGTTAGGGTTAGGGTTAGGGTTAGGGTTAGGGTTAGGGTTAGGGTTAGGGTTAGGGTTAGGGTTAGGGTTAGGGTTAGGGTTAGGGTTAGGGTTAGGGTTAGGGTTAGGGTTAGGGTTAGGGTTAGGGTTAGGGTTAGGGTTAGGGTTAGGGTTAGGGTTAGGGTTAGGGTTAGGGTTAGGGTTAGGGTTAGGGTTAGGGTTAGGGTTAGGGTTAGGGTTAGGGTTAGGGTTAGGGTTAGGGTTAGGGTTAGGGTTAGGGTTAGGGTTAGGGTTAGGGTTAGGGTTAGGGTTAGGGTTAGGGTTAGGGTTAGGGTTAGGGTTAGGGTTAGGGTTAGGGTTAGGGTTAGGGTTAGGGTTAGGGTTAGGGTTAGGGTTAGGGTTAGGGTTAGGGTTAGGGTTAGGGTTAGGGTTAGGGTTAGGGTTAGGGTTAGGGTTAGGGTTAGGGTTAGGGTTAGGGTTAGGGTTAGGGTTAGGGTTAGGGTTAGGGTTAGGGTTAGGGTTAGGGTTAGGGTTAGGGTTAGGGTTAGGGTTAGGGTTAGGGTTAGGGTTAGGGTTAGGGTTAGGGTTAGGGTTAGGGTTAGGGTTAGGGTTAGGGTTAGGGTTAGGGTTAGGGTTAGGGTTAGGGTTAGGGTTAGGGTTAGGGTTAGGGTTAGGGTTAGGGTTAGGGTTAGGGTTAGGGTTAGGGTTAGGGTTAGGGTTAGGGTTAGGGTTAGGGTTAGGGTTAGGGTTAGGGTTAGGGTTAGGGTTAGGGTTAGGGTTAGGGTTAGGGTTAGGGTTAGGGTTAGGGTTAGGGTTAGGGTTAGGGTTAGGGTTAGGGTTAGGGTTAGGGTTAGGGTTAGGGTTAGGGTTAGGGTTAGGGTTAGGGTTAGGGTTAGGGTTAGGGTTAGGGTTAGGGTTAGGGTTAGGGTTAGGGTTAGGGTTAGGGTTAGGGTTAGGGTTAGGGTTAGGGTTAGGGTTAGGGTTAGGGTTAGGGTTAGGGTTAGGGTTAGGGTTAGGGTTAGGGTTAGGGTTAGGGTTAGGGTTAGGGTTAGGGTTAGGGTTAGGGTTAGGGTTAGGGTTAGGGTTAGGGTTAGGGTTAGGGTTAGGGTTAGGGTTAGGGTTAGGGTTAGGGTTAGGGTTAGGGTTAGGGTTAGGGTTAGGGTTAGGGTTAGGGTTAGGGTTAGGGTTAGGGTTAGGGTTAGGGTTAGGGTTAGGGTTAGGGTTAGGGTTAGGGTTAGGGTTAGGGTTAGGGTTAGGGTTAGGGTTAGGGTTAGGGTTAGGGTTAGGGTTAGGGTTAGGGTTAGGGTTAGGGTTAGGGTTAGGGTTAGGGTTAGGGTTAGGGTTAGGGTTAGGGTTAGGGTTAGGGTTAGGGTTAGGGTTAGGGTTAGGGTTAGGGTTAGGGTTAGGGTTAGGGTTAGGGTTAGGGTTAGGGTTAGGGTTAGGGTTAGGGTTAGGGTTAGGGTTAGGGTTAGGGTTAGGGTTAGGGTTAGGGTTAGGGTTAGGGTTAGGGTTAGGGTTAGGGTTAGGGTTAGGGTTAGGGTTAGGGTTAGGGTTAGGGTTAGGGTTAGGGTTAGGGTTAGGGTTAGGGTTAGGGTTAGGGTTAGGGTTAGGGTTAGGGTTAGGGTTAGGGTTAGGGTTAGGGTTAGGGTTAGGGTTAGGGTTAGGGTTAGGGTTAGGGTTAGGGTTAGGGTTAGGGTTAGGGTTAGGGTTAGGGTTAGGGTTAGGGTTAGGGTTAGGGTTAGGGTTAGGGTTAGGGTTAGGGTTAGGGTTAGGGTTAGGGTTAGGGTTAGGGTTAGGGTTAGGGTTAGGGTTAGGGTTAGGGTTAGGGTTAGGGTTAGGGTTAGGGTTAGGGTTAGGGTTAGGGTTAGGGTTAGGGTTAGGGTTAGGGTTAGGGTTAGGGTTAGGGTTAGGGTTAGGGTTAGGGTTAGGGTTAGGGTTAGGGTTAGGGTTAGGGTTAGGGTTAGGGTTAGGGTTAGGGTTAGGGTTAGGGTTAGGGTTAGGGTTAGGGTTAGGGTTAGGGTTAGGGTTAGGGTTAGGGTTAGGGTTAGGGTTAGGGTTAGGGTTAGGGTTAGGGTTAGGGTTAGGGTTAGGGTTAGGGTTAGGGTTAGGGTTAGGGTTAGGGTTAGGGTTAGGGTTAGGGTTAGGGTTAGGGTTAGGGTTAGGGTTAGGGTTAGGGTTAGGGTTAGGGTTAGGGTTAGGGTTAGGGTTAGGGTTAGGGTTAGGGTTAGGGTTAGGGTTAGGGTTAGGGTTAGGGTTAGGGTTAGGGTTAGGGTTAGGGTTAGGGTTAGGGTTAGGGTTAGGGTTAGGGTTAGGGTTAGGGTTAGGGTTAGGGTTAGGGTTAGGGTTAGGGTTAGGGTTAGGGTTAGGGTTAGGGTTAGGGTTAGGGTTAGGGTTAGGGTTAGGGTTAGGGTTAGGGTTAGGGTTAGGGTTAGGGTTAGGGTTAGGGTTAGGGTTAGGGTTAGGGTTAGGGTTAGGGTTAGGGTTAGGGTTAGGGTTAGGGTTAGGGTTAGGGTTAGGGTTAGGGTTAGGGTTAGGGTTAGGGTTAGGGTTAGGG
>JAZGUH010000162.1:0-2500 GCA_037893225.1 Hippasteria phrygiana
GGAGGACAAACCCCCGAGGAGGTTGTTTGCACCATTACAGGTATTAACCCCCCCCCCCCCCCCCCCCCCGGGTTTTTTTTGCAGGTCATGTTTTTATCAATCCTTTTTAAGCTGTCATGCTGGCGTGATGTGTCCTTTTTTATTTAATTATTTTCTGGTCTTTATTAAGTTCGTTTTTATCTTTTTGTGTAAATGTTGTTTGATCCTGCAGAGTTATGGAAGGGGCTATATGGCCTCGTCCATTCTCCTGTCTGGAGCTATTTATGTGACTTTTCAGTGGAGTTTTAATAATTTATTAATATTTAATATTTGTATAACGTGACATGGCCGTAGGCGACTTGATATGTAGTTTTCAGATTCTTATACGTTTGTACACACTATCAGCTTTAGATTAGATGGAGGAATTACCAAAAGAAGAGAATGACCTACGGCACCTGGTATTCCCAGGCAGTCTCCCATCCAAGTACTAACCAAGCCCGCCGTTGCTTAACTTCGGTGATCGGACGAGAACCGGTGTGTTCAACGTGGTATGGCCGTAGGCGAGTGGATATGTAGTTTTTAGATTCTTATTCGTTATGTACACACTATCAGCTTTAGATTAGATGGAGGAATTACCAAAAGAAAAGAATGACCTACGGCACCTAGTATTCCCAGGCAGTCTCCCATCCAAGTACTAACCAAGCCCGACGTTGCTTAACTTCGGTGATCGGACGAGAACCGGTGTGTTCAACGTGGTATGGCCGTAGGCGAGTGGATATGTAGTTTTCAGATTCTTATACGTTATGTACACACTATCAGCTTTAGATTAGATGGAGGAATTACCCCCAAAAAAGAAAGACCTACGGCACCTGGTATTCCCAGGCAGTCACCCATCCAAGTACTAACCAAGCCCGACGTTGCTTAACTTCGGTGATCGGACGAGAACCGGTGTGTTCAACGTGGTATGGCCGTAGGCGAGTGGATATGTAGTTTTCAGATTCTTATACGTTATGTACACACTATCAGCTTTAGATTAGATGGAGGAATGACCAAAAGAAGAGAATGACCTACGGCACCTGGTATTCCCAGGGAGTCTCCCATCCAAATACTAACCAAGCCCGACGTTGCTTAACTTCGGTGATCGGACGAGAACCGGTGTGTTCAACGTGGTATGGCCGTAGGCGAGTGACTATGTAGTTTTCAGATTATTATACGTTATGTACACACTATCAGCTTTAGATTAGATGGAGGAATTACCCCCCAAAAAGAAAGACCTACGGCACCTGGTATTCCCAGGGAGTCTCCCATCCAAATACTAACCAAGCCCGACGTTGCTTAACTTCGGTGATCGGACGAGAACCGGTGTGTTCAACGTGGTATGGCCGTAGGCGAGTGAATATGTAGTTTTCAGATTATTATACGTTATGTACACACTATCAGCTTTAGATTAGATGGAGGAATTACCAAAAGAAAAGAAAGACCTACGGCACCTGGTATTCCCAGGCAGTCTCCCATCCAAGTACTAACCAAGCCCGACGTTGCTTAACTTCGGTGATCGGACGAGAACCGGTGTGTTCAACGTGGTATGGCCGTAGGCGAGTGAATATGTAGTTTTCAGATTCTTATACGTTATGTACACACTATCAGCTTTAGATTAGATGGAGGAATTACCAAAAGAAGAGAATGACCTACGGCACCTGGTATTCCCAGGCAGTCTCCCATCCAAATACTAACCAAGCCCGACGTTGCTTAACTTCGGTGATCGGACGAGAACCGGTGTGTTTAACGTGACATGGCCGTAGGCGACTTGATATGTAGTTTTCAGATTCTTATACGTTTGTACACACTATCAGCTTTAGATTAGATGGAGGAATTACCAAAAGAAGAGAATGACCTACGGCACCTGGTATTCCCAGGCAGTCTCCCATCCAAGTACTAACCAAGCCCGCCGTTGCTTAACTTCGGTGATCGGACGAGAACCGGTGTGTTCAACGTGGTATGGCCGTAGGCGAGTGGATATGTAGTTTTTAGATTCTTATTCGTTATGTACACACTATCAGCTTTAGATTAGATGGAGGAATTACCAAAAGAAAAGAATGACCTACGGCACCTAGTATTCCCAGGCAGTCTCCCATCCAAGTACTAACCAAGCCCGACGTTGCTTAACTTCGGTGATCGGACGAGAACCGGTGTGTTCAACGTGGTATGGCCGTAGGCGAGTGGATATGTAGTTTTCAGATTCGTATACGTTATGTACACACTATCAGCTTTAGATTAGATGGAGGAATTACCAAAAGAAGAGAATGACCTACGGCACCTGGTATTCCCAGGCAGTCTCCCTTCCAAATACTAACCAAGCCCGACGTTGCTTAACTTCGGTGATCGGACGAGAACCGGTGTGTTTAACGTGGCATGGCCGTAGGCTAGTTGATATGTAGTTTTCAGATTCTTATACGTTATGTACACACTATCAGCTTTAGATTAGATGGAGGAATTACCAAAAGAAGAGAATGACCTACGG
>JAZGUH010000162.1:12500-40000 GCA_037893225.1 Hippasteria phrygiana
CGGACGAGAACCGGTGTGTTCAACGTGGTATGGCCGTAGGCGAGTGGATATGTAGTTTTCAGATTCGTATACGTTATGTACACACTATCAGCTTTAGATTAGATGGAGGAATTACCAAAAGAAGAGAATGACCTACGGCACCTGGTATTCCCAGGCAGTCTCCCTTCCAAATACTAACCAAGCCCGACGTTGCTTAACTTCGGTGATCGGACGAGAACCGGTGTGTTTAACGTGGCATGGCCGTAGGCTAGTTGATATGTAGTTTTCAGATTCTTATACGTTATGTACACACTATCAGCTTTAGATTAGATGGAGGAATTACCAAAAGAAGAGAATGACCTACGGCACCTGGTATTCCCAGGCAGTCTCCCATCCAAGTACTAACCAAGCCCGACGTTGCTTAACTTCGGTGATCGGACGAGAACCGGTGTGTTCAACGTGGTATGGCCGTAGGCGAATGGATATGTAGTTTTCAGATTCTTATACGTTATGTACACACTATCAGCTTTAGATTAGATGGCGGAATTACCAAAAGAAAAGAATGACCTTCGGCACCTGGTATTCCCAGGCAGTCTCCCATCCAAGTACTAACCAAGACCGACGTTGCTTAACTTCGGTGATCGGACGAGAACCGGTGTGTTCAACGTGGTATGGCCGTAGGCGAGTGGATATGTAGTTTTCAGATTCTTATACGTTATGTACACACTATCAGCTTTAGATTAGATGGAGGAATGACCAAAAGAAAAGAATGACCTACGGCACCTGGTATTCCCAGGCAGTCTCCCATCCAAGTACTAACCAAGCCCGACGTTGCTTAACTTCGGTGATCGGCCGAGAACCGGTGTGTTCAACGTGGTATGGCCGTAGGCGAGTGGATATGTAGTTTTCAGATTCTTATACGTTATGTACACACTATCAGCTTTAGATTAGATGGAGGAATTGCCAAAAGAAAAGAAAGACCTACGGCACCTGGTATTCCCAGGCAGTCTCCTATCCAAGTACTAAACAAGCCCGACGTTGCGTAATTTCGATGATCGGGCGAGAACAGGTGTGTTCAACGTGGTATGGCCGTACGCGAGTGGATATGTAGTTTTCAGATTCTTATACGTTAAGTACACACTATCAGCTTTAGATTAGATGGAGGAATTACCAAAAGAAAACAATGACCTACGGCACCTGGTATTCACAGGCAGTCTCCCATCCACGTACTAACCAAGCCCGACGTCGCTTAACTTCAGTGATTGGACGAGAACCGGTGTGTTCATCGTGGTATGGCCGTGGGCGAGTGGATATGTAGTTTTCAGATTCTTATACGTTATGTACACACTATCAGCTTTAGATTAGATGGAGGAATTACCAAAAGAAAAAAAAAAACCTACGGCACCTGGTATTCCCAGGCAGTCTCCCATCCAAGTACTAACCAAGACCGACGTTGCTTAACTTCGGTGATCGGACGAGAACCGGTGTGTTCAACGTGGTATGGCCGTAGGCGAGTGGATATGTAGTTTTCAGATTCTTATACGTTATGTACACACTATCAGCTTTAGATTAGATGGAGGAATGACCAAAAGAAAAGAATGACCTACGGCACCTGGTATTCCCAAGCAGTCTCCCATCCAAGTACTAACCAAGCCCGACGTTGCTTAACTTCGGTGATCGGACGAGAACCGGTGTGTTCAACGTGGTATGGCCGTAGGCGAGTGGATATGTAGTTTTCAGATTATTATACGTTATGTACACACTATCAGCTTTAGATTAGATGGAGGAATTACCTAAAGAAAATAATGACCTACCGCACCTGGTATTCCCAGGCAGTCTCCCATCCAAGTACTAACCAAGCCCGCCGTTGCTTAACTTCGGTGATCGGACGAGAACCGGTGTGTTCAACGTGGTATGGCCGTAGGCGAGTGGATATGTAGTTTTTAGATTCTTATTCGTTATGTACACACTATCAGCTTTAGATTAGATGGAGGAATTACCAAAAGAAAAGAATGACCTACGGCACCTAGTATTCCCAGGCAGTCTCCCATCCAAGTACTAACCAAGCCCGACGTTGCTTAACTTCGGTGATCGGACGAGAACCGGTGTGTTCAACGTGGTATGGCCGTAGGCGAGTGGATATGTAGTTTTCAGATTCGTATACGTTATGTACACACTATCAGCTTTAGATTAGATGGAGGAATTACCAAAAGAAGAGAATGACCTACGGCACCTGGTATTCCCAGGCAGTCTCCCTTCCAAATACTAACCAAGCCCGACGTTGCTTAACTTCGGTGATCGGACGAGAACCGGTGTGTTTAACGTGGCATGGCCGTAGGCGAGTTGATATGTAGTTTTCAGATTCTTATACGTTATGTACACACTATCAGCTTCAGATTAGATGGAGGAATTACCAAAAGAAGAGAATGACCTACGGCACCTGGTATTCCCAGGCAGTCTCCCATCCAAGTACTAACCAAGCCCGACGTTGCTTAACTTCGGTGATCGGACGAGAACCGGTGTGTTCAACGTGGTATGGCCGTAGGCGAATGGATATGTAGTTTTCAGATTCTTATACGTTATGTACACACTATCAGCTTTAGATTAGATGGCGGAATTACCAAAAGAAAAGAATGACCTTCGGCACCTGGTATTCCCAGGCAGTCTCCCATCCAAGTACTAACCAAGACCGACGTTGCTTAACTTCGGTGATCGGACGAGAACCGGTGTGTTCAACGTGGTATGGCCGTAGGCGAGTGGATATGTAGTTTTCAGATTCTTATACGTTATGTACACACTATCAGCTTTAGATTAGATGGAGGAATGACCAAAAGAAAAGAATGACCTACGGCACCTGGTATTCCCAGGCAGTCTCCCATCCAAGTACTAACCAAGCCCGACGTTGCTTAACTTCGGTGATCGGACGAGAACCGGTGTGTTCAACGTGGTATGGCCGTAGGCGAGTGGATATGTAGTTTTCAGATTCTTATACGTTATGTACACACTATCAGCTTTAGATTAGATGGAGGAATTGCCAAAAGAAAAGAAAGACCTACGGCACCTGGTATTCCCAGGCAGTCTCCTATCCAAGTACTAAACAAGCCCGACGTTGCGTAATTTCGATGATCGGGCGAGAACAGGTGTGTTCAACGTGGTATGGCCGTACGCGAGTGGATATGTAGTTTTCAGATTCTTATACGTTAAGTACACACTATCAGCTTTAGATTAGATGGAGGAATTACCAAAAGAAAACAATGACCTACGGCACCTGGTATTCACAGGCAGTCTCCCATCCACGTACTAACCAAGCCCGACGTCGCTTAACTTCGGTGATCGGACGAGAACCGGTGTGTTCAACGTGGTATGGCCGTAGGCGAGTGAATATGTAGTTTTCAGATTATTATACGTTATGTACACACTATCAGCTTTAGATTAGATGGAGGAATTACCAAAAGAAAAGAAAGACCTACGGCACCTGGTATTCCCAGGCAGTCTCCCATCCAAGTACTAACCAAGCCCGACGTTGCTTAACTTCGGTGATCGGACGAGAACCGGTGTGTTCAACGTGGTATGGCCGTAGGCGAGTGAATATGTAGTTTTCAGATTCTTATACGTTATGTACACACTATCAGCTTTAGATTAGATGGAGGAATTACCAAAAGAAGAGAATGACCTACGGCACCTGGTATTCCCAGGCAGTCTCCCATCCAAATACTAACCAAGCCCGACGTTGCTTAACTTCGGTGATCGGACGAGAACCGGTGTGTTTAACGTGACATGGCCGTAGGCGACTTGATATGTAGTTTTCAGATTCTTATACGTTTGTACACACTATCAGCTTTAGATTAGATGGAGGAATTACCAAAAGAAGAGAATGACCTACGGCACCTGGTATTCCCAGGCAGTCTCCCATCCAAGTACTAACCAAGCCCGCCGTTGCTTAACTTCGGTGATCGGACGAGAACCGGTGTGTTCAACGTGGTATGGCCGTAGGCGAGTGGATATGTAGTTTTTAGATTCTTATTCGTTATGTACACACTATCAGCTTTAGATTAGATGGAGGAATTACCAAAAGAAAAGAATGACCTACGGCACCTAGTATTCCCAGGCAGTCTCCCATCCAAGTACTAACCAAGCCCGACGTTGCTTAACTTCGGTGATCGGACGAGAACCGGTGTGTTCAACGTGGTATGGCCGTAGGCGAGTGGATATGTAGTTTTCAGATTCGTATACGTTATGTACACACTATCAGCTTTAGATTAGATGGAGGAATTACCAAAAGAAGAGAATGACCTACGGCACCTGGTATTCCCAGGCAGTCTCCCTTCCAAATACTAACCAAGCCCGACGTTGCTTAACTTCGGTGATCGGACGAGAACCGGTGTGTTTAACGTGGCATGGCCGTAGGCTAGTTGATATGTAGTTTTCAGATTCTTATACGTTATGTACACACTATCAGCTTTAGATTAGATGGAGGAATTACCAAAAGAAGAGAATGACCTACGGCACCTGGTATTCCCAGGCAGTCTCCCATCCAAGTACTAACCAAGCCCGACGTTGCTTAACTTCGGTGATCGGACGAGAACCGGTGTGTTCAACGTGGTATGGCCGTAGGCGAATGGATATGTAGTTTTCAGATTCTTATACGTTATGTACACACTATCAGCTTTAGATTAGATGGCGGAATTACCAAAAGAAAAGAATGACCTTCGGCACCTGGTATTCCCAGGCAGTCTCCCATCCAAGTACTAACCAAGACCGACGTTGCTTAACTTCGGTGATCGGACGAGAACCGGTGTGTTCAACGTGGTATGGCCGTAGGCGAGTGGATATGTAGTTTTCAGATTCTTATACGTTATGTACACACTATCAGCTTTAGATTAGATGGAGGAATGACCAAAAGAAAAGAATGACCTACGGCACCTGGTATTCCCAGGCAGTCTCCCATCCAAGTACTAACCAAGCCCGACGTTGCTTAACTTCGGTGATCGGCCGAGAACCGGTGTGTTCAACGTGGTATGGCCGTAGGCGAGTGGATATGTAGTTTTCAGATTCTTATACGTTATGTACACACTATCAGCTTTAGATTAGATGGAGGAATTGCCAAAAGAAAAGAAAGACCTACGGCACCTGGTATTCCCAGGCAGTCTCCTATCCAAGTACTAAACAAGCCCGACGTTGCGTAATTTCGATGATCGGGCGAGAACAGGTGTGTTCAACGTGGTATGGCCGTACGCGAGTGGATATGTAGTTTTCAGATTCTTATACGTTAAGTACACACTATCAGCTTTAGATTAGATGGAGGAATTACCAAAAGAAAACAATGACCTACGGCACCTGGTATTCACAGGCAGTCTCCCATCCACGTACTAACCAAGCCCGACGTCGCTTAACTTCAGTGATTGGACGAGAACCGGTGTGTTCATCGTGGTATGGCCGTGGGCGAGTGGATATGTAGTTTTCAGATTCTTATACGTTATGTACACACTATCAGCTTTAGATTAGATGGAGGAATTACCAAAAGAAAAAAAAAAACCTACGGCACCTGGTATTCCCAGGCAGTCTCCCATCCAAGTACTAACCAAGACCGACGTTGCTTAACTTCGGTGATCGGACGAGAACCGGTGTGTTCAACGTGGTATGGCCGTAGGCGAGTGGATATGTAGTTTTCAGATTCTTATACGTTATGTACACACTATCAGCTTTAGATTAGATGGAGGAATGACCAAAAGAAAAGAATGACCTACGGCACCTGGTATTCCCAAGCAGTCTCCCATCCAAGTACTAACCAAGCCCGACGTTGCTTAACTTCGGTGATCGGACGAGAACCGGTGTGTTCAACGTGGTATGGCCGTAGGCGAGTGGATATGTAGTTTTCAGATTATTATACGTTATGTACACACTATCAGCTTTAGATTAGATGGAGGAATTACCTAAAGAAAATAATGACCTACCGCACCTGGTATTCCCAGGCAGTCTCCCATCCAAGTACTAACCAAGCCCGCCGTTGCTTAACTTCGGTGATCGGACGAGAACCGGTGTGTTCAACGTGGTATGGCCGTAGGCGAGTGGATATGTAGTTTTTAGATTCTTATTCGTTATGTACACACTATCAGCTTTAGATTAGATGGAGGAATTACCAAAAGAAAAGAATGACCTACGGCACCTAGTATTCCCAGGCAGTCTCCCATCCAAGTACTAACCAAGCCCGACGTTGCTTAACTTCGGTGATCGGACGAGAACCGGTGTGTTCAACGTGGTATGGCCGTAGGCGAGTGGATATGTAGTTTTCAGATTCGTATACGTTATGTACACACTATCAGCTTTAGATTAGATGGAGGAATTACCAAAAGAAGAGAATGACCTACGGCACCTGGTATTCCCAGGCAGTCTCCCTTCCAAATACTAACCAAGCCCGACGTTGCTTAACTTCGGTGATCGGACGAGAACCGGTGTGTTTAACGTGGCATGGCCGTAGGCGAGTTGATATGTAGTTTTCAGATTCTTATACGTTATGTACACACTATCAGCTTCAGATTAGATGGAGGAATTACCAAAAGAAGAGAATGACCTACGGCACCTGGTATTCCCAGGCAGTCTCCCATCCAAGTACTAACCAAGCCCGACGTTGCTTAACTTCGGTGATCGGACGAGAACCGGTGTGTTCAACGTGGTATGGCCGTAGGCGAATGGATATGTAGTTTTCAGATTCTTATACGTTATGTACACACTATCAGCTTTAGATTAGATGGCGGAATTACCAAAAGAAAAGAATGACCTTCGGCACCTGGTATTCCCAGGCAGTCTCCCATCCAAGTACTAACCAAGACCGACGTTGCTTAACTTCGGTGATCGGACGAGAACCGGTGTGTTCAACGTGGTATGGCCGTAGGCGAGTGGATATGTAGTTTTCAGATTCTTATACGTTATGTACACACTATCAGCTTTAGATTAGATGGAGGAATGACCAAAAGAAAAGAATGACCTACGGCACCTGGTATTCCCAGGCAGTCTCCCATCCAAGTACTAACCAAGCCCGACGTTGCTTAACTTCGGTGATCGGACGAGAACCGGTGTGTTCAACGTGGTATGGCCGTAGGCGAGTGGATATGTAGTTTTCAGATTCTTATACGTTATGTACACACTATCAGCTTTAGATTAGATGGAGGAATTGCCAAAAGAAAAGAAAGACCTACGGCACCTGGTATTCCCAGGCAGTCTCCTATCCAAGTACTAAACAAGCCCGACGTTGCGTAATTTCGATGATCGGGCGAGAACAGGTGTGTTCAACGTGGTATGGCCGTACGCGAGTGGATATGTAGTTTTCAGATTCTTATACGTTAAGTACACACTATCAGCTTTAGATTAGATGGAGGAATTACCAAAAGAAAACAATGACCTACGGCACCTGGTATTCACAGGCAGTCTCCCATCCACGTACTAACCAAGCCCGACGTCGCTTAACTTCAGTGATTGGACGAGAACCGGTGTGTTCATCGTGGTATGGCCGTGGGCGAGTGGATATGTAGTTTTCAGATTCTTATACGTTATGTACACACTATCAGCTTTAGATTAGATGGAGGAATTACCAAAAGAAAAAAAAAAACCTACGGCACCTGGTATTCCCAGGCAGTCTCCCATCCAAGTACTAACCAAGACCGACGTTGCTTAACTTCGGTGATCGGACGAGAACCGGTGTGTTCAACGTGGTATGGCCGTAGGCGAGTGGATATGTAGTTTTCAGATTCTTATACGTTATGTACACACTATCAGCTTTAGATTAGATGGAGGAATGACCAAAAGAAAAGAATGACCTACGGCACCTGGTATTCCCAAGCAGTCTCCCATCCAAGTACTAACCAAGCCCGACGTTGCTTAACTTCGGTGATCGGACGAGAACCGGTGTGTTCAACGTGGTATGGCCGTAGGCGAGTGGATATGTAGTTTTCAGATTATTATACGTTATGTACACACTATCAGCTTTAGATTAGATGGAGGAATTACCTAAAGAAAATAATGACCTACCGCACCTGGTATTCCCAGGCAGTCTCCCATCCAAGTACTAACCAAGCCCGACGTTGCTTAACTTCGGTGATCGGACGAGAACCGGTGTGTTCAACGTGGTATGGCCGTAGGCGAGTGAATATGTAGTTTTCAGATTCTTATACGTTATGTACACACTATCAGCTTTAGATTAGATGGAGGAATTGCCAAAAGAAAAGAAAGACCTACGGCACCTGGTATTCCCAGGCAGTCTCCCATCCAAGTACTAAACAAGCCCAACGTTGCGTAACTTCGGTGATCGGACGAGAACCGGTGTGTTTAAAGTGGCATGGCCGTAGGCGTGTTGATATGTAGTTTTCAGATTCTTATACGTTATGTACACACTATCAGCTTTAGATTAGATGGAGGAATTACCAAAATAAGAGAATGACCTACGGCACCTGGTATTCCCAGGCAGTCTCCCATCCAAGTACTAACCAAGCCCGACGTTGCTTAACTTCGGTGATCGGACGAGAACCGGTTTGTTTAAAGTGGCATGGCCGTAGGCGAGTTGATATGTAGTTTTCAGATTCTTATACGTTATGTACACACTATCAGCTTTAGATTAGATGGAGGAATTACCAAAAGAAAAGAAAGACCTACGGCACCTGGTATTCCCAGGCAGTCTCCCATCCAAGTACTAACCAAGCCCGACGTTGCTTAACTTCGGTGATCGGACGAGAACCGGTGTGTTCAACGTGGTATGGCCGTAGGCGAGTGAATATGTAGTTTTCAGATTCTTATACGTTATGTACACACTATCAGCTTTAGATTAGATGGAGGAATTACCAAAAGAAGAGAATGACCTACGGCACCTGGTATTCCCAGGCAGTCTCCCATCCAAATACTAACCAAGCCCGACGTTGCTTAACTTCGGTGATCGGACGAGAACCGGTGTGTTTAACGTGACATGGCCGTAGGCGACTTGATATGTAGTTTTCAGATTCTTATACGTTTGTACACACTATCAGCTTTAGATTAGATGGAGGAATTACCAAAAGAAGAGAATGACCTACGGCACCTGGTATTCCCAGGCAGTCTCCCATCCAAGTACTAACCAAGCCCGCCGTTGCTTAACTTCGGTGATCGGACGAGAACCGGTGTGTTCAACGTGGTATGGCCGTAGGCGAGTGGATATGTAGTTTTTAGATTCTTATTCGTTATGTACACACTATCAGCTTTAGATTAGATGGAGGAATTACCAAAAGAAAAGAATGACCTACGGCACCTAGTATTCCCAGGCAGTCTCCCATCCAAGTACTAACCAAGCCCGACGTTGCTTAACTTCGGTGATCGGACGAGAACCGGTGTGTTCAACGTGGTATGGCCGTAGGCGAGTGGATATGTAGTTTTCAGATTCGTATACGTTATGTACACACTATCAGCTTTAGATTAGATGGAGGAATTACCAAAAGAAGAGAATGACCTACGGCACCTGGTATTCCCAGGCAGTCTCCCTTCCAAATACTAACCAAGCCCGACGTTGCTTAACTTCGGTGATCGGACGAGAACCGGTGTGTTTAACGTGGCATGGCCGTAGGCGAGTTGATATGTAGTTTTCAGATTCTTATACGTTATGTACACACTATCAGCTTTAGATTAGATGGAGGAATTACCAAAAGAAGAGAATGACCTACGGCACCTGGTATTCCCAGGCAGTCTCCCATCCAAGTACTAACCAAGCCCGACGTTGCTTAACTTCGGTGATCGGACGAGAACCGGTGTGCTCAACGTGGTATGGCCGTAGGCGAATGGATATGTAGTTTTCAGATTCTTATACGTTATGTACACACTATCAGCTTTAGATTAGATGGCGGAATTACCAAAAGAAAAGAATGACCTTCGGCACCTGGTATTCCCAGGCAGTCTCCCATCCAAGTACTAACCAAGACCGACGTTGCTTAACTTCGGTGATCGGACGAGAACCGGTGTGTTCAACGTGGTATGGCCGTAGGCGAGTGGATATGTAGTTTTCAGATTCTTATACGTTATGTACACACTATCAGCTTTAGATTAGATGGAGGAATTGCCAAAAGAAAAGAAAGACCTACGGCACCTGGTATTCCCAGGCAGTCTCCTATCCAAGTACTAAACAAGCCCGACGTTGCGTAATTTCGATGATCGGGCGAGAACAGGTGTGTTCAACGTGGTATGGCCGTACGCGAGTGGATATGTAGTTTTCAGATTCTTATACGTTAAGTACACACTATCAGCTTTAAATTAGATGGAGGAATTACCAAAAGAAAACAATGACCTACGGCACCTGGTATTCACAGGCAGTCTCCCATCCACGTACTAACCAAGCCCGACGTCGCTTAACTTCAGTGATTGGACGAGAACCGGTGTGTTCAACGTGGTATGGCCGTGGGCGAGTGGATATGTAGTTTTCAGATTCTTATACGTTATGTACACACTATCAGCTTTAGATTAGATGGAGGAATTACCAAAAGAAAAAAAAAAACCTACGGCACCTGGTATTCCCAGGCAGTCTCCCATCCAAGTACTAACCAAGACCGACGTTGCTTAACTTCGGTGATCGGACGAGAACCGGTGTGTTCAACGTGGTATGGCCGTAGGCGAGTGGATATGTAGTTTTCAGATTCTTATACGTTATGTACACACTATCAGCTTTAGATTAGATGGAGGAATGACCAAAAGAAAAGAATGACCTACGGCACCTGGTATTCCCAAGCAGTCTCCCATCCAAGTACTAACCAAGCCCGACGTTGCTTAACTTCGGTGATCGGACGAGAACCGGTGTGTTCAACGTGGTATGGCCGTAGGCGAGTGGATATGTAGTTTTCAGATTATTATACGTTATGTACACACTATCAGCTTTAGATTAGATGGAGGAATTACCTAAAGAAAATAATGACCTACCGCACCTGGTATTCCCAGGCAGTCTCCCATCCAAGTACTAACCAAGCCCGACGTTGCTTAACTTCGGTGATCGGACGAGAACCGGTGTGTTCAACGTGGTATGGCCGTAGGCGAGTGAATATGTGGTTTTCAGATTCTTATACGTTATGTACACACTATCAGCTTTAGATTAGATGGAGGAATTGCCAAAAGAAAAGAAAGACCTACGGCACCTGGTATTCCCAGGCAGTCTCCCATCCAAGTACTAAACAAGCCCGACGTTGCGTAACTTCGGTGATCGGACGAGAACCGGTGTGTTTAAAGTGGCATGGCCGTAGGCGTGTTGATATGTAGTTTTCAGATTCTTATACGTTATGTACACACTATCAGCTTTAGATTAGATGGAGGAATTACCAAAATAAGAGAATGACCTACGGCACCTGGTATTCCCAGGCAGTCTCCCATCCAAGTACTAACGAAGCCCGACGTTGCTTAACTTCGGTGATCGGACGAGAACCGGTTTGTTTAAAGTGGCATGGCCGTAGGCGAGTTGATATGTAGTTTTCAGATTCTTATACGTTATGTACACACTATCAGCTTTAGATTAGATGGAGGAATTCCCAAAAGAAGAGAATGACCTACGGCACCTGGTATTCCCAGGCAGTCTCCCATCCAAGTACTAACCAAGCCCGACGTTGCTTAACTTCGGTGATCGGACGAGAACCGGTGTGTTCAACTTGGTATGGCCGTAGGCGAGTGGATATGTAGTTTTCAGATTCTTATACGTTATGTACACACTATCAGCTTTAGATTAGATGGAGGAATTACCAAAAGAAAAAAAAAAACCTACGGCACCTGGTATTCCCAAGCAGTCTCCCATCCAAGTACTAACCAAGCCCGACGTTGCTTAACTTCGGTGATCGGACGAGAACCGGTGTGTTCAACGTGGTATGGCCGTAGGCGAGTGAATATGTAGTTTTCAGATTCTTATACGTTATGTACACACTATCAGCTTTAGATTAGATGGAGGAATTACCAAAAGAAAATAATGACCTACGGCACCTGGTATTCCCAGGCAGTCTCCCATCCAAGTACTAACCAAGCCCGACGTTGCTTAACTTCGGTGATCGGACGAGAACCGGTGTGTTTAACGTGGTATGGCCGTAGGCGAGTTGATATGTAGTTTTCAGATTCTTATACGTTATGTACACACTATCAGCTTTAGATTAGATGGAGGAATTGCCAAAAGAAAAGAAAGACCTACGGCACCTGGTATTCCCAGGCAGTCTCCTATCCAAGTACTAAACAAGCCCGACGTTGCGTAATTTCGATGATCGGGCGAGAACAGGTGTGTTCAACGTGGTATGGCCGTACGCGAGTGGATATGTAGTTTTCAGATTCTTATACGTTAAGTACACACTATCAGCTTTAGATTTGATGGAGGAATTTCCAAAAGAAAACAATGACCTACGGCACCTGGTATTCACAGGCAGTCTCCCATCCACGTACTAACCAAGCCCGACGTCGCTTAACTTCAGTGATTGGACGAGAACCGGTGTGTTCAACGTGGTATGGCCGTGGGCGAGTGGATATGTAGTTTTCAGATTCTTATACGTTATGTACACACTATCAGCTTTAGATTAGATGGAGGAATTACCAAAAGAAAAAAAAAAACCTACGGCACCTGGTATTCCCAGGCAGTCTCCCATCCAAGTACTAACCAAGACCGACGTTGCTTAACTTCGGTGATCGGACGAGAACCGGTGTGTTCAACGTGGTATGGCCGTAGGCGAGTGGATATGTAGTTTTTAGATTCTTATTCGTTATGTACACACTATCAGCTTTAGATTAGATGGAGGAATTACCAAAAGAAAAGAATGACCTACGGCACCTAGTATTCCCAGGCAGTCTCCCATCCAAGTACTAACCAAGCCCGACGTTGCTTAACTTCGGTGATCGGACGAGAACCGGTGTGTTCAACGTGGTATGGCCGTAGGCGAGTGGATATGTAGTTTTCAGATTCGTATACGTTATGTACACACTATCAGCTTTAGATTAGATGGAGGAATTACCAAAAGAAGAGAATGACCTACGGCACCTGGTATTCCCAGGCAGTCTCCCTTCCAAATACTAACCAAGCCCGACGTTGCTTAACTTCGGTGATCGGACGAGAACCGGTGTGTTTAACGTGGCATGGCCGTAGGCGAGTTGATATGTAGTTTTCAGATTCTTATACGTTATGTACACACTATCAGCTTTAGATTAGATGGAGGAATTACCAAAAGAAGAGAATGACCTACGGCACCTGGTATTCCCAGGCAGTCTCCCATCCAAGTACTAACCAAGCCCGACGTTGCTTAACTTCGGTGATCGGACGAGAACCGGTGTGTTCAACGTGGTATGGCCGTAGGCGAATGGATATGTAGTTTTCAGATTCTTATACGTTATGTACACACTATCAGCTTTAGATTAGATGGCGGAATTACCAAAAGAAAAGAATGACCTTCGGCACCTGGTATTCCCAGGCAGTCTCCCATCCAAGTACTAACCAAGACCGACGTTGCTTAACTTCGGTGATCGGACGAGAACCGGTGTGTTCAACGTGGTATGGCCGTAGGCGAGTGGATATGTAGTTTTCAGATTCTTATACGTTATGTACACACTATCAGCTTTAGATTAGATGGAGGAATGACCAAAAGAAAAGAATGACCTACGGCACCTGGTATTCCCAGGCAGTCTCCCATCCAAGTACTAACCAAGCCCGACGTTGCTTAACTTCGGTGATCGGACGAGAACCGGTGTGTTCAACGTGGTATGGCCGTAGGCGAGTGGATATGTAGTTTTCAGATTCTTATACGTTATGTACACACTATCAGCTTTAGATTAGATGGAGGAATTGCCAAAAGAAAAGAAAGACCTACGGCACCTGGTATTCCCAGGCAGTCTCCTATCCAAGTACTAAACAAGCCCGACGTTGCGTAATTTCGATGATCGGGCGAGAACAGGTGTGTTCAACGTGGTATGGCCGTACGCGAGTGGATATGTAGTTTTCAGATTCTTATACGTTAAGTACACACTATCAGCTTTAGATTAGATGGAGGAATTACCAAAAGAAAACAATGACCTACGGCACCTGGTATTCACAGGCAGTCTCCCATCCACGTACTAACCAAGCCCGACGTCGCTTAACTTCAGTGATTGGACGAGAACCGGTGTGTTCATCGTGGTATGGCCGTGGGCGAGTGGATATGTAGTTTTCAGATTCTTATACGTTATGTACACACTATCAGCTTTAGATTAGATGGAGGAATTACCAAAAGAAAAAAAAAAACCTACGGCACCTGGTATTCCCAGGCAGTCTCCCATCCAAGTACTAACCAAGACCGACGTTGCTTAACTTCGGTGATCGGACGAGAACCGGTGTGTTCAACGTGGTATGGCCGTAGGCGAGTGGATATGTAGTTTTCAGATTCTTATACGTTATGTACACACTATCAGCTTTAGATTAGATGGAGGAATGACCAAAAGAAAAGAATGACCTACGGCACCTGGTATTCCCAAGCAGTCTCCCATCCAAGTACTAACCAAGCCCGACGTTGCTTAACTGTTTTTTGATTTGGGACAAGAAGGTCCCTTGGGCAGGCTGGCCTCGCCAGACCACAGTGTCGTGGGAGTACGATTCCCCCTGCCCTAACTGGAACTACACTATAATCACAAACACAGGAAATCAAGTGTCACCGAGCGACAACAAACATAAAGAAGGACCTTATGAAACCGCGCAGAAGAAAAAAAAGGCTTAGTCTACACTCAAACCGCAGTATGAGGTTACGTCAGTCCCGCCTCCAAGATCCTTAATAGTTCTTGGCGGCATCGGTGATGTCTCGATCTTTCCAGGAGACTGACGCCTTTAACCTAACAAAATCGGCTAAATTAAATATAAGTGACTATCTTGTTATTTATTATTTTAACGGTGTTTCCTTGGACACACCAAACGGTGCAAAACTTGCCCCTTTTCATCCTGATAAAATCTGCTCTAATTCTAGACTTAATTAAGTTTCTGCTCCTGCGCAGAACGATCGTTGCAGGTATTTGCGAGTGTTCAAAAAGTACCTCGCACCGAGAGTTCCAAATCTGGCATTTAACAACCGAAATGACATACCAGATAAACAGACAATCCCTGCGACGCGGGTCCAGTCCGACGCCGTAAAGTATGCAGTCCGGAGTGAGGTTGAAATGCCTCCCTAGAATTCGATAGGTCAAGTGTTGAGTCCAATCCCATAGTAAAGCGACAAAGGGACAATCCCAAAAAAGGTGAAAAATAGACTCAGCAGAATTGCAGGTAGTTCTGGGGCATAAGGAATTGCCAATGCCCCAAGCGGCAACACGCTGGGCTGTCTTGACTGCACCCCAAGCAATCCTCCAATTTAAGTCACGCAACTTGTGATCTAAAAACGGGTTAGAAATGACCGTAAAATCAGTTGTACTAGGAGGCGTGAACCTTGATGGAGACGGTAATGGGACACTCTCAAGGAAATAGTTATACAGGTTACGAACTGAAACGGACCCCCAGTTCAAATCGGGAACAAGGCAATGAAAAGCCCTAACAAGTTTACAAAAATACTCATAAGACTTTGTCAGCTGAGAGGAGTGAGGACGGGTATTTGAAGAGGCGCTTCGTGGCAAAATGTCTCGCATAGAAAATGCCGCCCAGTAAAATGCAAAATACCTCCAGGGTGGTCCTTCCTCTCCACAAAGCTTGGTAACACATTGAACATAAAAGGCATTGCACTTCAACATAATATTACATATGCCTAGACCTCCTTGGGAAAGGGGTTGAAACAGGAAAACTCTTTTAACTAATTCGGTCTTACCGGACCAAAGAAATGCAAATATAGCCCGGTTAATTTTCTTCTCGACAGTTGCCGGAAGAGGAAAAACGGGCGCCACATAAAACAAGACTGAAAGGATAAGAGTATTGATAACGAAGGCTTTGCCAATAAGAGACAAGGACCTGGCTTTCCAGTGATCTAAAACAGAGTAGAATTTTGTAAGTCTGGACTCCCAGTTCATCATACCAGTCTCCCCCATGCCAACCCAGAAACCATTAATTAGAATGGGTTCGCGGGTCCAAGTGATGTTTGCATAGTTGGACAGGGGGGCTGGCCAATCTCCTAACATTAAACCTTTGGACTTCGTCATGTTGAGTCGAGACCCGCTCGCTCTTTCAAACAAAGCAATGACATTAAAAAGCTTTTTTAAAGAACTGACGTTTTTAATAATACAGGTGGTGTCATCCGCGTATTGGACAATTTTGCACTGTAGATTGTTACTGCCGGGAATTGTGACACCCAGGATATCACTATCGTTAGAAACTACGGAAGCAAAAGGTTCGATAAAAACGACATACAAAAGAGGGGATAACGGACAACCCTGCCTAACACCCTTGAAAAGAGAGAATGGGTCTGACATAAAACCGTTGATTAAAACTCTACTGGAAATAGCTGTATAAAAAAGTTTAATATAACGAATGAAAACAGTGCCGAAGCCCATGCGATCCAAAACTTTAAAAAGAAAAATCCAGTTAACCCTATCAAAGGCCTTTTGCTGGTCTAAGGAGATGATTAAGGAATTCATATTCTTAGACTCAGTGAAGTTCACTAAATCTCTAAGAAGTCTGGCATTATCGTGAATACTTCTACCCCTTATACCGCACGTCTGAAAGGGATTGATAACATAAGGAAGAACTTTACCAAGGCGAAGACAAATGGCTTTAGAGAAAATCTTGTAATCCACGTTCAAAAGCGAAATTGGTCTTTTGTTCTCTGGATTGAGTGGATCCCCAGGTTTTTCAAGAAGAGTTATAATACTTCTGCGTTGGGAAGTTGGCAAGATGTTACTGGCAAAGGAACTACGATACACTTTCAGAAGATCTGGCCCTAAAATGTCCCAAAATTGAACGTAAAATTCCTTGGGGAGACCATCGTCTCCGGGAGTTTTGTTGTTATGCATGGTTTTTAGGGCTGTATCTAACTCATGCAACTCTAGAGGAGAATCTAATTCTTCTCGAAGACATTCAGGAACTTGAACATTTAATTTATCTAGGAAAGAAGATTGAAGATCTTCAGCAACTTTGTCTTCGGAATAGAGGTCGGCGTAAAATGTGCGATAAACATCAACTATATCGGGGATAGAAATAACTTCTTCTCCGCTGGAATTACGAACAGAGGATATAATCTTCTTCTTATTGTAAGCACATTCAAGATTAAAGAACTTTTTAGTGGGGCGTTCGCCCTCGACGAGATCACGTATTCTAGCTCGAATACGTGCGCCTTCTGCGGCGACATCATCTAACTGGGAGAGTTTTACTTTGACGTCATCAAGACGGCGAATAAGTTCAGGGTTAGTGTCCCCTGAGTTAAGACTAGAAACGATGCCATTCAGAGTACGGAGAAGGTTGTTTTTGCTTTCTCTTCTAGCTTTAGCTAGTCGACAAGAGTGAGAAATAACAAATTGTTTGGTTCGGTCCTTAACCTCCTCCCACCAGAGCTGCTCAGATTCAAATCCCTCTATAAGGGTCCGCCAATCACCGTAGGCTTTTCTGTAAGATTTTTGGAAAACAGAATCTGAAAGAATGGAAGTGTTACACTTCCAGTAGCCACTTCCAGAAGTATTCTGGTTAGAAAAATTGATATTTAAGACAACACCGTCGTGATCTGAAAAATAAACTGGACGGTGGGAACAGTTTCTATCCTCCAGTGAACTGGAAATATAAAATCTATCAAGTCTACTAGAAAAGGTGTTGGCGGCATCTCGCCAGGTGTAAGAAAGGGTGTCAGGATGATCCGACCGCCAAGCGTCAATCATGGAAAAATCCTGCAAAATAGAATTTAGTTCAGTGCCACCAACACTACAAGATGTTGAAGAAGATCCTCTGTGGTCAAGATTCACATCAAGGATACAGTTAAAGTCACCGGCAAGAATAATGGGAAAGTTACCTGCTAAGTAAACAGGAAGATCGTTCAGAAAGGTCTTTCGATTCGAAGGAGTGTTCGGAGCATAGATTGTGCACAGACGTGCGCAACCCCCAGGACCAGTTAAAATACCAGTCAGAACTCTACCCGATGAGTCGAAAGAGAGATTACCAATACTGTAAAGGCATTTTCTGCGAATGAGAATGATGGTGCCACATGACCTTGGGGTTCCAAAACTGGCGTGGATAGAACCTCTCCACTCCTTCTCCCAACAAGAGATGTCGGAGGGAGAGGCTACATGACATTCTTGTAAACAAGAAATGTCAAATTGTTTGCAAAACTGGAAAACTTTACTACGTTTGGAAGAATCCCTCATTCCGTTAACGTTAAGAGAAAGAATGGAAACCATGGCGAAGGAAAAAAAAATAAACAAGAGACGGTTAACCATTAGGAACATATAAGTGAGAAGAAACAACGAGAATGCGGCCTGTCCTGTTGTAACTGAAAGTGGAGGACATGGAAGAATAAATAAAAGCGGAACAGAGAGGTACCTTAAATGAGTCGCGGATTGTCTCCCGTATGTCAGAGATACCGCGCTCCTGGTGCACCCACTTGCCGCAAAAGCCAAAAGGATTCATGGCTTCATCACCGAGCAAAGTTGCGGAGGGATGTATTGAGAACGAAGACAAGAAGGAACCGGAATGACCGATCAAACTGTAGAGGAAAGAAAGATCGAAGAACAGACAATTTTTACATGGCGGAAAAGTAAAGCAGGAGGTGATCCAGGAAACGGCGGCATCCGTTTCTCTACAGGCGTGAATGCAACCACCAACTTCCGGGATTGCAACAAGGAGAAGCACAGAAAACGTGAAGGAAGAAAGAAAATGAGAGAGGTCCATTATGAATATAGAATGGGGAGGGACCTAAAGAACTAGTTATAAATATCCTGAAACTTCGGTTCTGACTCCAACACTTCTTTGGGGTGCACGTTGGCCATGTGCGAGAGCCAGTCTGCCGGTTTGGCCAAAGAGGTTTTGCAGATATTGCACAATAGCTCCAACAATGCAGAATCCCGATGTTCCTCCTTCACATGCCTCTTGAGAGGGTTCCAAGAGTAAGTGGAAAAGTTGCAATCTGGGTGACGACAAAGAAGGACAAAGTCTTCGTAACCAGGACGCTGCTTGATATTGAGCATCTTGGAATGAGCCGCCTCGACTTGAGAGCGATGTTCCCCCCAATAGGACGTCTCATCCGTAGCCTTCTCTGAAGGAGAGGGGGCAAGGCAAGCAGGGGGAAGCGCGGGAAGTGGAGGAGTGGGAGGAGGAGGAGAAGGGGAGACGGATGGCGAGGCATCCATTGGAGGGGTCTCTTCCAAAGAAACAGGCGGCACGGTCTCAGGAGTAACTTCCTCAGCTTCAGCCTGAACAACTAGTTTTTTGTTGTTTTCAGCGGCCTCTGGAGACCTAGATCGTTTGGTTGGTTTCCTTTGGGACTTTTCAGAACTTTTCTTGTTGCACTGAGCTCGGCCACAGACAAGTCGAGGGGGCCCATTGTGACCTAGACAATCCGCACAGTTATAAACCGAAAACCTCTTTTCAATCAAGTTGTCACACATGATACAACAAGACTCCACTGGAAAAGGGCCAGCAAGCGACTTACAACTCTGGCATGTTGCTGCGGGAATTTCAGCTGGGTCGCCACTTTGGACAGTCAATACTGGAGTGCTACCAAGGGATGAATCTTCTTCGTCGTCGCTGTCGTCAGAAACATTATCTACATTCACTTTACACCAAGTTCGAGCGGGGGCGATCTTACTTGCAAAAGATTTGGGACACGCCCTAAAGGCGTGCCCTTCACCCCCGCAGATGGTACACTTCAGACTATTGGGACACTCGTTCGACAAGTGGCCCACCTGTAGACACTTAAAACATTTGAGGGCTTGGCAGTCTTTTGCCATGTGGCCTTGGGTACCACATCGGGCACACGTACGAACCTGGCCCGGGTGTGATATCCAGGCATTCCTATCGCCAATCCTGATTACCGATGGAATGTTACCAACGACCCTCATCCTGTACTGTCGGTTTCCGTTGAAAACAGTGGGTTCGTGTAGGAACGTGCAAAACCGCCCCTCTAAAACCTGACCATATCTGGATAAGGTGGAACGTACGACGTTGTCGTCCATATCCAGTGAAACATATTTTACCGTGACGACAGAGATGCCGTCAAAGTCAGTGAGTTGACACCCCTCGAGGGTCTCAAGTTTCGGAACAAACTCTCTGCACACTGATGAAGTTTTGAATTTCACATCAAAGCGGTTGCCTGGCAACTGCTGGGCAGCAGTCAGGTGGTCTTTGGTAGATATTCCCAGTTTACGCAACCTCTGAAATAACCTATCTGGCGGGACGGGGCCATCAAACCGAAGTTCGACAACCCCTGCCCTACGGACAGTGCTCATAACCCAAGAAAACTTACAACTGCCTGCTAAAGTACACAACGAAAATTATATAAGACCTGAGCTACTTGCTCAATGAAGCGAGCACGGATTACTGTCCTTTGTACTCCCACCTCATGAGAAAAAAGATACAGTGGAAACACAAAAGGAGCGCACCGAACCCTGAGGAACACAAGAAAGGAAATTGGAAACAAAGGAAAGCCCACGCCAACCGCGTACCGCACCACTGACAGTCCGTCCACGAAAAAAAAACGTAGCGGGCCCTCAGCAGTGCCGTTGAGCGGTGCCGCCGTGCGGTGCCAGCCCCGGCTGGCTCGCACAGAGGCAGACTGGGCAAAAGGTATTCCAGGAAAAAAAAACAATCACACAAAAATCACCTGGAGGAGAAAATATCTGGCTAACAAAATACAAAAGAGAGTCTACAGATACAAAATGAAAGCTAAAGATCAGATAAATACCAAAAGAGCAGTCCAGGAACAGGACAAAAATCACAGAAATCGCAGAACGCCGGTGATAACTCGAGCTCGACGTTGCTTAACTTCGGTGATCGGACGAGAACCGGTGTGTTCAACGTGGTATGGCCGTAGGCGAGTGAATATGTAGTTTTCTGATTCCTATACGTTATGTACACACTATCAGCTTTAGATTAGATGGAGGAATTACCCCCCAAAAAGAAAGACCTACGGCACCTGGTATTCCCAGGCAGTCTCCCATACAAGTACTAACCAAGCCCGACGTTGCTTAACTTCGGTGATCGGACGAGAACCGGTGTGTTCAACGTGGTATGGCCGTAGGCGAGTGGCTATGTAGTTTTCAGATTCTTATACGTTATGTACTCACTATCAGCTTTAGATTAGATGGAGGAATTACCAAAAGAAGAGAATGACCTACGGCACCTGGTATTCCCAGGCAGTCTCCCATCCAAGTACTAACCAAGCCCGACGTTGCTTAACTTCGGTGATCGGACGAGAACCGGTCTGTTCAACGTGGTATGGCCGTAGGCGAGTAAATATGTAGTTTTCAGATTCTTATACGTGATGTACTCACTATCAGCTTTAGATTAGATGGAGGAATTACCAAAAGAAAAGAAAGACTTCCGGCACCTGGTATTCCCAGGCAGTCTCCCATCCAAGTACTAACCAAGCCCGACGTTGCTTAACTTCGGTGATCGGACGAGAACCGGTGTGTTCAACGTGGTATGGCCGTAGGCGAGTGGATATGTAGTTTTCAGATTCTTATACGTTATGTACACACTATCAGCTTTAGATTAGATGGAGGAATTCCCCCCCCCCCCCCCCAAAAAAAAATGGACCTACGGCACCTGGTATTCCCAGGCAGTCTCCCATCCAAGTACTAACCAAGCCCGACGTTGCTTAACTTCGGTGATCGGACGAGAACCGGTGTGTTCAACGTGGTATGGCCGTAGGCGAGTGGATATGTAGTTTTCAGATTCTTATACGTTATGTACACACTATCAGCTTTAGATTAGATGGAGGAATTACCAAAAGAAAAGAATGACCTACGGCACCTGGTATTCCCAAGCAGTCTCCCATCCAAGTACTAACCAAGCCCGACGTTGCTTAACTTCGGTGATCGGACGAGAACCGGTGTGTTCAACGTGGTATGGCCGTAGGCGAGTGGATATGTAGTTTTCAGATTCTTATACGTTATGTACACACTATCAGCTTTAGATTAGATGGAGGAATTACCAAAAGAAAATAATGACCTACGGCACCTGGTATTCCCAGGCAGTCTCCCATCCAAGTACTAACCAAGCCCGACGTTGCTTAACTTCGGTGATCGGACGAGAACCGGTCTGTTCAACGTGGTATGGCCGTAGGCGAGTGAATATGTAGTTTTCAGATTCTTATACGTGATGTACACACTATCAGCTTTAGATTAGATGGAGGAATTACCCCCAAAAAAGAAAGACCTACGGCACCTGGTATTCCCAGGCAGTCTCCCATCCAAGTACTAACCAAGCCCGACGTTGCTTAACTTCGGTGATCGGACGAGAACCGGTGTGTTCAACGTGGTATGGCCGTAGGAGAGTGGATATGTAGTTTTCAGATTCTTATACGTTATGTACACACTATCAGCTTTAGATTAGATGGAGGAATTACCAAAAGAAGAGAATGATCTACGGCACCTGGTATTCCCAGGCAGTCTCCCATCCAAATACTAACCAAGCCCGACGTTGCTTAACTTCGGTGATCGGACGAGAACCGGTGTGCTTAAAGTGGCACGGCCGTAGGCGAGTTGATATGTAGTTTTCAGATTCTTATACGTTATGTACACACTATCAGCTTTAGATTAGATGGAGGAATTACCAAAAGAAGAGAATGACCTACGACACCTGGTATTCCCAGGCAGTCTCCCATCCAAGTACTAACCAAGCCCGACGTTGCTTAACTTCGGTGATCGGACGAGAACCGGTGTGTTCAACGTGGTATGGCCGTAGGCGAGTGGATATGTAGTTTTCAGATTCTTATACGTTATGTACACACTATCAGCTTTAGATTAGATGGAGGAATTACCAAAAGAAAATAATGACCTACGGCACCTGGTATTCCCAGGCAGTCTCCCATCGAAGTACTAACCAAGCCCGACGTTGCTTAACTTCGGTGATCGGACGAGAACCGGTCTGTTCAACGTGGTATGGCCGTAGGCGAGTGAATATGTAGTTTTCAGATTCTTATACGTGATGTACACACTATCAGCTTTAGATTAGATGGAGGAATTACCCCCAAAAAAGAAAGACCTACGGCACCTGGTATTCCCAGGCAGTCTCCCATCCAAGTACTAACCAAGCCCGACGTTGCTTAACTTCGGTGATCGGACGAGAACCGGTGTGTTCAACGTGGTATGGCCGTAGGCGAATGGATATGTAGTTTTCAGATTCTTATACGTTATGTACACACTATCAGCTTTAGATTAGATGGAGGAATTACCAAAAGAAGAGAATGACCTACGGCACCTGGTATTCCCAGGCAGTCTCCCATCCAAATACTAACCAAGCCCGACGTTGCTTAACTTCGGTGATCGGACGAGAACCGGTGTGTTCAACGTGGTATGGCCGTAGGCGAGTGGATATGTTGTTTTCAGATTCTTATACGTTATGTACACACTATCAGCTTTAGATTAGATGGAGGAATTACCAAAAGAAAATAATGACCTATGGCACCTGGTATTCCCAGGCAGTCTCCCATCCAAGTACTAACCAAGCCCGACGTTGCTAAACTTCGGTGATCGGACGAGAACCGGTGTGTTCAACGTGGTATGGCCGTAGGCGAGTGAATATGTAGTTTTCTGATTCCTATACGTTATGTACACACTATCAGCTTTAGATTAGATGGAGGAATTACCCCCCAAAAAGAAAGACCTACGGCACCTGGTATTCCCAGGCAGTCTCCCATACAAGTACTAACCAAGCCCGACGTTGCTTAACTTCGGTGATCGGACGAGAACCGGTGTGTTCAACGTGGTATGGCCGTAGGCGAGTGGCTATGTAGTTTTCAGATTCTTATACGTTATGTACTCACTATCAGCTTTAGATTAGATGGAGGAATTACCAAAAGAAGAGAATGACCTACGGCACCTGGTATTCCCAGGCAGTCTCCCATCCAAGTACTAACCAAGCCCGACGTTGCTTAACTTCGGTGATCGGACGAGAACCGGTCTGTTCAACGTGGTATGGCCGTAGGCGAGTAAATATGTAGTTTTCAGATTCTTATACGTGATGTACTCACTATCAGCTTTAGATTAGATGGAGGAATTACCAAAAGAAAAGAAAGACTTCCGGCACCTGGTATTCCCAGGCAGTCTCCCATCCAAGTACTAACCAAGCCCGACGTTGCTTAACTTCGGTGATCGGACGAGAACCGGTGTGTTCAACGTGGTATGGCCGTAGGCGAGTGGATATGTAGTTTTCAGATTCTTATACGTTATGTACACACTATCAGCTTTAGATTAGATGGAGGAATTCCCCCCCCCCCCCCCCCCCCCAAAAAAATGGACCTACGGCACCTGGTATTCCCAGGCAGTCTCCCATCCAAGTACTAACCAAGCCCGACGTTGCTTAACTTCGGTGATCGGACGAGAACCGGTGTGTTCAACGTGGTATGGCCGTAGGCGAGTGGATATGTAGTTTTCAGATTCTTATACGTTATGTACACACTATCAGCTTTAGATTAGATGGAGGAATTACCAAAAGAAAAGAATGACCTACGGCACCTGGTATTCCCAAGCAGTCTCCCATCCAAGTACTAACCAAGCCCGACGTTGCTTAACTTCGGTGATCGGACGAGAACCGGTGTGTTCAACGTGGTATGGCCGTAGGCGAGTGGATATGTAGTTTTCAGATTCTTATACGTTATGTACACACTATCAGCTTTAGATTAGATGGAGGAATTACCAAAAGAAAATAATGACCTACGGCACCTGGTATTCCCAGGCAGTCTCCCATCCAAGTACTAACCAAGCCCGACGTTGCTTAACTTCGGTGATCGGACGAGAACCGGTCTGTTCAACGTGGTATGGCCGTAGGCGAGTGAATATGTAGTTTTCAGATTCTTATACGTGATGTACACACTATCAGCTTTAGATTAGATGGAGGAATTACCCCCAAAAAAGAAAGACCTACGGCACCTGGTATTCCCAGGCAGTCTCCCATCCAAGTACTAACCAAGCCCGACGTTGCTTAACTTCGGTGATCGGACGAGAACCGGTGTGTTCAACGTGGTATGGCCGTAGGAGAGTGGATATGTAGTTTTCAGATTCTTATACGTTATGTACACACTATCAGCTTTAGATTAGATGGAGGAATTACCAAAAGAAGAGAATGATCTACGGCACCTGGTATTCCCAGGCAGTCTCCCATCCAAATACTAACCAAGCCCGACGTTGCTTAACTTCGGTGATCGGACGAGAACCGGTGTGCTTAAAGTGGCACGGCCGTAGGCGAGTTGATATGTAGTTTTCAGATTCTTATACGTTATGTACACACTATCAGCTTTAGATTAGATGGAGGAATTACCAAAAGAAGAGAATGACCTACGACACCTGGTATTCCCAGGCAGTCTCCCATCCAAGTACTAACCAAGCCCGACGTTGCTTAACTTCGGTGATCGGACGAGAACCGGTGTGTTCAACGTGGTATGGCCGTAGGCGAGTGGATATGTAGTTTTCAGATTCTTATACGTTATGTACACACTATCAGCTTTAGATTAGATGGAGGAATTACCAAAAGAAAATAATGACCTACGGCACCTGGTATTCCCAGGCAGTCTCCCATCGAAGTACTAACCAAGCCCGACGTTGCTTAACTTCGGTGATCGGACGAGAACCGGTCTGTTCAACGTGGTATGGCCGTAGGCGAGTGAATATGTAGTTTTCAGATTCTTATACGTGATGTACACACTATCAGCTTTAGATTAGATGGAGGAATTACCCCCAAAAAAGAAAGACCTACGGCACCTGGTATTCCCAGGCAGTCTCCCATCCAAGTACTAACCAAGCCCGACGTTGCTTAACTTCGGTGATCGGACGAGAACCGGTGTGTTCAACGTGGTATGGCCGTAGGCGAATGGATATGTAGTTTTCAGATTCTTATACGTTATGTACACACTATCAGCTTTAGATTAGATGGAGGAATTACCAAAAGAAGAGAATGACCTACGGCACCTGGTATTCCCAGGCAGTCTCCCATCCAAATACTAACCAAGCCCGACGTTGCTTAACTTCGGTGATCGGACGAGAACCGGTGTGTTTAAAGTGGCATGGCCGTAGGCGAGTTGATATGTAGTTTTCAGATTCGTATACGTTATGTACACACTATCAGCTTTAGATTAGATGGAGGAATTACCAAAAGAAGAGAATGACCTACGGCACCTCGTATTCCCAGGAAGTCTCCCATCCAAGTACTAACCAAGCCCGACGTTGCTTAACTTCGGTGATCGGACGAGAACCGGTGTGTTCAACGTGGTATGGCCGTAGGCGAATGGATATGTAGTTTTCAGATTCGTATACGTTATGTACACACTATCAGCTTTAGATTAGATGGCGGAATTACCAAAAGAAAAGAATGACCTTCGGCACCTGGTATTCCCAGGCAGTCTCCCATCCAAGTACTAACCAAGACCGACGTTGCTTAACTTCGGTGATCGGACGAGAACCGGTGTGTTCAACGTGGTATGGCCGTAGGCGAGTGGATATGTAGTTTTCAGATTCTTATACGTTATGTACACACTATCAGCTTTAGATTAGATGGAGGAATTACCAAAAGAAAACAATGACCCACGGCACCTGGTATTCCCAAGCAGTCTCCCTTCCAAGTACTAACCAAGCCCGACGTTGCTTAACTTCGGTGATCGGACGAGAACCGGTGTGTTCAACGTGGTATGGCCGTAGGCGAGTGGATATGTAGTTTTCAGATTATTATACGTTATGTACACACTATCAGCTTTAGATTAGATGGAGGAATTACCAAAAGAAAAGAATGACCTACGGCACCTGGTATTCCCAGGCAGTCTCCCATCCAAGTACTAACCAAGCCCGACGTTGCTTAACTTCGGTGATCGGACGAGAACCGGTGTGTTCATCGTGGTATGGCCGTAGGCGAGTGAATATGTAGTTTTCAGATTCTTATACGTTATGTACACACTATCAGCTTTAGATTAGATGGAGGAATTACCCCCAAAAAAGAAAGACCTACGGCACCTGGTATTCCCAGGCAGTCTCCCATCCAAGTACTAACCAAGCCCGACGTTGCTTAACTTCGGTGATCGGACGAGAACCGGTGTGTTCAACGTGGTATGGCCGTGGGCGAGTGGATATGTAGTTTTCAGATTCTTATACGTTATGTACTCACTATCAGCTTTAGATTATATGGAGGAATTACCAAAAGAAAAGAATGACCCACGGCACCTGGTATTCCCAAGCAGTCTCCCTTGCAAGTACTAACCAAGCCCGACGTTGCTTAACTTCGGTGATCGGACGAGAACCGGTGTGTTCAACGTGGTATGGCCGTAGGCGAGTGGATATGTAGTTTTCAGATTATTATACGTTATGTACACACTATCAGCTTTAGATTAGATGGAGGAATTACCAAAAGAAAAGAATGACCTACGGCACCTGGTATTCCCAGGCAGTCTCCCATCCAAGTACTAACCAAGCCCGACGTTGCTTAACTTCGGTGA
>JAZGUH010000162.1:57500-60000 GCA_037893225.1 Hippasteria phrygiana
GTTTTCAGATTCTTATACTTTATGTACACACTATCAGCTTTAGATTAGATGGAGGAATTACCAAAAGAAAATAATGACCTATGGCACCTGGTATTCCCAGGCAGTCTCCCATCCAAGTACTAACCAAGCCCGACGTTGCTAAACTTCGGTGATCGGACGAGAACCGGTGTGTTCAACGTGGTATGGCCGTAGGCGAGTGAATATGTAGTTTTCTGATTCATATACGTTATGTACACACTATCAGCTTTAGATTAGATGGAGGAATTACCACCCAAAAAGAAAGACCTACGGCACCTGGTATTCCCAGGCAGTCTCCCATACAAGTACTAACCAAGCCCGACGTTGCTTAACTTCGGTGATCGGACGAGAACCGGTGTGTTCAACGTGGTATGGCCGTAGGCGAGTGGCTATGTAGTTTTCAGATTCTTATACGTTATGTACTCACTATCAGCTTTAGATTAGATGGAGGAATTACCAAAAGAAGAGAATGACCTACGGCACCTGGTATTCCCAGGCAGTCTCCCATCCAAGTACTAACCAAGCCCGGCGTTGTTTAACTTCGGTGATCGGACGAGAACCGGTCTGTTCAACGTGGTATGGCCGTAGGCGAATGAATATGTAGTTTTCAGATTCTTATACGTGATGTACTCACTATCAGCTTTAGATTGGATGGAGGAATTACCCCCAAAAAAGAAAGACCTACGGCACCTGGTATTCCCAGGCAGTCTCCCATCCAAGTACTAACCAAGCCCGACGTTGCTTAACTTCGGTGATCGGACGAGAACCGGTGTGTTCAACGTGGTATGGCCGTAGGCGAGTGGATATGTAGTTTTCAGATTCGTATACGTTATGTACACACTATCAGCTTTAGATTAGATGGAGGAATTACCAAAAGAAGAGAATGACCTACGGCACCTGGTATTCCCAGGCAGTCTCCCATCCAAATACTAACCAAGCCCGACGTTGCTTAACTTCGGTGATCGGACGAGAACCGGTGTGTTCAACGTGGTATGGCCGTAGGCGAATGGATATGTAGTTTTCAGATTCTTATACGTTATGTACACACTATCAGCTTTAGATTAGATGGAGGAATTACCAAAAGAAAAGAATGACCTTCGGCACCTGGTATTCCCAGGCAGTCTCCCATCCAAGTACTAACCAAGACCGACGTTGTTTAACTTCGGTGATCGGACGAGAACCGGTGTGTTCAACGTGGTATGGCCGTAGCCGAGTGGATATGTAGTTTTCAGATTCTTATACGTTATGTACACACTATCAGCTTTAGATTAGATGGAGGAATTACCAAAAGAAAAGAATGACCTACGGCACCTGGTATTCGCAGGCAGTCTCCCATCCAAGTACTAACCAAGCCCGACGTTGCTTAATTTCGGTGATCGGACGAGAACCGGTGTGTTCAACGTGGTATGGCCGTAGGCGAGTGGATATGTAGTTTTCAGATTCGTATACGTTATGTACACACTATCAGCTTTAGATTAGATGGAGGAATTACCAAAAGAAAAGAATGACCTACGGCACCTGGTATTCCCAGGCAGTCTCCCATCCAAGTACTAACCAAGCCCGACGTTGCTTAACTTCGGTGATCGGACGAGAACCGGTCTGTTCAACGTGGTATGGCCGTAGGCGAGTGAATATGTAGTTTTCAGATTCTTATACGTGATGTACTCACTATCAGCTTTAGATTAGATGGAGGAATTACCCCCAGAAAAGAAAGACCTACGGCACCTGGTATTCCCAGGCAGTCTCCCATCCAAGTACTAACCAAGCCCGACGTTGCTTAACTTCGGTGATCGGACGAGAACCGGTGTGTTCAACGTGGTATGGCCGTAGGCGAGTGGATATGTAGTTTTCAGATTCGTATACGTTATGTACACACTATCAGCTTTAGATTAGATGGAGGAATTACCAAAAGAAGAGAATGACCTACGGCACCTGGTATTCCCAGGCAGTCTCCCATCCAAATACTAACCAAGCCCGACGTTGCTTAACTTCGGTGATCGGACGAGAACCGGTGTGTTTAAAGTGGCATGGCCGTAGGCGAGTTGATATGTAGTTTTCAGATTCGTATACGTTATGTACACACTATCAGCTTTAGATTAGATGGAGGAATTACCAAAAGAAGAGAATGACCCACGGCACCTGGTATTCCCAGGCAGTCTCCCATCCAAGTACTAACCAAGCCCGACGTTGCTTAACTTCGGTGATCGGACGAGAACCGGTGTGTTCAACGTGGTATGGCCGTAGGCGAGTGGATATGTAGTTTTCAGATTCTTATACGTTATGTACACACTATCAGCTTTAGATTAGATGGAGGAATTACCAAAAGAAAATAATGACCTACGGCACCTGGTATTCCCAGGCAGTCTCCCATCGAAGTACTAACCAAGCCCGACGTTGCTTAACTTCGGTGATCGGACGAGAACCGGTCTGTTCAACGTGGTATGGCCGTAGGCGAGTGAATATGTAGTTTTCAGATTCTTAT
>JAZGUH010000162.1:80000-82500 GCA_037893225.1 Hippasteria phrygiana
TGATCGGACGAGAACCGGTGTGTTCAACGTGGTATGGCCGTAGGCGAATGGATATGTAGTTTTCAGATTCTTATACGTTATGTACACACTATCAGCTTTAGATTAGATGGAGGAATTACCAAAAGAAGAGAATGACCTACGGCACCTGGTATTCCCAGGCAGTCTCCCATCCAAATACTAACCAAGCCCGACGTTGCTTAACTTCGGTGATCGGACGAGAACCGGTGTGTTCAACGTGGTATGGCCGTAGGCGAATGGATATGTAGTTTTCAGATTCTTATACGTTATGTACACACTATCAGCTTTAGATTAGATGGAGGAATTACCAAAAGAAAAGAATGACCTTCGGCACCTGGTATTCCCAGGCAGTCTCCCATCCAAGTACTAACCAAGACCGACGTTGTTTAACTTCGGTGATCGGACGAGAACCGGTCTGTTCAACGTGGTGTGGCCGTAGGCGAGTGAATATGTAGTTTTCAGATTCTTATACGTGATGTACACACTATCAGCTTTAGATTAGATGGAGGAATTACCCCCAAAAAAGAAAGACCTACGGCACCTGGTATTCCCAGGCAGTCTCCCATCCAAGTACTAACCAAGCCCGACGTTGCTTAACTTCGGTGATCGGACGAGAACCGGTGTGTTTAAAGTGGCATGGCCGTAGGCGAGTGGATATGTAGTTTTCAGATTCTTATACGTTATGTACACACTATCAGCTTTAGATTAGATGGAGGAATTACCAAAAGAAAAGAATGACCCACGGCACCTGGTATTCCCAAGCAGTCTCCCTTCCAAGTACTAACCAAGCCCGACGTTGCTTAACTTCGGTGATCGGACGAGAACCGGTGTGTTCAACGTGGTGTGGCCGTAGGCGAGTGGATATGTAGTTTTCAGATTAGTATACGTTATGTACACACTATCAGCTTTAGATTAGATGGAGGAATTACCAAAAGAAAAGAATGACCTACGGCACCTGGTATTCCCAGGCAGTCTCCCTTCCAAGTACTAACCAAGCCCGACGTTGCTTAACTTCGGTGATCGGACGAGAACCGGTGTGTTCAACGTGGTATGGCCGTAGGCGAGTGGATATGTAGTTTTCAGATTATTATACGTTATGTACACACTATCAGCTTTAGATTAGATGGAGGAATTACCAAAAGAAAAGAATGACCTACGGCACCTGGTATTCCCAGGCAGTCTCCCATCCAAGTACTAACCAAGCCCGACGTTGCTTAACTTCGGTGATCGGACGAGAACCGGTGTGTTCAACGTGGTATGGCCGTAGGCGAGTGAATATGTAGTTTTCAGATTCTTATACGTTATGTACACACTATCAGCTTTAGATTAGATGGAGGAATTACCCCCAAAAAAGAAAGACCTACGGCACCTGGTATTCCCAGGCAGTCTCCCATCCAAGTACTAACCAAGCCCGACGTTGCTTAACTTCGGTGGTCGGACGAGAACCGGTGTGTTCAACGTGGTATGGCCGTAGGCGAGTGGATATGTAGTTTTCAGATTCTTATACTTTATGTACACACTATCAGCTTTAGATTAGATGGAGGAATTACCAAAAGAAAATAATGACCTATGGCACCTGGTATTCCCAGGCAGTCTCCCATCCAAGTACTAACCAAGCCCGACGTTGCTAAACTTCGGTGATCGGACGAGAACCGGTGTGTTCAACGTGGTATGGCCGTAGGCGAGTGAATATGTAGTTTTCTGATTCATATACGTTATGTACACACTATCAGCTTTAGATTAGATGGAGGAATTACCCCCCAAAAAGAAAGACCTACGGCACCTGGTATTCCCAGGCAGTCTCCCATACAAGTACTAACCAAGCCCGACGTTGCTTAACTTCGGTGATCGGACGAGAACCGGTGTGTTCAACGTGGTATGGCCGTAGGCGAGTGGCTATGTAGTTTTCAGATTCTTATACGTTATGTACTCACTATCAGCTTTAGATTAGTTGGAGGAATTACCAAAAGAAGAGAATGACCTACGGCACCTGGTATTCCCAGGCAGTCTCCCATCCAAGTACTAACCAAGCCCGGCGTTGTTTAACTTCGGTGATCGGACGAGAACCGGTCTGTTCAACGTGGTATGGCCGTAGGCGAATGAATATGTAGTTTTCAGATTCTTATACGTGATGTACTCACTATCAGCTTTAGATTGGATGGAGGAATTACCCCCAAAAAAGAATGACCTACGGCACCTGGTATTCCCAGGCAGTCTCCCATCCAAATACTAACCAAGCCCGACGTTGCTTAACTTCGGTGATCGGACGAGAACCGGTGTGTTCAACGTGGTATGGCCGTAGGCGAATGGATATGTAGTTTTCAGATTCTTATACGTTATGTACACACTATCAGCTTTAGATTAGATGGAGGAATTACCAAAAGAAAAGAATGACCTTCGGCACCTGGTATTCCCAGGCAGTCTCCCATCCAAGTACTAACCAAGACCGACGTTGTTTAACTTCGGTGATCGGACGAGAACC
>JAZGUH010000162.1:87500-92500 GCA_037893225.1 Hippasteria phrygiana
TAGAAAATGCCGCCCAGTAAAATGCAAAATACCTCCAGGGTGGTCCTTCCTCTCCACAAAGCTTGGTAACACATTGAACATAAAAGGCATTGCACTTCAACATAATATTACATATGCCTAGACCTCCTTGGGAAAGGGGTTGAAACAGGAAAACTCTTTTAACTAATTCGGTCTTACCGGACCAAAGAAATGCAAATATAGCCCGGTTAATTTTCTTCTCGACAGTTGCCGGAAGAGGAAAAACGGGCGCCACATAAAACAAGACTGAAAGAATAAGAGTATTGATAACGAAGGCTTTGCCAATAAGAGACAAGGACCTGGCTTTCCAGTGATCTAAAACAGAGTGGAATTTTGTAAGTCTGGACTCCCAGTTCCTCATACCAGTGTCCCCCATGCCAACCCAGAAACCATTAATTAGAATGGGTTCGCGGGTCCAAGTGATGTTTGCATAGTTGGACAGGGGGGCTGGCCAATCTCCTAACATTAAACCTTTGGACTTCTTCATGTTGAGTCGAGACCCGCTCGCTCTTTCAAACAAAGCAATGACATTAAAAAGCTTCTTCAAAGAACTGACGTTTTTAATAATGCAGGTGGTGTCATCCGCATATTGGACAATTTTGCACTGCAGATTGTTACTGCCGGGAATTGTGACACCTAGGATATCACTATCGTTAGAAACTACGGAAGCAAAAGGTTCGATAAAAACGACATACAAAAGAGGGGATAACGGACAACCCTGCCTAACACCCTTGAAAAGAGAGAATGGGTCTGACATAAAACCGTTGATTAAAACCCTACTGGAAATAGCTGTATAAAAAAGTTTAATATAACGAATGAAAACAGGGCCGAAGCCCAGACGATCCAAAACTTTAAAAAGGAAAATCCAATTAACCCTATCAAAGGCCTTTTGCTGGTCTAAGGAGATGATTAAGGAATTCATATTCTTAGACTCAGTGAAGTTCACTAAATCTCTAAGAAGTCTGGCGTTATCATGAATACTTCTACCCCTTATACCGCACGTCTGAAAGGGATTGATAACATAAGGAAGAACTTTACCAAGGCGAAGACAAATGGCTTTAGAGAAAATCTTGTAATCCACGTTTAAAAGCGAAATTGGTCTTTTGTTCTCTGGATTGAGCTGATCCCCAGGTTTTTCAAGAAGAGTTATAATACTTCTGCGTTGGGAAGTTGGCAAGATGTTACTGGCAAAGGAACTACGATACACTTTCAGAAGATCTGGCCCTAAAATGTCCCAAAATTGAACGTAAAATTCCTTGGGGAGACCATCGTCTCCAGGTGTCTTGTTGTTATGCATGGTTTTTAGGGCTGTATCTAACTCATGCAACTCTAGAGGAGAATCTAATTCTTCTCGAAGACATTCAGGAACTTGAACATTTAATTTATCTAGGAAAGAAGATTGAAGATATTCAGCAACTTTGTCTTCGGAATAGAGGTCGGCGTAAAATGTGCGATAAACATCAACTATATCAGGGATATAAGTAACTTCTTCTCCGCTGGAATTACGAACAGAGGATATAATCTTCTTCTTATTGTAAGCACATTCAAGATTAAAGAACTTTTTAGTGGGGCGTTCGCCCTCGACGAGATCACGTGTTCTAGCTCGAATACGTGCGCCTTCTGCGGCGACATCATCTAACTGGGAGAGTTTTTCTTTGACGTCATCAAGACGGCGAATAAGTTCAGGGTTAGTGTCCCCTGAGTTAAGACTAGAAACGATGCCATTCAGAGTACGGAGAAGGTTGTTTTTGCTTTCTCTTCTAGCTTTAGCTAGTCGACAAGAGTGAGAAATAACAAATTGTTTGGTTCGGTCCTTAACCTCCTCCCACCAGAGCTGCTCAGATTCAAATCCCTCTATAAGGGTCCGCCAATCACCGTAGGCTTTTCTGTAAGATTTTTGGAAAACAGAATCTGAAAGAATGGAAGTGTTACACTTCCAGTAGCCACTTCCAGAAGTATTCTGGTTCGAAAAATTGATATTTAAGACAACACCGTCGTGATCTGAAAAATAAACTGGACGGTGGGAACAGTTTCTATCCTCCAGTGAACTGGAAATATAAAATCTATCAAGTCTACTAGAAAAGGTGTTGGCGGCATCTCGCCAGGTGTAAGAAAGGGTGTCAGGATGATCCGACCGCCAAGCGTCAATCATGGAAAAATCCTGCAAAATAGAATTTAGTTCAGTGCCACCAACACTACAAGATGTTGAAGAAGATCCTCTGTGGTCAAGATTCACATCAAGGATACAGTTAAAGTCACCGGCAAGAATAATGGGAAAGTTACCTGCTAAGTAAACAGGAAGATCGTTCAGAAAGGTCTTTCGATTCGAAGGAGTGTTCGGAGCATAGATTGTGCACAGACGTGCGCAACCCCCAGGACCAGTTAAAATACCAGTCAGAACTCTACCCGATGAGTCGAAAGAGAGATTACCAATACTGTAAAGGCATTTTCTGCGAATGAGAATGATGGTGCCACATGACCTTGGGGTTCCAAAACTGGCGTGGATAGAACCTCTCCACTCCTTCTCCCAACAAGAGATGTCGGAGGGAGAGGCTACATGACATTCTTGTAAACAAGAAATGTCAAATTGTTTGCAAAACTGGACAACTTTACTACGTTTGGAAGAATCCCTCATTCCGTTAACGTTAAGAGAAAGAATAGAAACCATGGCGAAGGAAAAAAAAATAAGCAAGAGACTGTTAACCATTAGGAACATATAAGTGAGAAGAAACAACGAGAATGCGGCCTGTCCTGTTGTAACTGAAAGTGGAGGACATGAAAGAATAAATAAAAGCGGAGCAGAGAGGTACCTTAAATGAGTCGCGGATTGTCTCCCGCATGTCAGAGATACCGCGCTCCTGGTGCACCCACTTGCCGCAAAAGCCAAAAGGATTCATGGCTTCATCACCGAGCAAAGTTGCGGAGGGATGTATTGAGAACGAAGACAAGAAGGAACCGGAATGAGCGATCAAACTGTGGAGGAAAGAAAGATCGAAGAGCAGACAATTTTTACATGGCGGAAAAGTAAAGCAGGAGGTGATCCAGGAAACGGCGGCATCCGTTTCTCTACAGGCGTGAATGCAACCACCAACTTCCGGGATTGCAACAAGGAGAAGCACAGAAAACGTGAAGGAAGAAAGAAAATGAGAGAGGTCCATTATGAATATAGAATGGGGAGGGACCTAAAGAACTAGTTATAAATATCCTGAAACTTCGGTTCTGACTCCAACACTTCTTTGGGGTGCACGTTGGCCATGTGCGAGAGCCAGTCTGCCGGTTTGGCCAAAGAGGTTTTGCAGATATTGCACAATAGCTCCAACAATGCAGAATCCCGATGTTCCTGATTCACATGCCTCTTGAGAGGGTTCCAAGAGTAAGTGGAAAAGTTGCAATCTGGGTGACGACAAAGAAGGACAAAGTCTTCGTAACCAGGACGCTGCTTGATATTGAGCATCTTGGAATGAGCCGCCTCGACTTGAGAGTGATGTTCCCCCCAATAGGACGCCTCATCCGTAGCCTTCTCTGAAGGAGAGGGGGCAGGGCAAGCAGGGGGAAGCGCGGGAGGTGGAGGAGTGGGAGGAGGAGGAGAAGGGGAGACGGACGGCGAGGCATCCATTGGAGGGGTCTCCTCCAAAGAAACAGGCGGCACGGTCGCAGGAGTAACTTCCTCAGCTTCAGCCAGAACAACTAGTTTTTTTGTTGTTTTCAGCGGCCTCTGGAGACCTAGATCGTTTGGTTGGTTTCCTTTGGGACTTTTCAGAACTTTTCTTGTTGCACTGAGCTCGACCACAGACAAGTCGAGGGGGCCCATTGTGACCTAGACAATCCGCACAGTTATAAACCGAAAACCTCTTTTCAATCAAGTTGTCACACATGATACAACAAGACTCTACTGGAAAAGGGCCAGCAAGCGACTTACAACTCTGGCATGTTGCTGCGGGAATTTCAGCTGGGTCGCCACTTTGGACAGTCAATACTGGAGTGCTACCAAGGGATGAATCTTCTTCGTCGTCGCTGTCGTCAGAAACATTATCTACATTCACTTTACACCAAGTTCGAGCGGGGGCGATCTTACTTGCAAAAGATTTGGGACACGCCCTAGAGGCGTGCCCTTCACCCCCGCAGATGGTACACTTCAGACTATTGGGACACTCGTTCGACAAGTGGCCCACCTGTAGGCACTTAAAACATTTGAGGGCTTGGCAGTCTTTTGCCATGTGGCCTTGGGTACCACATCGGGCACACGTACGAACCTGGCCCGGGTGTGATATCCAGGCATTCCTATCGCCAATCCTGATTACCGATGGAATGTTACCAACGACCCTCATCCTGTACTGTCGGTTTCCGTTGAAAACAGTGGGTTCGTGTAGGAACGTACAAAACCGCCCCTCTAAAACCTGACCATATCTGGATAAGGTGGAACGTACGACGTTGTCGTCCATATCCAGTGAAACATATTTTACCGTGACGACAGAGATGCCGTCAAAGTCAGTGAGTTGACACCCCTCGAGGGTCTCAAGTTTCGGAACAAACTCTCTGCACACTGATGAAGTTTTGAATTTCACATCAAAGCGGTTGCCTGGCAACTGCTGGGCAGCAGTCAGGTGGTCTTTGGTAGATATTCCCAGTTTACGCAACCTCTGAAATAACCTATCTGGCGGGACGGGGCCATCAAACCGAAGTTCGACAACCCCTGCCCTACGGACAGTGCTCATAACCCAAGAAAACTTACAACTGCCTGCTAAAGTACACAACGAAAATTATATAAGACCTGAGCTACTTGCTCAATGAAGCGAGCACGGATTACTGTCCTTTGTACTCCCACCTCGTGAGAAAAAAGATACAATGGAAACACAAAAGGAGCGCACCGAACCCTGAGGAACACAAGAAAGGAAATTGGAAACAAAGGAAAGCCCACGCCAACCGCGTACCGCACCACTGACAGTCCGTCCACGAAAAAAAAACGTAGCGGGCCCTCAGCA
>JAZGUH010000162.1:115000-117500 GCA_037893225.1 Hippasteria phrygiana
TTATGTACACACTATCAGCTTTAGATTAGATGGAGGAATTACCAAAAGAAGAGAATGACCTACGGCACCTGGTATTCCCAGGAAGTCTCCCATCCAAATACTAACCAAGCCCGACGTTGCTTAACTTCGGTGATCGGACGAGAACCGGTGTGTTTAAAGTGGCATGGCCGTAGGCGAGTTGATATGTAGTTTTCAGATTCTTATACGTTATGTACACACTATCAGCTTTAGATTAGATGGAGGAATTACCAAAAGAAGAGAATGACCTACGGCACCTGGTATTCCCAGGCAGTCTCCCATCCAAGTACTAACCAAGCCCGACGTTGCTTAACTTCGGTGATCGGACGAGAACCGGTGTATTCAACGTGGTATGGCCGTAGGCGAGTGGATATGTAGTTTTCAGATTCGTATACGTTATGTACACACTATCAGCTTTAGATTAGATGGAGGAATTACCAAAAGAAGAGAATGACCTACGGCACCTGGTATTCCCAGGAAGTCTCCCATCCAAATACTAACCAAGCCCGACGTTGCTTAACTTCGGTGATCGGACGAGAACCGGTGTGTTCAACGTGGTATGGCCGTAGGCGAATGGATATGTAGTTTTCAGATTCTTATACGTTATGTACACACTATCAGCTTTAGATTAGATGGCGGAATTACCAAAAGAAAAGAATGACCTTCGGCACCTGGTATTCCGAGGCAGTCTCCCATCCAAGTACTAACCAAGACCGACGTTGTTTAACTTCGATGATCGGACGAGAACCGGTGTGTTCAACGTGGTATGGCCGTAGCCGAGTGGATATGTAGTTTTCAGATTCTTATACGTTATGTATACACTATCAGCTTTAGATTAGATGGAGGAATTACCAAAAGAAAAGAATGACCTACGGCACCTGGTATTCCCAGGCAGTCTCCCATCCAAGTACTAACCAAGCCCGACGTTGCTTAATTTCGGTGATCGGACGAGAACCGGTGTGTTCAACGTGGTATGGCCGTAGGCGAGTGGATATGTAGTTTTCAGATTAGTATACGTTATGTACACACTATCAGCTTTAGATTAGATGGAGGAATTACCAAAAGAAAAGAATGACCTACGGCACCTGGTATTCCCAGGCAGTCTCCCATCCAAGTACTAACCAAGCCCGACGTTGCTTAACTTCGGTGATCGGACGAGAACCGGTCTGTTCAACGTGGTATGGCCGTAGGCGAGTGAATATGTAGTTTTCAGATTCTTATACGTGATGTACTCACTATCAGCTTTAGATTAGATGGAGGAATTACCCCCAAAAAAGAAAGACCTACGGCAGCTGGTATTCCCAGGCAGTCTCCCATCCAAGTACTAACCAAGCCCGACGTTGCTTAACTTCGGTGATCGGACGAGAACCGGTGTGTTCAACGTGGTATGGCCATAGGCGAGTGGATATGTAGTTTTCAGATTCGTATACGTTATGTACACACTATCAGCTTTAGATTAGATGGAGGAATTACCAAAAGAAGAGAATGACCTACGGCACCTGGTATTCCCAGGCAATCTCCCATCCAAATACTAACCAAGCCCGACGTTGCTTAACTTCGGTGATCGGACGAGAACCGGTGTGTTCAACGTGGTATGGCCGTAGGCGAATGGATATGTAGTTTTCAGATTCTTATACGTTATGTACACACTATCAGCTTTAGATTAGATGGCGGAATTACCAAAAGAAAAGAATGACCTTCGGCACCTGGTATTCCCAGGCAGTCTCCCATCCAAGTACTAACCAAGACCGACGTTGCTTAACTTCGGTGATCGGACGAGAACCGGTGTGTTCAACGTGGTATGGCCGTAGCCGAGTGGATATGTAGTTTTCAGATTCTTATACGTTATGTACACACTATCAGCTTTAGATTAGATGGAGGAATTACCAAAAGAAAAGAATGACCTACGGCACCTGGTATTCCCAGGCAGTCTCCCATCCAAGTACTAACCAAGCCCGACGTTGCTTAATTTCGGTGATCGGACGAGAACCGGTGTGTTCAACGTGGTATGGCCGTAGGCGAGTGGATATGTAGTTTTCAGATTCTTATACGTTATGTACACACTATCAGCTTTAGATTAGATGGAGGAATTACCAAAAGAAGAGAATGACCTACGGCACCTGGTATTCCCAGGCAGTCTCCCATCCAAGTACTAACCAAGCCCGACGTTGCTTAACTTCGGTGATCGGACGAGAACCGGTGTGTTCAACGTGGTATGGCCGTAGGCGAGTGGATATGTAGTTTTCAGATTCTTATACGTTATGTACACACTATCAGCTTTAGATTAGATGGAGGAATTACCAAAAGAAAATAATGACCTACGGCACCTGGTATTCCCAGGCAGTCTCCCATCGAAGTACTAACCAAGCCCGACGTTGCTTAACTTCGGTGATCGGACGAGAACCGGTCTGTTCAACGTGGTATGGCCGTAGGCGAGTGAATATGTAGTTTTCAGATTCTTATACGTGATGTACACACTATC